>JARGCV010000035.1:7632500-8232500 GCA_034064705.1 Bothrops alternatus | reverse complement strand
TATGCAAAGTGTGCTAAGTAGTCAGAAAAAGCATGAAACAAATGAATTAAAATTGCAAAGCTATGGACAGACACACCTTTTTATCACAAATTTGCTGAGTTTTTTTCTGTTGTAAAAAATAACCAATATTTTATATTATTTTTATTCAGTATGGGTCAAGTTATCGAGACTTTTATTAATAATACATTCAGTTTTTCTTTGACCTTTTTATGCATACAACAAATAGGCAAGTTAGTGATATAAAAATGTGTAACTATTTTTTTCTAATTAATAGTCTCTGTAACTACATTCATGCTGAACTGTGTATGTGTGGCTTGATTTTAGTGTAGAATAACCTGCATCAAAAATATTTTCAACTGTAAAACACTATAGTAGTGAGAAAAAGTATTGAAATATGGGACTGATCTTTATAATCACGGCTACATCTCATTTATACTTCTAATCCTAATTTAATTTCCATACTTTCTCACTGTATTGAATTTTTTAGTTGGTGATAAGAACCAAAACTGGAGAGGTCCTTTATCGCATTTCTCCTTGGGCTAGATACGTAGTTCGTGAGGGTACCAATGTGAATTATGATTGGATACACTGGGAGCCATCAACTCCATATAAAGTAAGTTACTAAATTAATTGTGATTTATTTCTTATAAATTTTAAATTTGATATTTTTATACATGTCAGTGGGCTTTTTTCTTACAGATTATAAACTGTCTTAGTTACATGGAGAAAGAATTATACTCTTTACATGTAGAATATTGTTTATTAGAAGGACAAACTATGTGCACTTTCCTATTAACATACTTAATATAATATAATATACACACACATACCAACACACACATTTATTTTTGCAAATTGTTAAAGGTATTTTATATGTATATCAATCAAAGGTAGTCGTTAGATTATCTTACTTTGTGCTCAAAAATTAAGGCTGGCCAGATCTAGATGGAAGACATTCAGATTGTAGGTTGTTTTCTTTAAAAATCCTAGAAGGAAGTAATGGCAAATTACTTCCATACTGTTGTCAAGAAAGCATTTCCAGGAACTAAATTCAATTGAAGACAGCTTTAATGAGTGCTCACTTGCTTCAGTATATTGCCTGGTAGAAGGTACCCACTTAGAAATGGTAGTGATACCTGTATCAAACTAGAAGGAGTGTTTTCATGCCATATTGCAAATCTAATTCTGTATGAAAAGTTAATCTGATGAATCCACAGGGATGGTGTCACTTCTTTTTCCTCATAAATGAAGGCACATAGTATCTCAGTAACAGTCCTGTATTTGAAATGCAGTTTCAGTCTTTCCCCCATAAGATGATAGATGTTGTTGAAGGACTTAGGTCAACTGAAGAACTATAGGGAATATTAAACTGAGTGAGCTTTATTATTGTGATTATTCTGAAGAATCTAAATTTCCAGAAATCCATTCAAAGAACTTTAAATATAATTTTATTCATTATTTATATGCAGTGTAACATAGGCTATAAAAGGAAAACACTTTCTTTACAAAATTAAATTTATAACAGTACACAGAGCATCTGTATCTGTTTTTGTCCTTTTCAAAAAACAAATAAAAATTGTCAAATATACTTAAGCCTTTCTGTGATTTGCTGTCAGCCTTTAATCTTACAAACTCTGTGAACTTTCACATTTCAAAAAGCATTCCATATTTCAGTAATTTAGCTCTGTATGATAAGCAATACTGATTTATGCAACATGCATGCAATTACAACTTGTTTAGCAGTCCAGAGACTTGTTATTAATTTTGGATGTTCTTTCTACAATATTCCTGCTGATAGGCTCAGTAAATTAATCTTTCATTTATTGATAGGAAAGAAAGATGAGAACTAAAGACTGGGATGCAATGGAGTGGAAAGGACAATATAAAACATTCAGTGGATAATGTTTCCAATATGAATAGTACAGGAACCGATAAACTTTAAAATATGCCCTAGTTTTCAAACTGTCTTCCCAGGAACCTAGGACATTCCTAAAAGCATTATTTGATGTCAAAAATAGTAATGATAAATAATGCCATTATAATTCTACACTGTGGAAGAATTTCTCTCTATTCTGTGTGATGTTCTCTATCTTCAAGTTAATGATGAAATCTAATCTCTTGTGACTTTTGAAAACAAGTTTGCCAACATATTGTATGGTACAGTAGTCAATTGAGATAGTATGAATGTTCTGATCAAAGGAATTTTAATAAATTATTCACAAACAATTTGCTGACCTTAAAAAAAAAACATTAGGAATCTAAGTGGCCAGTGTCTGCCTGGCCGCAGATAGAGGCAGGAGCATCTACAGCAATAGTTTCATCCAGATGATCAAAGACATGCCCCTTTTTAATATGCATTGCAAACATGTAAAAAAGGGCAGACTTTTGCTTAGCTGTACCTACAATTTTGAAACCAGCAACTTTTCCTGTGGATGTGCCTGGATTAAATTATATCTCATGGGAACGTTGGACAAAGGAATTTATGCACAATAAATTGCTGTCAGTAATGGAATAAGATTCTTTCCAACTTCAAAATGTACATAATGTACTCCATAACTTCTGTTTATATAAAACTGAGTGTGCTGGTTTAGATTTTAACATGACCATTCTTGCCTAATAAAACTAACAGCTTCATATTTTTATTCTTAAACGTTTTTTTTTCTTGTGTAGTGGAAACATCCCATTCCTAAGAAACCCAAAAGTGTGAGAATCTATGAATCACATGTGGGAATTGCTTCCCCTGAAGGGAAAATAGCTTCATATAAAAACTTTACATACAATGTTCTTCCAAACATCAAAGATCTTGGTAAGTGATATCTGTGGCTTTTTTGAGATAATTTTTAATGACTCCTGTGCTTTTATTAGAAGTTTCATTTCAAAAGTCTCCATATTGCTTTTAATACATCACCTCAGTGCATTTTAGTGTGTGGTACATGTAATTTTTTTTAGAAAGCTGCTGAAGTCAAGATACTATTGGGAATATATTTATGTAAAGAACCACATCCAAAAATAAATTGCTAATTCAATTTACTAATCGAGTTGCATGTAATTTCTAGCATCTGTGAGTAGCCATGCTTTGAGAAATATTGAAGCATAGGGGAAGTGCCAGAAGATTGGAGAAGAGCCAACATTGTGACGATATTTAAAAAAAAGTGGGGAAAAGAGGAAAATGAAAAACCAATCAACTTGATATCAACACCTGGGAACATTCTAGAAAAGATAAGTCGTGGGTTTGCAAGCACTTTGAAGAGTGTTTATCAAAAGCCAGCATAGATCATGTCAGACAATTAGTGGATCTAGGGAATGCTGTGAATATAGTGTACTTAGATTTTAGTAACACATTTGATAAAGTAGATCACAGCCTCCTTTTTGATAAATAGGATCAGTGTGGTATGGATTACCAGATGGATTCATGATTGATTGAACAACCATAGGCAACACATAGTCCTTTGTGCCCACATAGAGGAAAGTCTGTGGGTTCTTATCTAAGAGTTTAGTTCTGGGTTCAGGACTCTTTAATATCTTTATAAATGACTTAGAAAAGGAAATAAAAAGGATATTTATAAAATTTGTTGATAGCATAAAGCTGGATCACAGAGTTAGTTCCTCTGTGAATTACAGAAAAAGGTTCAACGTTCAAAATATCTTGATAGATTTGCATATTTGAACTGTTCTCCAGTTACTTTATATTTTTAATTTAAAGAAGAGATGGTTAAGAGCTATGACAGTGGTTTTCCAAAACATAAAAAGATGTCATCAGAAACATGGTGTGGACTTCCAGTTTAATGTTGCGGTATTATGGGCGCAGGAAGACGGGGCTTCGTCTTCCACATTCAATTTCACCCTGCTGGGGCCCCTAAAAAGGGTCAAAAGTTGCCCCAAAAAGGTGACAGAAAAGGAGGAGACCCTCGTTGATCATGGGAGCCCTCCAAAATGGCAGGGAAAAGATCGGCTACATTCATGTGACCAGTCAGAAGCTGCTGACAACCGAAGAAAATAAGCATTAACCAGCAGCTTTTGAGCAATGTGGATGGAACTGGGTGAGACCCTATGCTCTCTTTATGACTTTAAGACTTTTTCCTGGGAAAAAACCACCCAAAGCAAAGAATCCTCCCCAATGAGAGAGGGAAGGAAAATTTCCACCCCATTCCCTCAGGAAAAGAAAAACGGCGAATTAGTTGCTTGGGGGGGGGAACAGAGAAAATTAATTTGGAATCAATACACATATATAACTTTGAAATTTGGGGACTAAAAGTGCTTTTGAGATTTTTTTTTAAAAAACGAGATGTAAAAAGTTTGCAATATAAGTTTGGATATAAAAAGCTGGTAGAGTGTTCTAAAGGGACAGGGCCATGGTGGAAAAGGCTCTTCTCCTTAACCTCACCTTCCAGAATTCTTGAGCATATGGGATCCATAGCAGGCCTCTTCCACTGGCACAAATGGGATGGGCTAGTCCCACTGGGGTGAGATGGCTCCTCAGATACTCCTCAGATCCATGCTATATAGGGCTTTAAAGGTAATAACCAATACCTTGAATTGGACTTGAAAGCAACTGGTAACTAATGCAGCTTGGACAACAATAGTGTTATATGTGCCACCTAGGGTTCCCATAACTGTGCACCGCTGTGTTCTGCATGTCGAGCATGTTGCAATAAACCAACTGAAAAATGACTAAGGCAGCAGTGACCATATGTAGGGCCTCATGATCTAGGTAAGGATTCAACTAGCACAACACAAAGTTGTGCAAAGGCTCTTCTAACCATAAATATCATTTACTCTTCAAGCAGGAGTCACAGGTTCAGGAGAACCCTAAGGTTGCACATCAGGTCTGTCTGAAATAGTGCAACCCCATCTAGAACTAATGATAAATAACCACACTCATAGCCACTTTGTCTTGCCAGGGCTCAGCTGAAGCCTATTGTTTCCCCATCCAGACCTCTACAGCCTCTAGGGATTGAGAAAGAGCAGCCACAGCATCACTTGGACCACCAGGGATGGAGCTATAAAGCTGTATGTCAACAGCATATAGATGATAAGCCATCCCATGGTGTCATATGATCTCACCCAGTTGTTTCATACAGATGTTAAAAAAGGAGTGGAGAAAGTACTGAATCCTGTGGCATCCCACAGAGAAGTGGCCGTGGTCTGGACCTTTCACTCCATGTTAACACCAGTTGGGACTTGCCTTGAAGAAAGCTGAACCAATGCAATTCTATGCCACCCAGCCCCAAATCCTGTTGCCAACCAAAAAGGATTCCATGGTATTGAAAACTGCTGAGAGGTCAAGGAGAGAAGGATGTATGCACTACCCACTCCGTTCTTGCCAGAGATCATTCACAAGCATGACCAATGCCATTTCTGTGCCATAGCCCAGCCTGAAACCCAACTGAAAGGGGTACAGATAATCTGTTTCATGCAGGACTTCTGGAGCTGCAACACATCAACTTTTTCCACCACCTACTCTAGAATGGGAACTGGGAAACTGGATGAAAATTGTCCAGACAAGTTGGGTCCAATGTTGGTTTCTTGAGGAGGGGGAAGACCAAAGAGGCAGACCAATTTAAAATTTAGCATGATTCTGCTAGAAGCATCAATAACTGATTGAAAAAATTTGTAATTTAATGCTACAGTTAGTTGTGACCATTGCTTTTTAAAAGAAAACAATACAGATTCAAAAACATTTTTTCACAGAATTATCTTTTAAAATTGCAATTTAAAATTACTCCATCCTTCTGATAACAGGAGATAAATAAATATGACACCACACCATAAATATAACTATAGGTAGTCATATAGAACTAAATTAAGGCTAGGTGAAATACTTTTAATCAAAGATTATAATTAATGCTAATGCTAAGTGCTAATACAATAAGTAATATAAAATGGTTATGTCCACAGACTTTCAAGTTTGACCTGTAATTTATTCTTTGCCAATAAACCTTGTTTGGTTGCTAAGGGAGGATATTTATATGCTTTTATATACGTTGGCTTCATTACCTTAGTAAGAATTTTCTTTTAAATATGTGTGGTTTCATCATTAAATTATACTTTTCCCTTCACATTTATTTAATTAACATATAGAAAAATATTTTGAGTTTTTCTTCTTTGGTGCTCTGAACTTTCAATAAATTTCAGATCAAACTTCTGCTTCTTTAATGTTTGTTTTTTAAAGAGATTCCTTGAGGAAATAAATTTGGAGGAAAAATGTCAATTAGAAATGGAAATGTTTGAAACATTAAGAAAAGCACAAAGTTTAATATATGTATAGTCAGTTACTTTTATGATTAACACTGTAAATATCAAAAGTGCAGTTTAAGTTCAAAACATGCACATTGGGATACTTAATGTTCTAAAGTCAAATTACAATTATATTTACATATTATATATTTCTTAGTAAAAGACCAATATTTCAATGCACTTAAAGGATTGCTTCAAATGTCGGCTTTCCCAGTTTTGATAATAAAAAAAAAATGGTTCTTTTGGGCTTAACTTGTTAGATTTCCTGTTAGTGTATTTCTAACTTACGTTTTGATAAACATAGATGATCTTAACCAAACTCAATTGTAATATTGGCCATTGTTTTCTTTAAAAAGCACTGTTGAAATCACTAATTTTCTTCTAAAAACAGGATATAACTGTATTCAGTTGATGGCTGTGATGGAACATGCTTACTATGCAAGTTTTGGTTACCAGATCACAAGTTTTTTTGCAGCATCAAGGTATGCTTTATTATTTTTATTATTTTTTCCTCTTCATAGGAAGTAATCTATCAGAAACCAATGAAAAAGACAAAATTGACTAACTTAATCAAGGAATATTACATGATAGACTGTGTTTATAACTTCAGCAGTTGTAGCCACCAATGCACTTGTAGCCCAAAATGGAACAATATTTCAATGATTTGTCATCCTTACATATTACAGATAATAGAAATATGGTCCGATATTGATTCATTTGTATCAAAAAGCTTGATAAAAGGCATCTTCTGCAGTTTTAATTTTTTCTTATAAAGCCATTTGATTAATAAATAAATATTTCTGAACACAAGAAAGAAGCCAAGGAAAGTAGTAGTAAACTGAAAGTATTTTAAAGGCTTGAGTTTTTCAATCCTATACCTCAATAATTGCCCATTTCAGTTGAAAGAATGTATATTCTCCACTCCCACATTTCAAAATCTCTGTGGATGATAGCAGTGTCCAAATAAAACCTCAAAGTTGAGAACGAGGCAATCTGAGGGAATGTATATTGAATAACTAAATTATTTTAAATAAATGAATATTTTTATTAATCTGTTTTGTTATGTTTCCTTTGTTGGGACCAGGGTCAAGATAATATACAATAAAGTAATAGATTTTATTTTTAATTCATTATCCATATAAATTTCTTCAAAGATATGGAATAATTTGTTTCTCTACTCTGTCAGAAGTCTTGTTCTTTTCAGAAATGAAAGATAAATAGGGGGAACCTGCACAAAATGCATTTGGTTTTAGATTGATTGAACAAAGCCACTGTAATTTGAAAAAAAATCCTATATAATGCAGATTAATTTATAACTATAATTAATTCTAATAATGTTATAAACTAAATCTATTTTAGATTTAGAAATATTAAAGAGTTTTAAAATAAATATTCAAGTTTAAAGCCTTTCACATTAGGTAAAAGCAAGTAAAATTGGGTAAAATTACATTGCTAATTGCTTGAGTATTATCGTAGATTCAAAGCTATCTGAAATCTAATGGCTGCCAACTCTGCATTTATGATCAAGAGTTCTACCACAAGACACTGAATTTGAGATTAGAACAAACTATCTTTGTAGCTACAGCTTGTCCTTCCAACTTTTTTTATCACTGCAATTCCATTTCTAGATACATTCAACATATACTGCATATGCTGCTGAAATTAAAGCTGCTAAAAATGTACTCTTCTAAAAGTCAGTTTGAATGTGAACTAAGTTATAATTTCCTTTTGAAATGACTGAAAAGTGATGCAAATTAAAATTTCACTTTTATTTCTATGGTACTTTTACTTGGAAAGTGCTTATAGTCTATATCTCGTATGTTTTTCACAGCATTCATATGAGAGAGATTGAACTTACTTTTTTCCTATGACTTCAGAAAGTATCTAATGATTTGCTTAAGGCCTCCCAGTGAGTTATTTTTTCACCTTCTTTCTTTCATTCTGGGAGTCAAATCACTATACCAGCATATAAACAAAGAAAATGTAAATTTTATTGAGTTAGTACTCTGTATAGGTTAAACTGTTGTTTGTTTAGCCTAGGATTATATCACATAATTGATGTGCCTTTTATAATCATCTCAGTCTTATCACTTGATTTTCCTAAGCTTAAATATATAAAATATCTTCTATGCCTCCCTAATGTGCTGTCATTAAATAACAGTTACTGTTCTAGTGAATCGCAATAATAGTAATCATGCTGAATTAAAAAATCAAAGTTGTAAAGAATTAATTCTAAATGTTTATGCATTTTAGTCGATACGGCCCTCCAGATGACTTGAAGGAACTGATTGATGTTGCCCACTCAATGGGAATCACAGTTCTATTAGATGTTGTACACAGTCATGCATCAAAGAATTCTGAAGATGGCCTGAACAATTTTGATGGTACAGATTCAGCATTTTTCCATTCTGCTGCTAGAGGAACACACGTTCTTTGGGATAGTCGACTTTTTGACTATGCAAAGTAGGTATAAATAATGTGATAAGTGCCATTGCATCTAATTAATTTCTATACCCATAACCTATAAGTCATTTGTTTTCATCCAATTATTAACATGTTATTATGGCTCTTTAAGAGCAGCAACATTTAGAGCATGTGAAAGATGCTGCATGACTTATCCAAGAAAATTTAGTAGTTGGGCATTGACAAGCAATTTAGACAATTTGATTCACTGATGAATATTTGTTTGATTGTGAAAATTAAAGTATCAAATAAAACTATTTACTTTGCAAAATTCCTCTGGTAATTTGACAAACCAATGGAGCTCATGCTAAATAACTTTTTTTTTCAAAAATCTTATCTATATCATTGGATAATATTTATGGAAAATTATTGGAGTCAGCTATCAAATAGAATTTTATATGTCTAACCTGGATAAATAAATATAAATACAAATACAAATGTTTTGTTATTGTTTTAGTTGCCTTTCATAATATTCCACTCCATTTTTCTCCATGTTAGTTTTCTTTCTTTTTTCTTCTGCCCCCCCCCGCCCCTCCCATCAGTTCAGTTACTGCTTCAATTGGCCAGGCAGGTATTTTTCATCTTTGGGTGTGGAAAATCATTGCTATTTTTCTTCTTTCATTTGTAAGTTTATTTCATTTGTAAATAAATAAATACACACACACACACACACACACACATACATGTGTGTGTATCTCTATGCATGTAAACATAAAGCCACTTTAATGTAATGGTTTAAGGCACTTAATTAGAAATTGGGAGAACATGATTTTTAGTTGAACTTTAGGCATGAAGCCAACTGGGTGCCTTTGAGCCAGTCACTTATACTCAACCTTAAGATGACAGGTTTGCTGGATAAGTAATATTTTGAACAAATTTAGATACATATTTCTACTGCTGTGTAAATTATATACTTACATAAGAGAAGTAAAATAAAAAAAATGTAACATTATTTTTATCCCATCATTATCAGTAACAGTAATAATAATATATTTGTGAGTTTATATAAAGAAAGAACAGTGTTTCTGGAAATGTAGCATATTAAATTTTCAATATTCCCTCATATAAATGTGATTTAAATAAATAAAATAAATAAATAAATATCCAAACCCTTAACATAAGGTTTATAATATATGCAAATAAGACATGCTACAGAAGAATAACTTTAATTTATAATAAACATTCTTGATGGGTAGAATTCTTTTTCCCCCTCTTTTTAAGTTTAAATTGGTATGGTATAATAGGAGACTTTAAATCACAGATGCCACTTTAGTTAGAAAATTTTCAAATAACATATAATTTCTCTTGAAGAATTCTGTTTCTTTTATTATCTACATTCAAACACAGCTGTGTGCAAAATCTTTAAAATGTAACTATGCTGGGGGGGGATGAGATTGTAATTACGCTATATACTGAGATATTTATGAAGGACACTAAAAGTAATTGTTAGTTTTCGTACATTTTTATTGGTATACTTTAAAACTCATTAAATGGTCACTCAAAATATATGAAAGAAAGGACTCTTTTTTTTTAACATCTAGCAAAACCATCTAGACCAATTTTTGAATGAAGGTAAATGTCCCAGGATAAAGCTGCAGGATCCAATCTGAATCAATCATTGGGACAAAAGGTTTATTCTTCCAAGCTTTCAATTCATGCTGGAGTTTGTCCTCAGAGAACTTGTCTCTCTCTCCAGAATAAGTGAACTGGGATGTTCTAAAATGTTGTATTTGTGCCTGGTTGTGTGTAGCTTTTAGTTTTTAGTTAAATTGTTGATGGCTGGCTATAAAGTCATATATTGTTGTTTCCTTGTGCCACTGCATGCTCAACTCCTAAGTACCTAGTAGGCTGTTGGTAAATAGCATTCCTATTGACTGACACCTGTTTCCCAGGCTTCAATCATTTTTCTGGCTATCTTGTCCCTGCTTGGCCAACAATCATAGTAGCTGAAAAATTGAATCCATGTTCTTATTCATTGCAGTGTGAGGTTATCAGTGAATTTGGATCTCTCTTTCTAACCTCTCACTTGTGTTCTCACAATCTGGTGGTTAGCTTCCTCTCTGTTTGTCCTACATAGTCATAGGGGCAATCCATGCAGGAAATCAGATAATTTACATTCAAAGTTTCTCCCACCTCTAAATAATCTTTGTAGTGCATGATTTGTCCTCACATAATAGCATCTGGACAGTGGGTGATGGTCACTTGCAGATTCCGAAGTTGTGTTATACTGCTTCTGAAATGTTCTTAAAATATGACAGGTTGTGCCATATAGTTGGTCTTGTACCTTCTTTCTTCCTTTCTCTCCCCTGCATATTGTGCAAGCATCTTGTGGGTACCCATTCTGCCTAAATTATTCATGCAGGAACCTGTTGCTTTGTTTGCTGGGTACTACATATGTTCTCACCCTGCTATATGGTATTCTGATGCAACTCTTTTCATGTGACAGTGAGTGGTTACTCTTGAAGCTCAGAATGCATGGAGTGTTGTAGCCTTGCAATGCACCTTGGTTTCTAGGCTTCCATCTTCTCGTCTGTTGATAAACATGTCTAAAAATGGCAATTGTCTAGTTGTTTCTTCCTCCACTGTGAATTGTATATCTAAGAAAGTGAAGGTTTTTTTTATTTGCTGAAAATGTGAGAGAAAAAGAAGGTAAAGTCATTAACTTGTTCATTTTTTAAACTAAAAAACAGGAAAGCTGGAAAGAAAATCCAAGCATTATTAATTTTATCATCAGAGAGGAATTTCAAATACAAAATTGTAGGTCAGGGGATAGAAATGGTAAATATGAGGTTAACACTATTTTAGAGATCACTAAACAACCATTATTTTGTTGTATCATTATTTCAGTTATATTTCCTTATTAAACCTACAAAATATCCATGGGCGGGGAAAAAGCAGTGGGAGTGAGGGCGACTTCAGATTTCCTGCAGGCTTCCCTATTGATTTTCCTTGTGGGAAGATGCAGTAATAAGAAATCCCTCCTTCCTTCCTTCCTTCCTTCCTTCCTTCCTTCCTTCCTTCCTTCCTTCCTTCCTTCCTTCCTTCCTTCTTTCCCTCCCCTTCCCTCCCTCCCTCCCTCCCTCCAATTCCTACCACATTGCTATCCCATTTAATTTGCTTGTGAGATATTTGCAGGTAGAAACTGGCCTAATGAAAAAACCAAATTGTAGTTGTAAAGTAAATGGCTACTGCTAAGTGGGGGTGGAAGAGGATGGGGTGGGGGAAGATATGTGGGAGTACGCAAGAGAGGCTACATGGGTTGGAAAAGGCATGCAAGCAGTGGCACAGGTCAGGAAGTATGTGTGGGGTACACAAGAGTTCTTGCACTGGTTATGGAAGGTATACCAGGGACTGGTGTGAATCAGATGATGCATGTGGTACGCAACATGTGCTGCAAGAATTGCAAAAGATATGCTGGCGGTAGTGCAGATTGGGGAAGATGCATGTGAGGCAGCTCAGATAAGGAAGCATGAGGAGTATGACATGGGCCTTGAAAGGGGCATGGGGAGGGTTCCTTCCTTCCCTGTTCCTTTCTTCCCTTCCTCGATCACCAGGGAACTACTGCTGAATGGGGGAAGAGTGAGGTATTGTGAGGGCTGGGAAATTGTCACAGAATGACTGCAGTAGCAGCCCAGCAACAGCCAATAGCAGTGAAGGAGTCACAATTTCAGAACTAGAAGACCTCCAAGGTCCCTTCCAGCTCTATTCTATTCTAAAATTCCCACTGATAATTCCTATTGATGCATGTAAAGTCAAATGATATTGTGAATTAGAGCCAGATACTCATAATTTCAGCAGTCTAGAGCTTCAGGTGATCTGATCAATTTCAGTTTTATAAAAGAGAACAAGTAACAAGTAATAATAATTACATAAAATAAGGGAAATCAGTAATTAGAAATATAAATGGTGTTGGTGGGAGAACTCTATGATCGTGGTCTGAGTTAGCTGGAAGATGAGCAGTTGACATGATATGTGTAACATCTCACAAAGATTGATAAAAATGGATTTGGCCAAAATTAGGAGTATTTTAAATTGAATCCTATAAAGGTTGGACGTCCTCTAAAGAGTTGTACATAGTATAACATTGGCTAATGACCTTCATGGCTTCATTGTTTGTTTGTTTGTTTGTTTGTTTGTTTGTTTGTTTGTTTATTTATTTGACTTATATGCCGCCCTTCTCCCAAGACTCAGGGCGGCTCACAGCAAAAATACAAGTACAAAAATGTAGTATAAATCAATTAAAATACTAATTAACAATGTAAAAACTATAAAACTATTTCCACTCATACAACACACAGTCACAATCAGAGGCCCCGGGGCAGAGTGCAACTCACACGCCCCAAACCTGCCTGCATAAATGTGTTTTTAAGAGTTTTCGAAAATCTAGGAGGGAGGGAGCAGTACGAACCTCTGAGGGAAGTTGGTTCCAGAGGGCTGGGGCAGCAACAGAGAAGGCCCTAACCCTAGGCCCCGCCAGATGACATTGTCTAACAGACGGGACCCGTAGGAGGCCAACCCTATGCGCCCTAACCGGTCGCTGGGATTCATGAGGCAGAAGACGGTCCCGCAAGTATCCTGTCCCATTGCCATAAAGGGCTTTATAGGTCATAACCAATAATTTGAATTGTGTTCGGAGACCAATTGGTAGCCAGTGCAGCTCACGGAGGGCTGGAGTGATATGAGCATGTCTTGGGAGACCCAAGACGGCTCGCGCGGCCATATTCTGGACTACTTGCACTATACTATAAGTATATAGTATATACTTATACTATATATCAGGGGTAGTCAACCTTTTTATACCTACCGCCCACTTTTGTATCTCTGTTAGTAGTAAAATTTTCTAACCGCCCACCGGTTCCACAGTAATGGTGATTTATAAAGTAGGGAAGTAACTTTACTTTATAAAATTTATAAAGCAGAGTTACAGCAAATTAAAGCATATAATAATAATTACTTACCAAATACTTTATGTCAGACTTTCGCTAACTTTGGCGGAATAAATCTTTATAAAACAACTTACTATAGTTAAATCTATCTTTTTATTTATACTTTGCATACATAGAAGCATGAAGTGTGATGAAATTACATTTAATTAATTAAATTATTAATAAGATCCCTGAGGCTGAGGCTGCGAAACTAAATACTGGATATCTGGCTCAATTTTTGTAAGGAACAAACAAAGGTCTCCTCTTTCGGAAATATTCAGGCAGTTTCTTTCTTTGGTCATAATATGATTAACAGCACTAAAGTCTGATTCCACAAGATATGAGGTAGGGAAAGGTATCAATAAACTGAATATCATTTTCCACATATTTGGATATAAGACAGGCATTTTTTTTTACTTTGCCATAGGTTTTCATATCCACCACTATCAAATTTATGTTTACTTTCTTCATCATATCTAATTTCTAACAGTTCTTCTTGGCAAGTTGTATCAGCCTCTTCAATATTTGCGGTAAAAGGATTTTTCATGCAGTCATACACCTTCAATTTCAAAATATCTTCAAATCGTTTTTCCATGTCCAATTTAAGTTCGTTGAGGTGGCTACTGAATCTGTCAATATCCTCTGGAGTTATATCATCTTTTATAGATGATAATTCAGGAAACTGATGAAATTCTCTCTTCAATAGGTTATAATGAAGTAGTTCAAGTTTGTCAATAAATAATGACACAATACTTTGGCAACCTATAAGAGTTTTATTAACTCCTTGAAGCTGCAAATTGACATCATGAAAACTCTTGAAAATATCTGCCAAATAAAAGGCATCATTCTTTACTGTTTTTAACTGTTGACACAGATTGGTCTCATTATTACTTTCAAAAAATTGTATGACACTATCATATAATGCTACAAAACGAGCCAAAGATGTACCCTTTGACAGCCACCGAATTTCTGTGTGCAAAAGTAATGTAATAAAATCTTCATTATTGTCCTGGCAAAGCTGTCGAAACATTCTATCATTTTTTGCATTGGATTTGATCTTGTTTATGGCTCGAATTATTATAGTTAATGATGAATGAAGACTTGTACTTAGATGTTTTCCTACAAGATGTTGTCTGTGCACCACACAATGAATACATAAAACATTTGGCACTTCTTCCTTCAAATAAGCAACAAATCCACGATAGCGACCTACCATTAATGGTGCTCCATCAGTAGCGCATGCAACAATATTATTCAAACGAATATTATTTTTTGTAAAGTATAATTTCACAGTATTAAATATAGATAATCCTCTTGTATCTGTAATGAGATTTATTGCAAATAGCATTTCTTCTCGTAATGTATTGTTTTCATCAAAATAACGTACATATGCCATCAATAAAGCATTATTATCTGCAATGGTAGACTCGTCCAATTGCATCGAAAATGAAGAGTTTTGGAGAATACTTATCAGTCTTTTTTCAACATTAACTGCCATTTCTTCAATTCATCGCTTTACTGTGCTATTGCTTAGGGGCAACGTTTTTAAAATTTCAGGTATATCCTGATGCATTACTGTTGAGATAAATTCTTTTATAGAGGGTATTATTACAGTTTCTCCAATATTATAGCTTTTACCACTTTTTGCAATTAATTGTGAAATGTGATAAGCGGCAATTAATCCATCTTCGTTCGCTGCATGTTGTTTCTTAAATGATGCAACGATTGTTGAACGATTTTGAAATTTTTTATATATTTCCTGAAAATATTCAATGGGCTTGACCTTATCATTTGGATGCTTTGTAGAAAGATGTTCTTGCAATCGACTTGGCTTCATTGCCTCATTGGATAATGTTTTATGACACAATAAACACATTGGATGTTGTTTATTTACAACAGATTCTATGAAACCCATCTTCAGATACTCTGGCAAATAGCCACAAGCATATTTCTTTTTTTGAGACATGGACTCACAATATTTTGTTTGAAGCTGTAGGCACGTGCTTACTCTCACAAATCTAACTGTGTACTGACCAGTGCGACCGCAAACAAAAGAGCCTGCGCCGTGTATTGTCGTCTGCGCATGCCTCTCGTGCATTGTGGATTGGGTTTGGGGGAGGGTGCCAGCTACCAGCTCTGTTTGTCTATTACAGCTGGGTAGTGTGGGGGGAGATGTGCAAGCTATTCTGAGACAAGGCTCTTTTGTTTGCAGTTGCAGTATAGCGCCATTTATTTTCACTTACGTAACGTGAACTAAACTTATGCGCGGGCGATACAAATAGTATATTTTCAGAAATTTAAATTGTCACAGGAAATTTTATGAAAATGTTTTTAAATAATGCAATGAAATTTTTTTAAAAAGTCAATTAAATTTAAAAAAAAGGAAAGTGCTTCAGTATCGGACAAAATCCCTACCGCCCACCATGAAAGCTCTAACGCCCACTAGTTGGCAGTAGGGACCAAGTTGACTACCACTGCTATATATTAATGCTCATGGTATCAGCATCAACAAGATCATTAGTACAGAAGGCTAAACTATATCACATTTCTTGTTCTGTTCTATGCTTTTTTTTCAACCCTTTTTACAACATTCACTTTCTGCGGTAAAAGAACTCCATTATATCTCCTTTCTTGTCTTTAACATTCTATATTGCAAAATTAGAAATATATACATTCTTTCTTAATTAGATTATAATTGAAATGGTTTGGTTTCTTTGAGGGTTTGTTTTGTTTTATTTAGTTTTCTTGTAGGTCAGCCTACAGTCCACATGATTTTCAATATTCAGCAGAGATTTGCCGTAGCTTGATTGCTAAGTCAATCTCTCTCTCTCTCTCTCTCTCTCTCTCTCTCTCTCTCTCTCTCTCTCTCTCTCTCTCTCTCTCTCTCTCTCTCTCTCTCTCTCTCTCTGTGTGTGTGTGTGTGTGTGTGTGTTTGTATGTGCAAGTATATGTATGTGTGTGTGTGTATGCATAATTTTATTGCTTTTGAAATAATAACAAAAAAGCAAAAGGAACAATGCATAAAAATTATTAAATAATGAGTGGAATGTTAGAATTACTTCCTAGCATATACTTTGCACAAGTGTAAATAACATGGTAATGGTTCAGTTATTGCACTAATAAACACACTCACAATTGTTAGTAGAAGACTGGGAAAGGCAGGTTCTATCAAATTCTTGTTGGAGATTTTGCAGATAAGATCACTTATCAGGATTGATATTATATGCATTATTTCACCTGACTTGTTCCTAGTTTCCAAGTCACTTCCAAATTCATAAACATAACTCTAGCTTCTTAGGGTAGTTCTGTGTTCTACATACATCCCAGATAGAATACTATATTTACTCTTCTTTTGAAAATTTATGCTCATCCTCCTGATATTAAGTATTTTTGTAATACAAAATAGGTAAGGAGTGTCCTGGCATTTAAAACCATTTTTCTCAATATTTTAATATTAATTTGTAAATGTCACCATATTTCCTATTGATAAAAATGCTGCTGGAGCTCTTGGGAAAATGTTCAGACTTCTGATACATTGTTGTGTGGCATCTTAAAAAAAATGTATTGCCTAATCCCCTGAATCTCTAGAATCCATTATATTATACATACAAATTTGTCCATATAGACTTTGAATATAGATTCTAACAACTGTCTGCCTATAGAAGTACAATTCTTCATATTTATGGTATAATATTAGAGAACTGAAATTTTAACTGTTGGCTACTGGGAAATCTGTCTGAGTAATTTGTTCAAGCATACAACCATGAATTTAAAATAATGTGTTTGTTATTCTTCTGCTACCCATGTACCAATTATGATTTCCAGATCTGTTTTCTAAAAAGAACTGTTATATTTAAGGAAAGAAGAATTATATTATGCACACATATCAAAAGGAAGAAACAAAAAATATAACAATACTACTAATACGTCTGGCTTTTCTTATGCATTCTAGAAAAGGATTCAATTTTTATTTTTCAACATATGATTTATTTTCTTTATTTTTTTTAATTTTTTATTTTTTCACCATACACCATATACCAAGACAAACTAAACATATATAAACAAAAATCTTTTCTCTTAACAGAACCATGCTATACATTCTAACCATTCTATTACATCTTATTTACAGTTTATTTACATTCGATCATTATATATTTTTCTTTCTCTGTTCTAGCCAAATATAACATTTATTCCAAATTTCATAAAATTCTGTCGCCTCCTTGTCTTTTAATTCTAGCATGAGTTTATTCATTTCTGCGCATTCCAAAATTTTATAAATAACCATGTCGTCTGTGGGTATATTTTCATTCTTCCAACATTGGGCATATGCTATGCGAGCTGCAGTCAATATACATATAATGATGTGTTGGAGTTGTTTTTCAATCTTTGAATTTATTGTGCCCAATAAAAATAATTCCGGTTTAAAATCCATTTTTATCTCCGTTATCTCCTGTATCCAATCTCTTATTCGTTCCCAATAATTTTTTGCTTTGGGGCACAGCCACCACATGTGGTAGAATGTTCCTTCTCTAATTCTACATTTCCAATACTTCAGATCTATATTTTTATGCATTTTGGCCAATTAAATCATTTTGTATTGATTCTCTCTATATGCAGTTGATAGTGTCAATTTGCAATTTACGTTCCATAATCTTTCCCATTCCTCTAAGTTTATATTTCTCCCCACATTTCGTGCCCACGCTAACATGGACCCATTCACTATTTCTTCCTCTAACTCTATTTCTAATAAATATTTTTAAATTTTTGATAATAATTTTCCTTCCTTGCTTATTAGGATTTTATCAAGTAAATGTGGGGTCTGATTTATTCCATATCTTGCCTGTCTCTATTATATCTAGATTGAATTTGTAGATATGACCACCAATCTATGGATATTCTTTGTTCCTCCAACTCTTCTCTTGACTTAAGGTTGCCTTGGTTATCCAGTAATTCTTTATATCTCATCATCTTTTTTTCTCTAGTGTATTAGGGTGAATTACTGCCTCCATCGGCGAAAACCAATTTGCGATTTTCCCATAATGTCTTTTTTTTATTTTTCCCATATCCCAATCAATGCTCCTCTTATCTGATGTTGTTGAAAGTATGTATGTATTTTCTTCTGTTTCCCCCACAGAAATGCATGCCAGCCCGTCTGTAAATCATGTCTTTCAATCGTTAATATCCTATCATTATCTAAATTTATCCAGTCTTTAATCCATAATAACCCTGCTGCATAATAATAAATTTCCCATTTAGGGAGTCCAAGTCCACCTCTACTCTTACTGTCTTGTAACGTTTTCATATTTATCGTAGCTTTTTTGCCCGCCCAAATAAATTTGTTTATTATTTTATCCAATTCTTTAAAAAAAAGTTTTCTCTAATTTTATTGGAATTGTTTGAAATAGATACAATAATCTTGGTAATATGTTCATTTTAGTCACTGCAATCCTACCTAATAATGATAATCGGAAATTTCCCCAGGTTTCAAGATCTTGTTTCATTTTTAGTATCAATTTTGTATAATTCTCTTCTTTTATTGAGGAACACCTTGAAGTTATCCAAATTCCTAAATATTTAATCTTTTTTGCTACTTGTAAATCCTAATTCTCTTCCAATTTCCTTTTTTGTTTGTCAGTTAAATTTGTTACTAACATTTTAGTCTTTTCTCTGTTAATGTTTAAACCCGCCACTATTCCAATTTTTTCTATTTCACCCATAAGAATATTTCCTCTCTCTATAGGTTCCTCAATAAAGAAAACCAGGTCATCAGCAAATGCCTGTAACTTATATTCTTCTGCTTTGACCTGTACCCCTTTTATTTCTTCATTCAGTAATACTTCAAGAGACAAAATAAAGAGTAGAGGTGAAATTGAGCATCCCTGTCTTACCCCTTTGTTTATTTCAAAACTTTTTGTTTTCTCTCCATTCATTATCACACTGGCCCTCTCTGTTCTATATATTGCCTTTATTATATTACTAAATTTGTCACCAAATTTCATATTCTCGATCTGTTGGAACATAAATTGTCAATTGAGGCTATCAAATGCTTTCTGCGCGTCTACGAAGATCAACGCTGCCTGTTTTCCTGGATGTATTTCATAGTATTCAAGGACATTTAACACCGTTCTAATATTGTTTCTAATTTGTCTTTGGGGCAAAAAACCATTTTGGTCTGGATGTATTATATCCTGCAAAATTAACTTTAATCTTTCTGCCATTATATTAGTAAAAATTTTGTAATCGGTATTTAGGAGCGAGATTGGCCTATAGTTTTTAATCTGTTTAGGGTCTGTGCCTTCTTTTGGAATAAGAGATATAATAGCCTCTATCCAGGAGTCTGGTAGATTTGATTTCTCCAACATATCATTATATACCTCTAATAATATCTTTTCGAACTCTTCATAAAAGGTTTTGTACAGTTTCCCTGGAAGACCATCCAGTCCCGGAGTCTTATTATTTTTTTGTTTTTGGACCACCCTTTTTAATTCCGTAGCTGTTATTTTCCCATTCAGTATGTCTCTTTGTTCTTCTTTTAATTCTGGGAGACCATTAACCTTTAGATATTGTTTGATCTTTTCCCCATCTATTTCATCTTTTTTGTATAATGATTCAAAAAAGGTTTGGATTATTTCTTTCTTTTTATCCATCTTATATTGTAGCTCTCCATTTCTATCGTAAAGTTCCTGACTGATTTTTTCTCTCTCTCTTTTTTTAATTTATAAGAAAGCCATCTCCCAGGTTTATTTGCGTGTTCAAAAAAATTTTGTTTTACCATTTTCAATTCTTTAACTCTTTCCTCTTGTTCCATCACATTTAATTTATGTTTGGCTAGTGCTAATCCCACTTTAATCAATTCATCCTGAGGCTTTTCTTATAATTTAAATTCAACTTTTTTGATCTCTTCCTGTAGTATGTTTTGCCTTAGTCTTTTCTCCCTATTTTTCTTTGCTATATAAGCTATTGCTAGTCCCCTTAAATACGCCTTCGCTGTATCCCAGATGATTTGTATTGATGTTTATTGTTTTGTGTTTTCTTTAAAGAAATAATCCATTTCCTTTCTAGTCTGTGCAATAAATTCTTTTTTGTTTAAGATATAAGAATTCATTACCCATCTTTTTCTAGGTTTTTTTCGCCCCTTCCAGACTATTTCTATCGGGTTATGATCTGCCCATACATTTGGTTTTATTTCTATATATCCTGTCCCAATTCTTCTTTTGTCCATATCATGTCTATTTGAGACCATGATTTGTGTGGGTTTGAGAAGAATGTATATCCTTTTTCTTTTTGATTTCTGTTTCTCCATTGGTCTAATAACATATGATTTATTTTCATAGAGATCTCTTTGACTCTGTATTTTCTTTATCAAGCCAGGTACTAAAATGGCATACTTCCTGGACTTGGTTTGGTGTCATAAAGTTTGACTTTAAGACAGGGAGTATACTTTAGGTTTTGCAGAATATATTTTGGTTTCAGTTCAACATTTATTTTTTTTGTACAAATGAGAGAGTTCTAATACAATCTTTGGGGGAATATACGTTCTCCATAGTTTAGACTTGTTCAATTCACAAGAATATCATCCTTTTTTGTCTTAATTTGTCTTAATTTTGTCAAAATATACAATATATTTTGTATGTTAAATGTCTATGTTTTTATGAATTATATATATTTTCAGCAAACATTAGAAAATATATTTGCTGACTTTTTATTCATGTAATTTCCTGAATTATTTTGAGAAATAAATATTTGAAATAAATTACCCATAATCTTTTTTAAAATAGTTTTTCTGATATATCATTGTAGTGATAGCAACTTCAGAAATTTGAAAATATTTTGTAGCTTTCAAATAGCTTTCAAATCCTCAGATTACTATTTTAAATCTGCATACTTCTTTTAATTTAATCCCAAAAGGTCTGTATCTGAAAAAAGATCTTTGAAGGAAGATCTATGTAGGATGTTGTTTGGAGAGAAATAAATCCATACACATTGATTTTTCTTTGTTCAGTTGTTCAGTAATTTATAGTAAGGTATGACGTGTGTGTGTGTGTGTGAATATTTTTAACACCAAAAAGAAAATTATAGAAACACTAGGAGTAGATTAATATTGTACATTAATACTTGGGATATGTTATTTATATTTCAGATGGGAAGTCCTGAGATTTCTTCTCTCCAATTTAAGATGGTGGATAGAAGAGTATGCCTTTGATGGGTTTCGATTTGATGGTGTATCATCTATGCTATATCACCATCATGGGATTGGTAAGTTTAATTTTTATATCAGTGACCATACCACAATTCAAATAATTAGGAGTTTCAACTGAAAAACCTATAGTAAATCTATAACTTGCACTTATGGCACTTGACACTGTTATTATTTATCATATTAGGTGAAGGCTTTAGTGGAGATTACAATGAATATTTTGGTATGCATGTTGATGAAGATGCGGTGGCCTACCTAATGATGGCAAACTACATGATACATATTTTGCATCCAGAATGTATAACTATAGCAGAGGTAAATCTTAGATTACATTAACAAAATTACTTTGACTTATTTATTTGAATGAATGAATCATTATTCAGTTACAGTTATATTTAAGTTTATTAATCCTTAAGCATGATGCAGGATTTGTTACATATTTGTTAAACATTTTACTGGTTTCAGTTGCAAAATTAAATATATGCTCTAAAGCAGCGGTTTCAACCTGTGGGTCGCGATCCCATTTGGGGTCGAACGACCATTTCACGGGGGTCGCCAAACAACGCAGTCCGCCATTTTTTCCCCCTTTTCCTTAGCTGTGCTACGCCATTTTTTCCTTTTCCTTAGCTGTGCTATTCCCTCTTCTATTGGCTTTTGAAAGCCAATAGAATAGACTCTCTTGAATAGAGTCTAATTCTATTGGCTTTCAAAAGCCAATAGGAATTGTCCAGGCTGTCTCTGCCCTGCTGAGCCCGCCAAAAGTCCCAGTCTGCAAAAGGTGCTGCAAGTTGTCTGCAGCGAAGGCGAGCTCTCCGGAAGTTTCCACCCCTCCCTGCTGAGAACTACTAAAACTGTAAGTAAACGAGGGCCAGAGGTGGGAGGCCGGCGGGCGCAGGGAGGGTTTTTGGCGCACGTGGGGCCCAGCGGGTGGCTTACCTCCCTTGGGCTGGGCCAGCTGGTGGCCCAGCCCATGGTGGCCCTGCGCCGTCGCTGCCGCGGCCGCCCAGGAGCACCTGGGCTTGCCTGCCGCCGCCCCAAATGGGTGGCAGAGAAGGCAAGTCTAGTGGGGCAGCAGTGGGCGCAGGGAAGGTTTTTGGCGTGCGTGGGGCCCGGCGGGTGGCTTACCTCCCTTGGGCTGGGCCAGCTGGTGGCCCAGCCCGTGGTCGCCCTACACCGTCGCCGTCGTGGCTACCCAGGAGCACCTGAGCAACTGGGCCTGCCTGCCTCCGCCCCGAACTGGCGGCAGCCTACGCCTCGGCTGGCGCAGGGGGCAGCACCGCGCATGCATGGGGTAGCACCACGCATGCGCGATGCAGGTCATCATGCCGCTCATGCGCGATGCAGGTCGTCGTGCTGCGCATGCGCGATGCAGGTCGTCGCCCTGCGCATGCGCGGTGCAGGTGGTCACGACGCACATGCGCGATGCAGGTTGGGGTCGCAGCCTGAAAAAGGTTGAGAACTGCTGCTCTAAAGTATATTCCTGTGCATCTGTATTTCAAGACAAATACCACTGAGTTTAGATGTGCATCAACAAGTATTTCGAAGATGTAGCCTAACTATAATATGATCATTAGAATTGTCCCAAAGGTGCTTTTTCAGTTTCTGTCAGAGCTGAAGAAGCTTCTTGGATAAGAAGTGAAATGTCTTCAAGGAAAAACAAAGTTATCTTTACCAGTTACCTTTTGAAAGAGCACATTTGAGACCACCATGACCTGGATGACTGAGACTCTCCATAGAGATATTTAGAATTATAGTTCTTTTAAACAATGAACTTTCTCATGACTTTTCTATAATGTATTTATGACTTTAGAAACTCACTATACTGCCAAAGCAGCTTAATTTTTTTATGAGGATCTTATGTTCCCCCTATTTCAAATTCATTATGACTATTGTTTGATAAGTTTAATTCTTTGTCGATAAATTAGAAAAAATATATTTGCCAGATTTATTTTTAGAAGATATTGCTAGAATTGCTATTACTATAAGTAAATAGTACTTCTAGAAATCTTTATACATTTTTACCTCTTAATATTTAGCATTTTTAACTCTTTAATATTTGTACTGGTCTTAGTTTTGGAGAAGTAATTACAGTGCATTTTAAACAAAAGTGGTGAAACGAAACAACTATGGGATGTATTAAACTTAAAATTGTTTTATTGATTTTGAGGTTCTTTTCAAACAAAATGAGTCCATCATCCAGGGAGCTATAATAGGGTGATCAGGATTCCTACCTTATACTCTTTTTGCATTTTCTCATATCCTTTTTTGTTAAACAAGATGTTGCTTCAACTTATTCTAGTTAAACTGAAAATTACTTCAATTTTATTTTCTGGTGGGAGCCTCTGTGCAAAATGTGGAATTGATCCACTTGCTTGTGGCAGAAATAAATTGAGAGGGAAAAGCTATTGATATCCTTCTAAATTACAAGAGGCTAGCATGAATTTGATCTTACATGCAATGATAGTGGAGTGAATGCTAAAGAAAATGAACACATATTGTCTAGGGCAGGATTGGTTATAATACTATTCCATAAAGATTTGAATCATAATTTACATAATTTTTTAAAACTATTGTGAGTATTTTTAACAAAAGCGATCTGATCCAATTTCCTATTCATTGAAAAAAAAAAGATAAATAACAGTATTGTTAAAATTTCCAAATCTGGAATGTAACTACTCACTGTGGTCAACTCACCCCGGCCAAACAAATTGCTGTAGCCAACTCGCCACAGGACAATTCAATGGCGGTAACTCAAGAGAGAGACAAGTAGAATTGCAACTCACCCCAGCCTTGAGGACTTCTAACTTGAGAAGGTTCAAACTTAAAGCAAGACAAGGCCTGCTGCAATTAATTTGTCCTTTCTTGAGTTATCCTGCATTGAATTGTGCCAGGGTGAATTGTTCCGGGATGAATCAACTGGGGCAAGATGCTTGGGAGAGTCGGCTACGGTGAGTTGTCCTAGACCTTCCAAATTTACTTATCTTATACTAGTATGCAATTAATTATTAGAAAGTACTAATAAATACTGCACAGACATCAAATTGTTGTTTTTCATTAATATGTATTTCAAGTACATATATGTACCGACTAATATTCACAGCATTTTGCAGCATGAGAAAAATATGAATAGAAAACAACTTGCTTTCATAATATTTATGCCATAGGAATTGCAGATTAATGAACTGTGATTCTTTAATATTGAATGAGATTGAAAATATTTTCATTATTTATGATTGAATAGTAATTATTCTGGTGGATCTCTCTCCTTATTTTCAATTCTTATTTTATGATATTTCAGGATGTGTCTGGAATGCCAGCACTTTGTTGTCCAATAATTGAAGGAGGATGTGGATTTGATTACCGGATGGCCATGGCAATTCCTGACAAATGGATTCAGGTGAGAATAGATCCTTCCACGCTTTGCCACATTCTTTACTCATGCTTCCCTTGGTAAAAGTAAATGTAAAGGTTTCCCCTGCCCAATCATATCTTGACTCTAGGAGGCAGTGCTCCTCTCTGTGTCTTAGCCAAGGGAGACAGCATTGTCCAGAGATACTTTCATGGTTATGTGACCAGCAGGAGTATATGTTGAGGCACATGGAATAATGTTACCTTCCCACCAAAGTGGTACCTATTTATCTATTATATTTGCATGCTTTCAAACTGCTAGGTTGGCAGGAGCTGGGGCAAGTAATGGGAGCTCATTCCATCCTGTGATGTTTGGGTCTCGACAGCCTAGCATCTTAACTGTTAGGCCCCATTTTCCCACACATGTAATTAATAATATCATGTAATTATAATATGACACATATGAACTGGGTCTCCATAATTTAGACAAGCAAAATGTTGTCATAATCACTCACTCACTCCTATTCTCTGTTCTAATTTTTTTACCAAAGAAAGGACGAAATGCCTCTTATATTTATTTACTGTAGCCAAATTTTCCCAATTTGTGTTTTCAGCATCTAATTAAAACTCCCTCGTATATTGGAATTTCAGCTCCCATCATTCTCAGCCAGTAATCTGAAAAATAATCTGAAATCTCCCGAAAGTTATGCTTGCATAGGATACTAAGCTTTGTCTCTCCAAAGTTCAATGTAACATATGACTAATTATTCTACAATTATATTTGATTGTTTGGCTTTTATTTTTGTGGTTTTGTGGACAGAATTTTGATAATCCTTACAGCAAGCTTAACTCCTAACAAAATGGAGATTAAAAATGTATCTGTTACGCACATGAAATTGTACAATGATTTTATAATACATTAATTGCATATTTATGAATCTACTGCCTTAACTATTGCTAAACATGTTTGTACGAAAAGCTTGCCAATGTCGCACTCTAGTGATAAAGACTAAGACCAAATATTTTTTAATTTCTTTAAGAACAAATGCAAAAAAGAAATAATTGAATGTTGGAAAAAAATTTCAGAAGCATTACTATAAATTAATACATTGCACCTTTGTACAGATCTATGCTTTTAAGCTTAACATAATAATTAAAAATATCTTGAGTCAGGCCTATATGTAGGAGTGTAGTAAAACATTAATATATTTCATCCTTGTGAAATATGCAGTTATGTATATTTTGAAATATGTATATTATTCTAGAGCACAATTCATTTTTAGGTCTTTAAACACATACTTTTGAAACAAATTTGATCTATTTCCCTGTATACAGAATATTTATTAATGTTGCTTGAAGATATATTTTCCCTATTATTAGTTAATTTCTTTTTTCATATTCTAAAAGTGTTATCAGATGGCATCAAAGGCATATTGCTAGTACAGATATTCTATTAATTGTAAAAAGACTCTCTCATTCTTGTGCAATTGTAAATCTATAAACCATAAACCACAGGACAAAAATTTTCATAATGTAATATGTCTTCATTATATTAGCTGATGTTTGGGTTTATTATCAACTAATTCTTACAGAATAGTGGAAAAAGAAATATTTGTTTTTCTTCTCTTTATGTTAGATGCAGCTTAAAGTTTTGGCATTGTTTCTTTTCTAGAATATGCACAAACTCTTATTTGTTTGTCTGTCCTTTATTCTCCAGCACTGGAGATGGATAATCCACTAATGGGTTAACTTAATCCTCCTGCCCAATCAGATCAAGTCAGCCAAACTTGCCACGCTTGTTTTGGGCCTGATTGCCCCAGTTTTTGACTTGATCTTGCCCAGACAGACGTGCAGGTTTGGCTCACAGACAGGTAGATACCCATTAGTGGATTATCCATTTCACTATTAGATTAAGAACTTTCCTTCCTTCTGAGTCCTCTGAGCAGCGTTGGGACCAACGCTCCTCTATAGGACCAATTCTTTCTCTCCACCCCCCTCCAAATCTCCTGGCGTCGGGGCTTGCAGGTGGCGGCCCTCTCTACCTTGTTCTCTTGCGACAATGTTAGTTCTCTGGGGCATCACCCCTTGATCCGTTCCTTCCTCAAGGGAACTACAAATACCAAGCCACCTGTGGTCCACAGGTATCCCACATGGGAATTACCTAGGGTCCTTCAGGCTCTTACCAGGGCTTCCTTTGAGCCCCTCAGTTTGTGCGACATGCGGTCCTTATCCCTCAAGGTCGCCTTCTTAGTGGCCATTACTTCGGCCCGGCGCATCTCTGAGATGGTGGCCCTCTCGGTCAGGGAGAATCTGTGTATCTTTCACCAGGATTGGGTCACTCTGCGTTTAGACCCCACCTTCATGCCCAAGGTGAATTCTCTTTTTCATAGGACCCAGGACATCATCCTTCCTGATTTCTGCCCCAATCCGTCCCATGAGCTGGAATGGCGATGGCATTCTCTGGGTGTCCGATGGGCTCTCCGTTACTACATAAAATGGCATCCCCCTTCTCACCTTCCTCCAGGGGTCGGAAGGTCTCGGCCTCCACGATCGGTTGTTGGATAAGAGCTTGCATTATGGGGGCGTACCAGTCCAATTCCTTGCTGATTCCACCCCGTGTCACGGCCCACTCTACACGCAGTGCAGCCACCTCGGCGGCCTGGGCCACGCAGGCTTTCATAGAGGAAGTATGTAAGGCAGCCACATGGTCTTCCCCGTCACCGTTCATACGGCACTACAAACTGGACAGGTATGCTTCCGCTGAGGCATCCTTTGGCAGGAGGGTCCTTCAACAAGTGGTGCCCCACGAAACGGCTTCAAACTTGCCCGCTTCCCTCCCGTAAGGACAGAGGGCTTTGGTATGTCCCATTAGTGGATTATCCATCTCCAGTGCTGGAGAAGGGGCATTGTCTTACCTGAACGCCGTTTCTCAGCACGGAGATGGATAATCCACACCCACCCAATTAGGTCCTTCGGCCTAGAGTCTGTTCTGTGAGCCAACACGTCATGCTGTCAGTCAGTAGCTGCGTCCTGGTCGAAAACTGGGGCAAACAGGCCCAGGACAGGCTTGGCAAGTTTGGCTGACTTGATCTGATTGGGCAGGAGGATTAAGTTAACCCATTAGTGGATTATCCATCTCCGTGCTGAGAAACAGCGTTCAGGTAAGGCAATGCCCCATTTCTTCAAAATTACATGGGATATAAACTATTGTTTATAAAATAATTTTAAAGGGTAAAAAAGGAAAAAAATAAAAATAATAGAAGTCAGATGTGACATAGGCAATTTTTCATATTACTTCTCAATAAATAAATCCTATATGATTCATATAGGATACTGTAAATTAAAGATATATAGTACATGTCAGTACTATGGGATGTTAAAACAGAAAAATATAAAGTTTTGTTTTCTTTAGTAATTAAAACTGAAGATTGGGAAGGTGTGTTTGTGTTTGCCATGTGTCCTTTTCAGTCTTGATTTGTATTTTTAATTAATATATTTCATATTTTAGCAGAATTTATATTCTGTTTGTCTTCATCTGGATAGAATTTCTTTTTTTACATTTTGGTTTTAATAGAAAATCTGATTGCTGCTTGGGATTAACATGAGCATTTACAATGATGCTCATTGTGTTCAGTGATGTGGTTTCTATTTTATAGGATTTTGTGCTTTCTTTAACATACAGAATAACTCCATTCTTAATATCTATTTCCATGTCTTAGTTCACAGTTTATATTTGTAAAAATCATAACTCGCTGATTATTCAATTTCCATCAACAATCTGTAATACTCGCTACATTTAACAATTTAACTCCCATTTTGGCACAGAATTTGCTGGCACTATGGTTCCACTCAAGTATATTAAGACAATTCAGCATTCTCTGTCTAACTAGCCAAGAAACTATCATTGAAATTCTTTCATCATCATTGTATTCTTGACTAATCGTGGCTTCCAGTTATTTAAGAATAAGAGAATAACAGAATTGAAAGGGACCTTGGAGGTCTCCTAGTCCAGGGGTCCCCAATCCCTGGTCTATGGACCAGTACCGGGCCACGGCATGCCAGCAACCGGGCCACGTAAACAAGCAATGCCCCATCTGCAGGATGCAGCAGCACACAAAACCATGCCCTCTCCGGTCCACAGAAAATCCTCTCTCCATGTAACCAGTCCCTGGTGCCCAAAAGGTTGGGGACCTCTGTTCTAGTCCAACCCCCTGCTCAAGCAGGAAACCCTATATCATTTCAGGGAAATGGTTGTCCAATCCTTCTTAAAAACCTCCAGTGATGGAGCACCCACAACCTCTGGAGGCAAGTCATTCCACTGATTAATTGTTCTAACTATCAGAAAATTTCTCCTTAGCTCTAAGTTGCACTTCTTTCTAGCAGAGTATGTGTTGTGGGCTATTCTATGTGTCATATTTATATGATGCCTAGTTTAGTGTGGCTTTTTAGTTGTTGATTGGGGTGTTGATGGCTGGCTAAGTCATTGTCTATTATTTCCTTTTGCTGCCAAGCCCTGGCCCCTGAGTACTGATAAGCTGGTGGTAAATCAGCCCTCCTGTTGATCAACTCTTCCTATATTGTATGGCATAAAATTAAATACACAGAAATAATTTACCTTATTTCAGAGCTAATACATTAATCAAAGGATCATGCAGCATTGCATAATAAAAAACAGGCAAATAGAGTGGTGAAATTTGTGTTTAATCAGCCATAAAAGTGATGGCATATAGTCCCTACTATTTTACAGAAATAGAAAGAAAATAAATTTAAGATATGCATAGTTAATAAAATGTTGGCAGACATTTTGTAAGAAAAATAATGCTTTACTTCAATTAAAAGGTATATTAAAAGGTGAACTTTCTCAAGGCAAGCACAACTTTACTGGTAACTTCATGAAAAAGTCCTTGTTATTTTCTTGGCTCTGTTAGAGGCATAATCTTTCTTTCTTTCTTTCTTTCTTCCTTCCTTCCTTCCTTCCTTCCTTCCTTCCTTCCTTCCTTCCTTCCTTCCTTCCTTCCTTCCTTCCTTCCTTCCTTCCTTCCTTCCTTCCTTTTTCTTTTTGGTTTTTATTTTTTTACTTTTGATTTTAGTTTACAGCCTTACAATTTCCTAAAAACTTCCTATTCAAACATTTAGGTCTGACTTTGTTTGAATTCTTTCAAGATAAACCAAGATAAGTCATTAGAATTGTTAATTGTTGTGTGCTATATTAGTTGTGGTATAATGTGAAGCTGGATCAGAATCACATCCCACAAACAGTAACTTAACCTTTCAAAATTTATGAAAGAGACATTGCTCATGATCAGTTTAATAGGATAAATTGAAAAATAATGGTAAAAAAAAATTCAAAATTATTCATGTTCATTTTCAGATAATTAAGGAGCGTAAGGATGAGGACTGGGACATGGGAAACATTGTGTTTACTTTAACAAACAGGCGATATGGAGAGAAGTGCATTGCCTACGCAGAGAGTCATGATCAGGTACTGTAACAACTTAGCAGTTCATTTCCACAAGAAGTAGAATTAGATTGCGGCCATCCATCTTTAAAAGATAAAAGAGAAAAAAGAGAAAAAAATAATATTATATATATATATATAATATTATTATATATATATATATATATGTGTGTGTGTGTGTGTAGGTCTTTGGTTCTTCGGGTTTTCTCCCACATAGAATTTGAAGTGTTTTTGTTTGAAGTATATTTGTTTTCTGAGGTTTTCGCGGGTGTTTGTATGTAGGTCTTTGGTTCTTCGGGTTTTCTCCCACGTAGAATTTGAAGTGTCTTGGCGACGTTTCGACGAAGTCTCATTCGTCATCTTCAGGCTGGTGCTCTCGGCTTCTGCTTCTAGGAGCAATGTGAGATTTTAGCTGTTTCTTCCTTTTAACTGCCAGTGGGGGTTTGAACTGATTGGCTGGGAGCTCGGCTGTGTTCTGATTGGGTGGGGGGGGTGTTCTGATTGGTTAGGGGCTTGGCTGTGCTCTGATTGGCTGGGGGAGTGTTCTGTTTGGGTGGGGGCTTTGTGCTCAGGTTAGTCTGATTTACAAGGGGATTAGAGATGGTGAACTGCATAGCTGTTTAGCTTCGCGTTCGTGGTCGTGCCTCATCTTCATGGTGGGTGTCAGTTTGTTTCGTGTATGGATTGGAGGGGTTTAAGGTGGCTAATGATGCAGCTGTGGTCTGGCTTCTGGTTTGTGGTCGTGCCTCCTCATCAGTGTGGGTTTGGGTTTGCTTTTTGCCTGGATGTGTGGTGCTGACCTCTTGTGTGGTTTTTGTGAGTGTAGGTCTGGTGTCATTCCCCATACTATGGACTCGTCTGTCAATAAGGGCAGGTTTCCAAATGGCTGGTAGACGGGAGGCATCATCTCGTTTGTTCATGCTGTGAGGGCGTTTTTCTATCTCGATGGCTTCTCTCATTATTCTGTTATTAAAGTGTTCAGTTTTGGCAATAGTTCTGGTCTTTTTGAAATCAGTTTTATGTCCTGTGGCTTTAAGGTGTTGGACCAGGGAAGAAGTTGGTTGTTCTTTTTTCACTGAGGTTTTGTGTTCTTCAATGCGTGCACTTATTCTTCTGTTGGTTTGTCCAATGTATGTGGTGGAGCAAGCAGTACATGGGATTTCATATACTCCTTGATTTTCTAACTCAATTTTGTCTTTAGGGTTTCTTAGGATGGTGGATATTTTTCTGTTTGTGCAGAATGCTGTCTTAATGTTATGTTTGTGCAAGATTTTGCTGATCCTGTCTGTGGTGCCTTTTATGTATGGGAGGAGGGCTTTGCCATTTTCTTGTTCTCTGTCTTGTATTTTAGTGGGAGTTTCTTTTTGGATTAAGTTGGAAATCTTATTTCTTGGGAATCCGTTGGATGTTAGTACATTAGTGAGAGTGTGTAGTTCGGTTTTTAGGTGTTGTTCGTCAGCTAGGCATTTGGTTCTGGAGATGAGTGTCTTGGCTACGGAGTTGATCTGTGCTGGGTGGTGGTGTGAGAGTGCGTGCAGATAGCGGTTTGTGTGTGTTTTCTTCTGGTAGATGGTGTGTCCTAGGGAGCTATTGGATTTCTTGTAGACTAAGACATCCAGGAAGGGAAGTTGGTTATTAGCTTCTGTTTCCATGGTGAACTGTATTTTGGGGTGTAGGCTGTTGAGGTGTGTGAGGAAGTTGTCCAGTTTTTCTTTCCCATGTGGCCAGATTACGAAGGTGTCATCTACGTATCTGAGCCAGAATTGTTAACAAAGAAATAAGGGATTTCTGAGATAGCTATTTCGAGTTATTTAACTCTCTTCAGTCAGAACTCACCCTTTCCGGGATTCGAACCTGGGCAGTCTGCATGCTAGGCAGAAGCTTTGGCCTCAAGCCACAGGCTCTCTCCCGCTTTGTTAACAGTCAGGGAGTGAATATGTGTGTCAAGTGGTTATTTTTTTAGATTGCACCCTGTAAACCCAAATATGGGAGGAAGAAATCATTCTTTCCTTTGCTTGTTTCAGCTCAACCCAGAGCCATCTGCAAGCACAAATATATATATGTTTTTAAAATTGTTAACAAAGAAATAAGGGATTTCTGAGATAGCTATTTCGAGTTATTTAACTCTCTTCAGTCAGAACTCACCCTTTCCGGGATTCGAACCTGGGCAGTCTGCATGCTAGGCAGAAGCTTTGGCCTCAAGCCACAGGCTCTCTCCCGCTTTGTTAACAGTCAGGGAGTGAATATGTGTGTCAAGTGGTTATTTTTTAGATTGCACCCTGTAAACCCAAATATGGGAGGAAGAAATCATTCTTTCCTTTGCTTGTTTCAGCTCAACCCAGAGCCATCTGCAAGCACAAATATATATATGTTTTTAAAATTGTTAACAAAGAAATAAGGGATTTCTGAGATAGCTATTTCGAGTTATTTAACTCTCTTCAGTCAGAACTCACCAATAAAAAAACAGCAGAGTGTCACTCCAGATTTTCAGTCATGGACATATCATCTGTCCATGACTGAAAATCTGGAGTGACACTCTGCTGTTTTTTTATTGTAAAAGAGTTATATGTTTTGCTATGCCCCATGCTTGACAGATATATAATTCTTCAAATAATAATGTACTCCAGATTATTTATATGTAGTTCAAAATCAATTTTAAGCCATATTATTCTTCAAAAAAATCCTATTAAGGAATTATGAATACTAACTCAATGGGACAATACTGAGGTGAACCCAATGAACCCATTTCATTGTCCTCAAATACTCAATATCCCCAAATATTAATTTTCATCAATAGCATACTTCCTTGCTTTTGACCATTATTGATCACCAGGAAGCAGTATATGATTGATTTCATCCTCCATGGAATTCAGAAGACACATACAACCATTATAGTTAGCTTTAGCTCTTATGTGGTTCAGACTCTCCTATTCCTGATTTTATATACAGAGAAATACATACATGCATGCATACATGTTAGAAAATGGTAAGCAATTTACTAATGGCTAAACAGAGAAACAAAGGAACAGAAATTAGAGATTGATTTCAAACCCAAAATCTCTTGAGATAAAACTTGCCTGAGTAGTTTCATACTATAAGACCTATAAGATCCCATCCAGTCCTATAATTCTGTGAATCTATATTTCACAGAAACATGCAGAATAGTAGTTAAGATTCAATATTCAGTTCAATGTTCAGAGTGCCAAGCAAGGTTCATCAGCCAGTCCAACAATCAAAGTGTCATGTTTCTTACATAAGCAGAAGGCAATAATTCTCCAGTACAGGAGATGGAGAATCCACCAATGGGTTTTCTCTGTCTGCCTGCTCTTGAGACCAAGTAGCCAAACTTGACACGCCCCTCTTGCTAGGAGATCCAGTCTTAACTTGGTCTCAGCTCTTGAAGACGTCTCAGGTGTGGCTCTCAGTAGATAGCAGGTTAGGAAAACTCCATTGGTGAATTCTCTTCCCTATACTTTACTTAAAATTAATTGGCTTCCCCTTTAACAAATTTCCCCACAAACGCTGGGCTCAGTGTGCAATTAAATTTATTTGAGGTGTGTGGGGTGGAAGTGGGGGGGGAGGTCTTGCAGCTTCCCTGCGTTCCTTTCCCCAGGGCTCTGGGAAAAAGCTTCCAAGCAGCGTCTGCTTGGAACTTTTTTCAGATTCCCTCTCTCCCTTCTCCTTCCCCTGGCTGCAGGTCCGAAAGTCAATTCCTGACTTCGGATCATTTCCAAAGCTTCCCAGGCAGCCGGGAACAGTCGCAGGTGCCATTTTGGTTGCCGAAAAAAGGCAACGAAGCCTAACCAAGCCCCTTCTTCGTCTGCCGACTTGCAGGCAGCTCTAGGGCGATTAATTTCGGCACAACGCACTACACGGCCTCCGCAACCTACAAGGAGGCCATGCACAGCCCGGGACTGAAAGTTGAGGCCACGGAGATCGGGCTTAAGAGAACGAGTCGTGGCCGCCATTTTGGATTACGGAAAGGGACGCAGAGGCCGTTTCAGCCTATATTACTGTTTTACCTGCGGCCCTAATTCAATCGGCGACCCGCCCATGGCTCCTTTAAACCCTTACCTCCGCCTTAATTGCTACCTTTGGGGGGCCTAGTTACCGGATCACCCCTTATCGACCACCAGTTCAGATCCATGTGGGTGGGGCCTAGCAAGGCCTATGAAGCCTATCCTCCGTAGTTAACGACCACCTTGTACTCCATGTGCACACCTTAGGCCCAAGTATACCTATTTACAATACTTGGCCCGGCTTAAGCCACATCTGGACTGTGTTTCACTGACTACATACATAACCTGAATAGCCGCCAATTGAGATTGATCCTTCCCTTGTCAGGACCCTTGTCCACTCATGCCTCTAGCCCTTTTGGGGGTGTCCTTTTTTTTCCTTTTTCTTTTACTGGTGCACCTTGACTGACCACCTAAGGCCTCCAGGCGGAGCCCAGAGAGTGGCCCCAAACGTGCCTTCGGCATCTGACTCAATTGCCGTGACCTAGATCCAGAGAGAATTTTTTTCTTGTTGGGTGGTCAGGAGAACAGTCTTGTTGCTTGTTCCAATCTCACTCCCGCCAGCTACTTGCCTGCCAGAGCTATTATCTCACTAGTTTGGGATTGCTCAACCGGGATGGAGGGCTCCTCGATGCCTCAAACCTCGAGTACCGTCTCTCCATCCTCTGTTTACGGCTGCCACACATCCTCTGAACAGGGGGCAGCAGGCAAGTCCAAATTCAAGACGAAGCACATGCTTAAGAAGCCTTCCAAGCTGGCCGAGAAGCAAGCCAGCCGTAGACACCAGGCCCTGGAGAAGGAGTTCTTTAGGGCACAGAGGCAGGCCGGATTGGATCCTGCTCAATTGGCGGCCCCTGAAGTTGCCCTTCCCTTAGGTCCCTCAACTTCAGCTCAAGGCATGTGGTCTCTCTCAGAGACACCGACAACGTTGGGTTCTCCATCCGCACTGACTCAGCACGCCACTATGGCTCCAGGCCCAGCCCCAGAGGCCACATTTACCCACACGGCTGCAGGACTCAGGGGGCTGGACATCGCGGATATTTTCTCCGACGGCCGCCTGGAAGCCTTGCTTTCCAAGGTCGTGGACCGAGTGCTAGCGCAGCGTTCCTTTCATACACCAGATCAAGGGGCCTCCACGTCAGCCATGCCATTTTATGGTTCCCCTGCGGAGATCCACATGATTCAGGAGCTCACTTCTCCAGGGCACACCTCCATGAGCGGCTACGCCTCCCCTCAAGGTGAGGAACAGCCGGACTTTAATCTGTCAGAGGAGGAGGAACTTCCTCCTGAACCTTCTCCTTCAGGGGGCCTATTTAATCCAGCCCTATTTCTCACACTGTTGCGCAAGGCCACATCAATGGCCAATATTGGATCCGATCAGTTCCTGCAACCGCAGGCCACATCGGATTCCAGCCCCAATCCTATCTTTTTTGAAACAGTGGCAACGGAACACCATGTCCCGTGCCCCTCCAGTTTCCTCAAAGGAATCAAGAAACAATGGATTTCCCCTTCCTCATTCCATTCTGTAAGCGGGACCGATAAAAAGCTCTTTAGCACCTCCACAGACCTCACTGATGCATTGGAGGTCCCAAAGGTTGATGAGGCCTGGACCCCTTTGGTTTCCCAGACGGCGATAGCTGGGGACCTGCTGGAGGCGCTAAAGGCGGACAATAAAAAATGGGAGCAGAACTTCCGGAGGACCCATCAGTCTGCAGCATGGGCAATTAAAATGGCCACTTCCGTGTCCTTTTTTGTTAGGACTACTCTTTTATGGCCAGTTACAGGCCAGAGTTCCCGCTGAGGACATTAGGACCCACCAGGACCTAAGTAAAATGGTGGCGGCCACAGAATATGCAGCGGATGCCACTCTTCAGTCAGCCAATTTTGCCTCCAGGTCCATAGCATCCAGTATCACCACCAGGCGGATGCTGTGGCTCAAACACTGGCAGGCTGATGCCAGGGTCAAGTGGCGTTTAGCAACGGCCCCTTATCTGGGTAACAACCTATTTGGGGAGGCCCTGGCCCCGTACCTTGTGGAAAATAAGGATAAGCACAAGGTCATGGCCCATTTGAACAAAAAGCCCGACAAGTGCCCCACTTCATACTTTCACAGGCAGTCCTTTCGGCCAGCAACAGGTGCAACAGGTGCTCAACCCTCCTGCTCATACACTCCCAGACAGGAGGGGCTGTATGACCGTCCCTATGACAGGCCCGGGTTTCGACCCAGACAACAGAACCAGACTAAGCGGCCATTTCGAGGGGCAGGATGCCCCTACAGGAGGTCCAAGTGACCCCTGCACAAGTCTTCCCCCAATCGGGGGAAGGCTAACCCACTTTTTCCACCAGTGGGAACTCACTTCCACGGACAGCTGGCTTTTACAAACCATCCAGTTCGGTCTATCTCTAGAGTTTCTAGCCACACCCCTGGACCGATTCATTGCTTGTTCTGTCTCCAGGAAACCACTCAAACAGGGCCTCATGCAGGAGGCCATCCAACACCTTCTAGAAATTCAGGCCATAGAACCGGTACCGTCAAACTACAAGGGCGGGGGGTTCTACTCCATTCTCTTTGTGGTCCTCAAAGCCTCAGGAGGGTAGAGAGCGATCTTGGACCTCAAACATCTCAACCATTACATCACTTATAAAAAGTTCAAGATTCACTCTCTCCAGTCCATCCTGGGGGGCATCAGACAGGGAGACTTCCTAGCGTCAATAGACCTCACGGAAGCGTACCTTCACATTCCCATTCATCCAGCACATGGACAGTTCCTAAGGTTCTGCTACAGAGGCAAGCATTTCCACTACAAGGCCCTTCCTTTCGGCCTGTCCTCGGTACCCAGGGTGTTCACAAAGGTCCTGGCCTTGTTAGCCGCCCACTTGAGGAAAGTACCAATACGTGTCCAGTGTTACCTGGATGACATCCTGATTCAAGCATCCACATTCCAGGCAGCTCAGGCGGACATAAAAAGCACCATTCAGGTCCTTCAATAATATGGCTTCTCGGTAAATTTTCAAAAAAGCCAGACAGTCCTCTCGTCCAGGCTTCTACACCTGGGGGCCGTCATAGACACCACAAACTGCATGGTTCGTCTATTCCAGGAGCGAATAACCAGCATCAGAGACCTGGCTCGTCAGGTGCACAGGAAACACTCAGTTCCATTGGTTCTACTGTCACAATTGTTGGGAAAGATGGTCTCCTGCATAGCCATTGTTCCCTGGGCCAGACACCACTTGCGGGACCTCCAATGGTTCCTGCTTCCATTCCAGCGGGCGAATGCCAGCTCATCCTACCACCAGGGCAGGGTATTAATCCACATTCGCAGGGCACTTCGCTGGTGGTTCTCGCAAGCGGTGACCAAAGGCTCACCCTTCAAGGAACCGGATCGCATCACGATCACAACAGACGCCAGTCTGTTCGGCTGGGGAGCCCATCTACAGTCACAGTACGCTCAGGGCCATTGGTCCCACACAGATCTGAGACACAATATCAATTGGCTGGAGCTCAGGGCCATTCACCTAGCTCTACGCCCATTCAGACACTGGATCAGAAGTCGCCACGTTCTGATACTCACAGACAATGTAGCCTCCAAGGCGCACGTCAATCGTCAGGTGGGCACCAGATCCAGGGCCCTCATGTCCAAGGTACGGCTTCTGGGTTCCTGGGCTGAATCCAACCTAGCCTTGATCAGGGCCGAACACATCTTGGGGTCATGAATAGGCAAGCAGACTTTTTAAGTCACTCCATGGTCGATCCCTCGGAGTGGGGGTTGCATCCGGATCTCTTCTACGAGATCTCCCACAGGTTCAGCCAGCCACTATTAGACCTGTTTGCGTCATCAACCAATGCCCAGCTTCCCAGGTACTATTCCCGTTACTTCCTGCCAGAGGCGGAGGGGACAGATGCCCTGAGGACTCAGTGGCCACCTGGCCTCCTTTATGCCTTCTCTTCCCTCCCACTCATACTGGCGACCATCCGCAAGCTGCTCCAGAAGCAGGCGGAAGTAATCCTCGTGGCCCCTTATTGGCCACAGAGGCTATGGTTTGCCGACCTCATGAACCTTTCCCAGTCCCCCCTTTGGCGAATCCCCCCTCATCGCATGCCATTACACCAAGGGACCATTCAACACCCGGACCCTAAATGGTTACAGTTGACCGTCTGCCACTTGAGCGCAGTATAATGACTCAAGAACTGTTTTCCCCTCAAGCCATTGATATGATTCAGGCCTCTCGTCGGCCAGCGACCAATCATATTTATAATTCCACTTGGAAGAATGTTTACCATTGGTGTCGCAGGAGGCATCTGAATATTTCCAAATTGACGATTCCTCAAATAGTAGATTACCTTTTGGATGGCCTGGACAAGGGCCTTGCCCCGGCGACCATTTGCCGACAGGTGGCAGCCCTGTCTACAATACTTACTTCCGCAGATTCAGTTCCCTTGGCTCACCATCCCAGGATTCGCACCTTTATCAAAGGTGCGTGCAACACCAGGTCTCCTGTGGTGCACAGGTACCCCTTGTGGTAATTGCCCCGCATCCTTCGTGCTCTGACTAAACCACCCTTCGAACCCATAGCAGCTATTCCCTTGTGGAATCTGTCCCTTAAGGTGGCGTTTTTAATCGCCATTACGTCGGCTAGGCAGATTTCTGAACTAGCCGGCTTATCGATCAGAAATGACCTTTGCATTTTCCACAGCGATAGGGTGGTTCTTCGCCCAGATTCCACCTTTGTACCCAAGGTGAACACGCTCTTTCATAGAGCACAGGAAGTGATTTTACCAAATTTTTGTCCCAAACCTTCCCATGACCTGGAGCTGCAGTGGCACATGTTGGACGTCCGCAGGGCACTGCGGCGTTATATGAAGTGCACAGAGCCTTTTCGTAAGTCCGAGGCTCTGTTCGTTTCCTTCTGCCCGGCTTCCCTGGGCCAAAGGGCCTCCGCTGGTACTATTGGCAGGTGGATCAGAGCCTGTATTGCAGAAGCGTATCAAGCATCTTCCCTGCTGACTCCATGGCATTTTATTGTCCATTCCACTCACAGTGCTGCCCCATGAATCCCAGTGGCCGGTTAGGGCCCACAGAGTCGGCCTTCTCCAGGTCCCGTCAGCCAGACAGTGTCGCCTGGCGGGGCCTAGGGGAAGAGACTTCTCTGTTGCGGCCCCGGCCCTCTGGAACCAACTTCCCCCGGAGATCCATGTCGCCCCCACCCTCTCCGCCTTTCATAAATTACTTAAAACACACCTCTGCCGGCAGGCTTGGGGCAGTTAACATCTTGCCCCTAGCCAGTGTATGTCTGTGTGTATGTTGAATGATTGGTTTTTCTTTTAAATTAGGGGTTTTAATATATATGTATTTCTAATTGTTGATTTCTATTATGTTGTGAGCCACCCTGAGTTCTCCGGGATAGGGCGGCATAGAAGTCAAATTAATAAAATAAATAATAAATAAATAAATAAATAAATACATAAAATTAATAAATAAATAAAACCTCTGCGGCATGGGCCACTCAGGCGTCCATCGGGGAGATTTGCAGGGCTGCGACATGGTCCTCGCCCTCTCCGTTTATTCGCCATTACAGAATTGACCGCTTTGCTTCAGCGGATGCCTCCTTTGGTCGGAGGGTCCTCTAGCAGGTGATCTCCGGGGATACCATTCCGGCCTTATCTGTTTCCCACCCAATGGGACAGTGAGGCTTTGGTATGTCCCATTGGTGGATTTTCCATCTCCTGTACTGGAGAAGGGGCGTTGTCTTACCTGAACGCCTTTTCTCAGTACGGAGATGGAGAATCCACACCCACCCGTTAGGGCAATCAGGCCACATTTAAGGGTTTGAGAGCCAACACCTCGTCCACTTTCAGCCACTTCGCCCTCGTTAAGACTAGATCTCCTAGCAAGAGGGGCATGTCAAGTTTGGCTACTTGGTCTCAAGATCAGGCAGACAGAGAAAACCCATTGATGGATTCTCCATCTCCGTACTGAGAAAAGGCGTTCAGGTAAGACAACGCCCCTTCTCCAGAAATAGGAAATGAGATGAATGTTTCAAACAAGGTTACATGAATCAGAGGTGCCTCAAACAAGGCTGCAACCAGCTTTTTTTTAAACTTTGCCAAGCAGAGCAGAGAATAGAGCAAAGACATTTAATGTGACTCTTTGCCAAGCAAGTGTGCCTTACTGATTGTAAAAAAAAAATTGACACGAACTGTTCTAACAAGAATGGATGAAAATCATGTGACTATAGAATGAAAAAGTACCCCTTTGGACAGGAATGGGTCATGAGTGAGAGCATAATAGAAGACAACAATTATATCTCTCTAGTGTGAGAATTCAAAGTAAAAACATATATATTACCCATAAATATAGCATACCATATACTATAAGATGTCTTTAATTTATGTCCTGTAAAACATTAATATCATAAAGCGATTTTTCCCTGCCTCATTTATTTATTTACTAAGGCCCTTGTTGGTGATAAGACTTTGGCTTTTTGGCTGATGGATGCAGAGATGTATAACTATATGAGTGTTCTGTCACCTTTCACACCGGTTATTGATCGAGGAATACAGCTTCATAAAATGATACGACTCATTACTCATTCTCTTGGAGGAGAAGGCTACCTCAATTTCATGGGTAAGTCATCTGCAATATTTAACCTTCTGATTTCCTTCAGCATAATACACCTTGTGATGATATTTTCTTTTTACAAATTGGACATGTTTATTGAACTTAAAGGCTAAAGCATACTACGATCTTCTATATATATAATGATGATTTCCATTAATTTCCATGGATCTTGCTCCCATTGAGGACAGAGTCAGTAACAACCTAAGTATGATTATAATTCATAGACGGTTGATTATGCTGCATAATTGACCTTGAAAGAGACTCCATGTGTTGTCTATTGAATAATTACTGATCTATTATAATATTTTATTAGTTTATACAAATATGAGGCAAATTAATTTAGAGATTTTTGTAACTCTCTTACCAAAGGCATATGGCTCTGGAATCTTTGTCTTTATAGTAGGTAAATAAAAATGTTCTCTTTTTATGACTGGATAAGTATAACTAGTGTCAAACTTGAAATAGATGCATTAAATTATATTTTATCCAGAATATGTGGGCTAATATTAATAACTTATAAGAATAACTAGTAACCTAGCAATCTCATTATTCTCCTTCATGTTGGCTAACTATATTTGGTTATGAAACTGAACATATGTGCTTGAGTTTTTCTGCTATTTCTGGCACTGCTTATATTAAAATTTGTGCTGAAAGAAGCTCAACATTCAGACTTTTCTGTTGTCTGTTAGAGATAAACAAGTTCTTCAGAAACAAAGTTATAAACCGAAGACATTTCTTCTGCCTTCTAGCTGTCAAAAATATTAATTTATATAAACATAAAGCAATAATTGTTTTAATTTTTGTTTTCTTATATTGTGTAATTCATTCTTAGGTCCTGTCACTTCTTATCAGCTTCAAGAATAAATTTCTATATGGCTAGTTGCCGATTAGGCAGAAAAATATATTTATCCTCACAAAGTATGTTGCATCTCAACTACTCAAGTAGATAAGTAGTAATTTATGAGTTTTATCTCTCTTTTTCCTAGTAAAAACAGTCTGACTGCCCAAACCTTTTTGGGGATGGTAGTCATTATTTTGTAGTCATTCAGATAATGCATGTGATATATGTTGGGGTGCTAATGCTATTCAGTTAAATAACTTGAAATAATTGTTCCCAAGATGGTGGTAAAATGACTTGTTGCCTTTTAAATGAAACTTGTACTAGATGATTACAAGACAGCATTTTCACTATTTGTTCCAATTGCTTACTTGATTAATACTGGAATGCTGCTAAGGATAACTTTGCTTTTATTGTGGCAGAAGTTTAATTTTATATACCTGTGTAATAGATGGGAACCAAATTCCTGAAAACTATGTTTGATACCAGTTGGGGAAATACAGTTTTTGAAAATACCTTGCCTTTCAATCTCAGCACAGCCAGATGATCCGCAAAGAGACTTTTATGAATGGTATTTAAATCAACTGACTAGTCTAGAGAAAACAACTTAGTCAATATATCAAAAATATTTTGTTGGCATAAGTTGTTCTCTAGAGTGAGCAATACTCTTTCTAAATTAAGAAACAAAAAGAAAAGTTCTTTTTTTAAAAAAGGCATACAGGATCATATAACAGAATGAAAATTGCAAGGGTAGGGTTAGTGATACTAAAGATCAGTATGTTTTGCTATGAGAGTCAAAAATAACAAGAATGGGCTTTTTGGTCATAATTCAAACTAAAGGAAAATCAAGAAAGCATAAGTCATAACTGATAAGCTAAATTATGCTAAAAATGGTTAGTGGACAAAGAAGAAGGGGCAAGCAAAGAACATGCTGGCTTGATAACTTCAAATCTGATGCAAAGTTGAACATCTATCAATTGAAAGAAGCTGTGCTTGACAGGATAGCATGGAGACCACTTGCCTATAAAGTTACCAAGAGTTGAAGACAATTAAATGGTTAAAAACAACAAAATAAAGAATGTGATGCAGTATCCTTGCTGATTATGGACAGAGTTTGAAGAAAGTAAAGAGGATCATTATTTGTAAATATTTTGACATTTTATTGTGTTTTTCTTATTGTACTAGTGACAGTTCAGCTCTGCAAAGTGATCATATTTAAAGGACAAAGTAAATAGAGGAAAGTGAATTGGGAGGTGAATTGAACAATTTTATTTTCCTGGCATAAAGTGCTAATTCATTACTTTCATCACACATATCCAATTTTAAAGGAGTATTTTTTTCTGTTATTGTGTATTACACATATCATAGTTTCATATCTGAGTACTTCTCCCTGCTTTTTATTTCTTGAAATTGCAGTTTGTATTTTTTGAAAAGGAAATAATGATCATTTTGTTGTTCAATGAGCCATTAAATATGTAACAATCTAGAATATATAATGTCTTATGTAGTTAAGTTGATTGCTAGAAATTTTATTCAAAATATCAGTTTATATAATTATGGTGTACTTTAAAAGCTATGTTTTATAAATCAACTTTTCTGAACCTACTCATATTGGGAAAAGCAATATGCAATGAAACACATTTACTACCTGTAAGCATTTTTTGAAGCCCTGAAGTGAGTCTTTATAATAAGTTTATACTTTGCTTTTGTATGTGTTACTGATTTTGTTTATAATACATACTGAAGAATACAAAGCTATTTATTTCAAGCACAAAGAACTTTTCAGGATAGGCATCCTGCCTAGATTTTGATATCAATTTATGATCTCAGATTTATGTTCAGAAGAGGATTTTTTTTATAGAGGTCCAACTTTTCATTTCAACTGAGAGTGTTCTAAATAGTGTCTTGATATTTTGGAATATACAATGTAAGTAAGTCTAATGAAACAAAATATGACTTTTTCATAGTCAGAATCATATATAATCACTAATTATTTACTCCAGTACCATTGAGCATTTTCCAGTCTTCTCATCTTTTTCTCTATCCAGCAGTTGGTCCTAATCCACATATTTAGTTTTACACAGTCCATAAAGAGTAGTCACTTGGTAATAGTAGTTGAAATAGGATTAATATACTCATTACTGTATTTGAAAATTGTTTTAATTTAAAAAAAAGCTTAAGGTGAAGTTGGATCTTTTTTCTCCCTATGGTTTTATCAAATTACATAACAATTTGTTTCATTTTTAGAATTCCAAAATCAGTAGTTCTGTACTAATTAACTACAGGTAGTTCTCAATTTACAACCACAATTGAGCCCAAAATTATGTTGTTAAGTGAGAAATTTGTAAAGTGAGTTTTGCTCCATTTTACGACTTTTCTTAGTACATTTGTTAAATGAGTCACTGAAGTTTTTAAATTAATAACATGGTTGTTAAGTGAATCTGGCTTCCCCATTGTCTTTGCTTGCCAGAAGGTTGCAAAAGGTGATCACATGAACATGGGACGCTGCAGCCATCATAAATATGAACTAGCTGAGACGTCACCGGTGAGGAGCTGACTATAGGCCCTGGAGAGGTTTCTCCGTCCCCAGGGTCCGGATTTCTTTCGCTGGCGGGGCCATATGGGCTGAATGCCACCCTGAAGGGGTGGCCACTGAGGGGTGAACCATTGAGGAAGGAGAGCCGGTGGTAGCCGGCTCTTTGAACTCAAAATAGCCCCTGGAACTGGCAAAAGAAGGGCGGAGTGCTTCTGCGATTGCCGCCATCTCCAGCTGATCGTCAGAGACAGAAGACAGCTATTTGAGAACAAGCAACTGTTCCGGGTGAGATAACTTCAATATTTATGGCAAATTGGACCTTTTGGAACAAATGGTCTGCCTTTGAACTGAAGCTGAAAGCTTAAGGGAGTGAGAAGGGGTTTTTAATTCCCCCCCTCCCCTAAAGCAGCGGTTTAAGCTTTATTATAAAACTTCTGAACTCTTTTTAATGGAATTAAAATAGAAGATCTTATTATATTTTATTATGGATGGAAAAGCAAGATTGCTATGATATATACTCTTTTTATTTGGAAGAAACCAGCTTAATTGCCTTGCTATGGAACTTTAATTTACTGATTTACTTTTTAAATTTTTTTCTCCCTTCCTATTCAAACAACGGGGAAAGGAAAAGTGGATACATAGCTGTATAGCTGTATAGTTTGGCTCAATGCCCAGACACTTGGCTGTGGGCCCAGACACTCTTATCTTTTAGAAGACCTTCAAGAGACAGTTTTTTGGCTTTTGTTTTTGTCTAGTTTGGCTTTGCTATCTGTGACTGCTTGTAATCTCTGTAGTAAGGAAACTACATATGAAGATTTTGCAAAGCTGCAATTGAATTAAAACTTGGTTATTGTTGCCTTATAGGCTTGGCTTTTTTTCCCCCTTCCTGGCTTATTTTTTTGTTTTTTCCTTTTTTTCTTTAGTTTTTTTCTAGAGATTTTGGATGCTTTTTTATTCATATCTTCTTTTTTCCTTTTTTAAGGGCTCCTTGATATTACTGGACATTTGCCCAGGTTCGCCTGGTGCACCAGTTGCGGCCCTATTTGGACCGGGAGTCTCTTCTCACAGTCACTCATGCCCTTATCACCTCGAGGCTCGACTACTGCAATGCTCTCTACATGGGGCTACCTTTGAAAAACGTTCGGAGACTTCAGGTAATGCAGAATGCAGCCGCGCGAGCAGTGTTGGGCTTGCCCAGAAATGCCCACATTTCGGCATCACTCCGCGAGCTGCATTGGCTGCCAATTGGTCTCCGAAGCCAATTCAAAGTGTTGGTTATGACCTATAAAGCCCTACATGGCATCGGACCAGGTTACTTATGGGACCGTCTGCTGCCCCATGAATCCCAGCGGCCAGTTAGGGCCCACAGAGTCGGCCTTCTCCAGGTCCCGTCAGCCAGACAGTGTCGCCTGGCGGGGCCTAGGGGAAGAGCCTTCTCTGTTGCGGCCCCAGCCCTCTGGAACCAACTTCCCCCGGAGATCCGTGTCGCCCCCACCCTCTCCGCCTTTCGTAAATTACTCAAAACACACCTCTGCCGGCAGGCCTGGGGTAGTTAACATCTTGCCTCAAGCCAGTGTATGTCTGTGTGTATGCTGAATGATTGGTTTTTTTTAAAAAATTAAGAGGTTTTATATTTACATGTATTTTTATATGTTGATTTCTACTGTGTTGTGAGCCGCCCTGAGTTCTTCGGAATAGGGCGGCATAGAAATCGAATAAATAATAATAATAATAATATTTTTTGGATAATTTTCATTTTTTCTTTTGGTTTTTAATTTTTTTATTTATTTATTTATTTTAAATACTTTGGCCTTGTCTCCTGATATTAGGAGGACACTGGACTATTTTTTTTATCTTTTTTTTTGCTTTTTTGCACATTTTGGTGGATTATAATCGGCCAGTGCGCCTTCATGTTGGATTACAAATAAATTGGCTATTGGGCCTGTTATTGGATTACAAATTACAACTATAATAACTTGAAGATGAGTTCACTAAATTTGGCGAAAGGGGTGAAAAAGGGCTCTTCAGCCCCTGCTTCAACTTCGGTGAGCCCAGCGCCCCAAAAATCTATTACTACATTTTTACAGCAGGAAACCCAACAAAAAGACACACAGGCCATACTCCAGGCGATTGCGGATTCTAGAATGGATATGAAAAAGGACTTAGAGAGAAACTATGAAGACCTGAAGAACGATATCCATAAGATGGACCAAAGAATGGAAGCATTTCAACAGGCGATGATAGATACACAACAAAGAATGCAGAAAATAGAAGACAAGTCAGCAGTGGTAGATGAGAAATTAGTAGCTCTACAAGAGGAAAACCAGAGATTGGCACAATCTAATGCAGAATTGGAAGGAAATATGGCGGTCATAGAGATGGAACGGTTATCGTACTTCTTAAGATTTCAAAATGTGATAGAAGAGAAAGATGAGAACTTATTACACCAGATGAGTGAACTACTGGTGGATTTACTTGGAATTGAAAAGGACGAAATGAATAGGGAACTGGACCAGATTTTTAGAGTTAATTCTAATTACGCAAGAAGGAACAGAGTGCCCAGGGAGGTCCATGTCAGATTTCTTAAAAGAAATCGACGAGATGAAATTTTGAGAATTGTAAGGGACCAACCTATGAAGTATAAAGATAAAGAGCTGGTAGTTCTCAAACAGATTCCTAGAAAAATAAGGGAAGCCCGGAGAGATTATCAATTTTTAACAAGGAAACTGATTGATAGAGGAGTGAATTTCAGATGGTTGATTCCAGAAGGGCTACTGGTTTTTTGGGACTCTAAAAGATACAGACTGGACACTCCATTCCAAGCAGAGGAATTTTTCAACAAGCACAAAGCCTTCTTGGAGAAAGGTGATATGGAATTTAAGAGATCAGAGAAAACACCTACTGCAGAGACTTCCAAGCAAACAGAGGAGGAGATACCAAAAAAGACGCAATCAGAAAAAGACATTAGACCTAAAGACCAGAGACAGATAAGTTCACCTAGAAGATTGAGATCTCGAAATAATTGAAATTATGGAGGAAATTGGAATATACTCAATAAATATAAATGGTCTCAACTCCCCATCCAAAAGGAGTAAAATACTTCATAGGCTACAGAAACTTAAAATGGACATAATTTGTTTACAAGAGACTCATATTAAGAGACAACACTCTAGAATTTTAGAACAGGCAAAATTAGGCAAATTCTATTTTTCTTTGGCATTACAAAAGAAAAGAGGGATAGTGATATATATAAAAGAAAAGTTGAAAAGTTCTGATGAGGAAGGAAGAATAGTGATGGTGGAGATTTCATGGAATTAAAAACAAATACTGCTGGTGGCAATATATGCCCCCAATGAGAAACAAGAGCTATTCTTTCAACAACTATATGACAAACTTGTGGATTTAAATTATCATAGTCTTTGTATATTGGGAGACTTTAATGCAATTGTGGATGCAGTTCGAGACTACAAAAGCCATAAACAAGGGAAGAAAGGAAGTAATGTTTTATCTAAATCTTGTTTAAAAATGAAAGATGAACTATGCTTGCAGGATATATGGCGAGAGATGAATTTAGAAAAGATACAATATACCTTTTACTCTAACAGGCATAACTCTTGGTCAAGAATAGACATGATATGGATCTCCCATGATCTGAAGACCATGATACAGGAAGTTGAAATTGAACCAAATATTTGGGCAGATCATAACCCAATTAAAATGACATGGAAAGGATATAAAAAAAGATTGAGATGGTCTCTGAATAAAGCTATTTTGAAGGAAAAAGAATTTTTACAATTAGCAATAAAAGAAATGGATTTTTTTTGAGATCAATAAAAAGGAAGATACTTCTATCCAAAATGTTTGGGACACGGCAAAAGCATACTTTAGAGGTTTAGCTATAACCTATATTGCTAAAAAGAATAAAGAAAAGAGAATTTCACAGTCCAAATTAAAAAAAACAGCTTGGTATGTTGGAGCTGGAATTACAAACTGATCCACAAAAAAATGTGAAGATAAAAATGGACTTAATAAAACATAAATTAAACCTACTTGAGACTGATACTATGGCACAACAGATTAAACGAGCCAAACAGAACTTTTTTGAAAATGCTAACAAACCTGATAGATGGCTTGCATTTAGACTGAAAAAATAGAGAGAAAAAAGATCAATAAGTAAATTATTGGACGAAAAGGGTGAAATACACTGTCATAATGATGGTATCAAAAAATTGTTAAGGCCTTTTATGAACTACTTTATAAGGCTGAGACGATCTCTGAAGAGGCAATTCAAGATTATTTAAAAAAAGCAAATCTCCCAAAAATATCAGAAAATATGCGACAGAGGTTAAATGAGAAAATATCAATGATGGAGATCATAGAGGCAATTAAAAGACAAAAGAAAGATAAGACAACTACCTGCAGAATTTTACACAGCTTTACAAGATACCGTGACTCCTTTTCTGAAGGACTTGTATAATGAAACTTTTATACAGACAAAAATTCCAAATTCATGGACTGAAGCTAATATTACCTTGATACCTAAAGAAGATACAGATTCTACACAAATTAAAAATTATAGGCCAATATCGTTACTAAATGCTGCAATTTTGGCAGAAAGAATGAAAAGCTTTTTAATAGAATTTATTCATCCAGACCAAAATGGCTTTCTTCCTAAAAGACAGATAAAGAACAACTTAAGGATTATTTTAAATGTTTTGGAGTATTATGAAAATCATCCAGGGAGCCAGATGGCACTCATATTTCTTGATGCACAAAAAGCATTTGATAATTTAAATTGGCAATTTATGTTTCAACAATTACAGGAAATGGACTTTGGTGAAAACTTTATTAAAGCAATTCAAGCGATTTACAAGAAACAATCAGCAAGGATACTTATAAATGGAGACTATACAGAGAGCTTTGATATTAAAAAAGGCACGAGACAGGGATGTCCACTCTCTCCCTTGCTATTTATTTTGACTCTGGAGGTATTGACTAGAAGCATCAGGCAAGATATTGAAATTAAAGGACTTGATATTAAAGACCAGAAATATAAACTACAGGCTTTTGCGGATGATCTGGTCTTTCTCTTAGAGGACCCTTTGGAAACAGCCCCTAAACTTTTGCAGAAAATTGAAAAATTTGGAGAAGTGGCTGGATTGAAAATAAATAGGGAAAAAACTAAAGTGTTAACAAAAAATTTAACTGATAAACAAAAAACTTAACTCGCCAAAAAGACAAATCTTCAAATAGCTAAAAAAGTTAAATATTTAGGTATCTATCTTACAGCAAAATATCATTAAAAGAGGATAATTATGAGAGATTAATAAAACAAATAAAAATTGACCTGGAAAAATGGGAAAATCTCCAATTATCATTGTTAGGAAGAATAGCGACTGTTAAAATGAACATTTTACCAAAACTAATTTTTTTTATTTCAAACAGTTCCTGTAAAGTTGGGTAAGAAATTTTTTGACGCTTTAAACGCAATGATATGGCAAAGAAAGAAAGCAAGAATTAAATGTAAACTTCTACAAGATTTGAAAGAGAGACTTCCGGACTTCCGGATTGGAGACTTTATTATCAAGCAGCTATTTTGCTTTGGATTAAAGAATGGATTACTCTGAGAAACAAGCGAATTCTCTATTTAGAGGGATATGATCTTCAGTTAGGCTGGCATGCCTTTTTATGGTATGAGAAAGCTAAAATACACAAGTACTTTCAAAACCATGCTATAAGAAATGCTTTACTCTTTGAATGGGGGAAAGTTAGACATAAAATGTACATGAAAATTCCTGAGTGGCTTTCAACGATGGAAGCATTTGCTTATCCGAATTTGATTAATTACGATAAACTTGTTAGTTATAAAGACATTTTGGACAAGGATGGAAAACTCAAAAACAGGCAAACCCTTCAACAACAAGGTATTGACTTAACATGGTGGTCCTATTTGAAAATTCAAACAAGATATGAAAAAGACATAAAAACAATGGGATTTTACAAAGAGCTGACTCCACTTGATAAAATACTTTTAACAACATGAACATTTGATTAAGAAACTTTATAAACATTTATTAAATTGGAAAATGGAAGAAGAACAAGTAAAAGAGACAATGATAGTATGGGCGAAGAACTTTGAATATTCTATAGAATTAGAAGATTGGCAAAACTTGTGGGATAAAAATATTAAACTTACTAAAGCAGTAACATACAAAGAAAACTTATATAAAATGTTTTATAGGTGGCATATGACACCAGTTTGTTTAGCGAAAATGTTTAAAAATTTATCAGATACATGCTGGAAATGTAAGCAAAAACCGGGTACTTATTATCACGCCTGGTGGACATGTTCTATTGCAAAAAAATATTGGTCTAAGATTCATAGATGGTTAGTAAAGATGATGAAAATTCAGATAGAATTTAAACCAGAACTGTTCTTGTTAGGTATATTAAGACTTAACTATGGTAAATAAAATGATTATTTAATACTACATGTATTGACAGCTGCAAGAATAGTTTTCGCCCAGTTTTGGAAAAATGAAAACTTACCATCAGATCAGATTATAATTTTGAAAATTCTAGATTGTGCCGAAATGGACAGATTAACGTTAGAGATGAAGGAGAAAGAGAATTCAATCTTTTATAAAACTTGGGGAAAATTTTATCAGTGGGTTGAAACACATTAGAATAAGAAGAGATATTAGAGATTTAGTATATTAAGTATTAAGTTTGATGTTTAGAAATAGTTGCTATGCTATTAATTATGCTAATTATTTAAAGGAATATTATTGCTTTACAAAAGTTTGTTGTAACTATACCGACTTACTTTTATAAATGTTTAGTATTATATAAATAATAATATTCAATATGAAGACCCGGACGACAGCTTGTTCGTTGAATCACATATCTATTGTTACTATCCACACCCGGTTCCCTTTATCCCGGTTTCCCTGTACCCCTCCCAACCCCATCTTTCCCTACCCATATAAAAATCTAATAAAATACATTTATATATAAAAAATAAATATGAACTAGCTGTCAAACATCCAAATGTAAATCACGTGACCATAGGGATGCTGCAACCTCATAAAAATAGTGCTGTTATAACTTCAAACAGTCACTTAACGAACTGTTGTAAGTTGAGGACCATCTGTATATTCCTCACAATGATCTCATGTTTTGCATGTTATTGTCTCGCACCAATTGACCTTAACTATTCAAAAGGGAGTTCATTTTCATAGCAACTTCGGAGGTAAATGTTGTACACTATCCAAAAATGGTAGATTTATGCATACCTGCTTTTAATCGTAGAACTTAATTATATTTTTTCTATATTTTTAGCTTACAGAAGAATCAGGTTAAAAACATACAGTATATTGTTGAACGCTATCCATACTGAATATAAACAGAGTCAGAGACAGCAAATGAATTTTATAAATAAATAAATTCAGTTATTTTATATTGTGCCATTGTTACAATGGTAATATTTGTGGTGGCTTATTACATAACTTTTATACTATTTGGTAGTGTTAGCCAATTAATTTTACCTCTCATAACATTTAAAAAATGCAGTTTGAATATATGAAAAGGCAACTGCTATCTGAAGCAGGAATTCAGGTAGTCCTCACTTAACAATCATTTGTTTAGTGACCATTTAAAATTATGACAGTGCTGAAAGAAGACACAGTTGGTGCTCACATGATTGCAATAAAACTCTGGTGATTCCTTCTGGTTTCCTGGTATCTGGCTGATAATGGTCATTAAGGTTCTATTATCAGATGGACCTTTTTCAGTCAATTTCTTTGAGAGTGAAGTGCTGCCTGCTAGACTGATTTCACCCAACACCAGGAAGAATCTCTCCACCAAGCAGCCCAGTAACTCCCAAGGATACTGGCTGAAAATTCCATAGTAAAAGCCAGCTGGCATTTTGGCATGGGGCACTTGCAGCATGGGGTATTTGGAGCCATCCAGGTTGCAAATGACTTGCTGTAAGAGCTATGTGCGAAAAATCCCACTTTGAGCACAGACCTTTTCATCCAGCATCTTTGAGAGTGGAAGGGCTGCCTATCTGATGGATTGCCTATCACTGCCTATCAATCTGGCCATGTGTACACAGAAAGGAAGGGAACTGCAGCTCTGTGCTGGAGAAAAGAAGCTGGAATTACAAAGATCTGAGCTTCTTTTTGGCAGCCAAGTGCTGGAGTTCTCTTCTGAACAAAGAGGAGAGGGGAACTACAGTGCTGGCTGAAGAAAAGTCTGGGATCATGAAGATCTAACTTCTTTTCTGCAGCCCAGTGCTACAGTTTCCTTCTGCACATAGAAGGCAGATCTTTTGGCCCATCTACTTAACCTGCGTATTTGCTTAACAACCACGATGGGGAGTGTCATCATTGAGCTAGAGGGTCACATGGACCTAACAACCATAATGACATAATTAAAAATTCTGGGCTCAATTGAGATCTTAAATCGAGGAGTAGCTTTCCTAGTATTCCATTTTTTAAAAATGGTTAATAGACAATTTATAATATATTTTTCTAAAAGCAATAAGGAATGATGTGATCAAGCATGTTTTTATAACATTAGTATTATGCATTTATTTTTTTATCATTGTAATTTGCTAATCTACACTATAAATATATGTATTTGTTCTGTGGCCCAACTTGATGTAATTTTAGAAAATGTATTTTCAATTGAAAACTTAAGTGAGTTATGTTTGGGTAAATTTAATTTGCTCAGTAGAAACATGCAATCACATGAATTTCATTGTTCATGTTGTGTCGAATGAATATATCTGTTACTACTGAAGATCAATCATTGTTTAGGACCAGAGCCAGGGCCACATGCTTTCTGTATATAAAATGCCAAACACTGTCTTAAGATATACAAAATAAAATTAAAAACTTATTTGTCCATGTACAGTATTAATTTGTAGATTTGAAACTTTTTTTAACTTATGGAACCTGATCCAGATTGGATAACATAATTAGTTTGGGGGGAAACCAATCATGTTATTTGATGATGTACGGTAGGAAAAACTAATGCAAATTTGGATCAGGCTAGCATTGTTGATGTTGGGATACTACCTTTAGAATATTCTTGATGCTTGCAGAGCAACATTTATAAAGATTCATCATTTTGTACAAGCTACAGTGGAAATCATGCATCTTCATGATAAATAGGTTGCAAATTATTAATATGAAAATATATAACTCTAAAGAAGATACTCTTTTAAAGTCAATATATTCCTCATGCAAGAAACCTATTTTCTAAAGGAGTACAGTATACTAATGTCTGCTTGGAAATATACTTCTGGTGAATTTTATGTTTTGGGGCTTTATTTCCTGTGTGTTTTCTGTTATAATAGTATTTTAGACAACTCTATCTGTTTTATAATAAATGTGCAGCATAGACCTAGATAAAATTTTGAACATAGTCATTTGGTGTTTGTGTGTGTGTAATAGTAGCCAATAAGGATATAAATAATCAAGCATTATAATTTTGCATGTCTATTGCCTCATACATATTAATTTATTCATGAAGCTTGACAGCTGTCATTTTGGAAGTTCATTTTTTCATATTTTTAAATGACAATTTTAATGGCTCTTTTTAGAGCTAGTCTGTCTGGAGGAGTCTGCAAAAATATCTTGACAGGGTTATTTTGCATATTTTTGCACTAAGCTATGAAGGTACCAGATAGCTTTGTTGCTTGTCAATTTTGACACCTCTTTCAGTTTTCTTTGCAGTATAATTAAGTATCTAGTGGATCACCCGGGTTTTGTAGGCATGCTGATAACATTTCTAGATAAACTGTTCTCAATCAGTGGTAACTGAAAGTGAGTTTTGAAATATCTGAAGAATTCTAGTAGCAGTCTTCATTTAAATGTACTTTGTACTGATTTTGTACTGACAAAGAACTATATGAAATCATTTCAGTTCTGGATTACAATTATTCCTGTGGATTTTGTGTTATAATTTTGTAAATAAATCTATTACTTTGAAAACCTGATCACAAAATAAATCCTTTATTGAATCTTCAAATATTCATTTCCTCTCAGGTACCCTTTTATAATAAAACAAACATGTTCTAGCTTTGAAAATCTTAGGATATTACTACCTTTCTTATTTTACTGTAGGTTCAGTGTATTGAATTCAATTACAAAAAAATAATTGTAGACTTCAGTATTTGTAGTAGTCTTACTACACATATTTTTGCAGAAAATTTAGCTTCACTAGTGCAACGTGAGTATGTCATATCTGTCAAATTATCACCATTAGAACAGAAAAAATATATGGAAATTATTATTGTCTTCCCTAATATTCAGGTGACTAGGACATTTTTAAAAACATTCATTTCTGAATTCCTTGTCCCTTTCTTCCTGGTTATCAAATCTGCATCTAAATGGAAGCTTTAGAAAGCTAGGAGAAAGCTTCAGTAATCTAGAATACTAATTAAATTTCTAGACAAAATCAAAACAATCTTAGATTATGGTCATGTTACCATTAGAGAACTACATAATAAGAGCATAAGAGTTTCCTTTTACTTTACTGTTCCTTTTACTGTTCTTTCTATAGGTATGTAGACTTATTCTTGTTAATATGTACAGTATATTAAATTGTCATATAAAATCTCCACCATTTACTCTATGGCCTAAACTGAAACATAAATTAATGTTTTGTTTTTGCTACAATCAAGTGGCAAATGATACCATTGTGATGTCATTTTACTTAAAGTTTACTTAAAGTTATTATCATGCTATAGCTAAGGCCAGAGATGCTATGCTACCATTTTGAAAAAAAAATATGCAAAATATATTAACAGAAAAACATATAAATCCATGTTTCGTAGCCTGTCAACACAATGATTAGTATAATAGTATATGACTCCCCTTGAGAGTCAGTTTGGTGTAGTGATTAAGGCATCAGCCTACAAACTGGGAGACCATGAGTTCTAGTCCCACCTTAAGAAATAAAGCCAGCTGGCTGACCTTGGCCAGTCACTTTTCCTCAGCCCTAGGAAGGAGGCAAAACCACTCTTGAAAATCCTTTTTATATCAACTGTATTTGGAACTTCATTCCCTACCTCTTCTAGCCTACAGGTCTAAGGTTTTCAACTAGAGAGAATTGCAAAAGACAATATCTGAGCAGATGCTTCTTTCCTTTTTTCATCAAATAGGTGGGGTGACTTTGAGAGTAATAATTAGTTCAAACATGTCATGGTCTGCTCAGTTTCTTCTATAATCCATTATATTTTGTAGCAAGTCATTTTGATTGATTTACTTCAACTCTACTTTCCCCAAAAAATCTAATATATGACAAATAGGTTGGAGTAATAATTTCAAAATTACTAGTCATTAAGTTGTTATGATTGTTAAACAGTACATGGTAATTGAGGAGTACAGACTTGCTCAATTTGTTTAGTATCTAGGAACACAATTTTTACAGTAAGTATATCATAGATAGTTTAAAGATTTCAACATTTACATTGTAACAACAGCTTAAAACATTGTTTCAGGGTTTTGTTTTGCAACTACATTTAAATAAGTTTTCCAAGGATATTTACCGAAGATCCATTTATTTTTCATGTCTTTCCATGTTTTTTTAAAAAAAATTAGGTAACGAATTTGGACATCCAGAATGGTTAGACTTTCCTAGACAAGGCAATAATGAAAGCTACCATTATGCAAGGAGACAGTTTAATTTAGCTGATGATCAACTTCTTCGCTATAGATTCCTAAATGTGTTTGATAGAGATATGAATAAATTGGAAGAAAATTTCGGCTGGCTTGCATCACCTCCGGTAAAGTATATATAATTTTTAAATGTTATATAGTAGTTTTCAGCACTATGTACATTCAGCACTTTAATCCGATAGAAATTGCATTTTAAAAAAATAAGAAACTTTATTAGATATTGCATATTTAAGACAGTTTCAGACAAATTATTTGTCTTGATTCTAAAATTTTATATTCAAGATAACATTTTCCTCAATTTGATTTATTTGAAAACATGCCCTTAAAAAGCTATCTAGAGCTAAATCTATTCATATTTTTCAACAGGTTTATTGGTTAGATATGACAATTTCCTTCGCAATAAAAGCAAATGTAAAATACAAAAATGTTTCACTTTCTGATACATTATTGTATTTTTGCTTCTTATGATCATCAAGAATCTTGTTAACTTTAAACTAAACCATATGCTTACTTGTTCCAGTTAGTAAATGTAATGAATTCAATACAAAAACTTATTAAACTTAAGTAATTTAAATTAATGGCACAATGAAGTGTGTTAATGCTTTCTGTTTGCATGATACGCAGAGAGAAACAAAAAGTTCTTCAAGAACACTCACAGAGAGGTTTCCTGGCAAATATTTTTTTGTCTGTATCAAGTTTGTGTTCAAATTAAACAGTATATAATATTCCTTTTTTATTATTCCTTGCAGGCCTATGTGAGTGAAAAGCATGAATTAAACAAAGTTATTGCTTATGAAAGGGCAAATCTCCTATTTATATTTAATTTTCATCCATCCCAAAGTTACACGGATTACCGTGTAGGTATAGAAACACCAGGAAAATATCCTTTTTTCTGCATCTCATTATATTCTGTTTCACATATTTCAGTGAATGATAATTTATGGAAAAGAGAATGACATCACCCTCTGCTATTTTTACATTTATTTTGGCATACAGATAGGTCTCAATTAGTTTTATAATGAATCCCACAAAATAGTCACATTATTCTAGTACACACTATTCAAACTGATATTTCAATGGAAGACAAGATTGGTTTCAACTTAATGAAAACAGTCAATGACCATTTTTAAACACTTATGTATGTTTGTATATGTATGTGTGTGTGTGTGTGTATGCATGTAATATAACTGTAAAGCATTAAAAGAGTATACTACAACTTAAATTTATTATTTTAAAAAATCACTGGGTAGTTATAGAACCAAATATAAATGTCATTCTTAAAAAGTAAGCTTACACTGACAAAAACATCTATATTCTATTTCAAAATATTGTTTAAATCAAATATAGCTAGAAAATAAAGAGAGAAATAGATGATATATAGATTCAAATAGTCTAGTGGTTAGAGGACTGTCTTCGATACAGGGTTCAAATCCTGGATGGTACCTAACATATCAGTAGAGGTTCTTGGACAAGAGACGCTTTAGGCATCATCTACTTATCTCAAATATGAGAATAACATGAACTAGGAGAAGTCATGCTGATTTGGACATTATCCAAATTAATCAGGTCCACATCAAATGTTCGGCAACCAAAATAATCTGAGAAAAAGTAGACTACTGAAACAAGAGAACCTAGAATTCATCAACCATTGTCCACAGTTTTGTCTTATGCTTACAGTAAGGTAAAAGATTAGACGAGATTCAAAAAGCAAAAAACTGTTTTAAAGGGCACAGCGGCATAAAAGTAGCATCTGTAGTTAGTTCCTTGATTAGGCTGATGCTTAGTGCTTGATTGTCTATCTGAGCATGCAGTTCCTTAATTAGGATATTATTTAGCGATAGCACTTAGACTTACAATATATACCTCCCCATAATGCTTTATGTAGCACTCTCTGACCCGTTTACAGTGTCAGTATGTTGCCCCCAACAATCTGGGTCCTCATTTTACCACCCTGAAGGATGGAAGGCTGAGTCAACCTTGAGCACTGTCAGGATGAACTCCAGGCTGTGGGCAGAGTTTGTCTGCAATACTGCATTCTAATTATCACTCCACCAGGGCACCTCCTTATTTACTGCTAGATTGTTTGGCAGTTCTGTTCCAAAGATGCTTTTTCACAAGGCAACTGGACTTTCTTTTTCTCTTTGAAGATGTTTTGCTTCTTATCCAAGAAGCTTCTTCAGCTCTGACTGGATGGTGGGAAATGGAAGGATTTATACTTCTTGCAGAAAGCTGGTCATTTGCATTCTTTTAGAGAATCATTGATGCCACCTGGAGGCTTATCTGTATCATCAGGGTCACCTGAGTGGTGCAAATGGGTGTGGAGTCTTCTTGGAACTATTGAAAGGACTGTGTTGTAGACGGAAGATAGATGATGTCGTATCCCTCCCCCTCTGTTGAGAGAGGGCTGTTCAATTTTGATATAGATGGCCTCTTTGGCCACTTTTTCGAAGACAGCAAAGTCCACAGTTTGAACAGAGAGGACCACTGGTTTGGAGAGAGATCAAAGAGGCCATCTATGTCAAAACTGAACAGTTCCAAGAAGGTTCCACATCCATTTGCACTACTCCTTCCATTCTCTACCATCCAATCAGAGCTGAAGAAGCTTCTTGGATGAGAAGCAAAACATCTTGAGGGGGGGGGGAGAAAGTCTAGTTGCCTTGTGAAAAAGCACCTTTGGGACAACCATTACCTGGATGACTGAGAATCTCCATAGATATTTGTCAGTCCTGGTGTTAATCCCTACTTATCTGGATGTTGATTGCAGGTGAATTTATGTTCTCTTTTTGTTGTTGCTTTTGTTTTGTTTTTAGTTTATTGTCTCTTTTGAAAGATATGTAAATGTTGCTTATGTGCCTGTTGATTCCTAACTTATTTGAATGTTCAGTTTCCAGGAATTATTTCATATTTTTTTAAATTTAGCTTAGTCTATGCTGGTACTAGCCAGAAGGATGGAAGTTGCTAAATCTGAATCCAAAGAGGACTCAAAGAGTAGGTGAGGTTTAGGAATCCTGTTATCCCCTAAAGTCCTCATGCTGTTGATTCAGAAGACTGGCAGCTACTCTTGCCTTGTTGATTTTCAAGTCTGGTAGCTATTCATGGGACTAGGAAAGGAGTTTTCCATGTGTCCAGACCAAACTTCTTTTGTCTGGTTCATGTGACATTTTTTCATTTGTTTCCTTAGCTACTTGGTTCCTTCTTAACTACCTCCTCTAAGGACCTTTTTAAACAAGATCCCTGGCTTTTGTTTACCCTCCTTATGTGCCAGCTTTATTTTTAGGTACGGCAGCTTCAGCCTAGTCTCACAGAAGCAACTAAATAGCAGTAGTAGCCAAAGGCTAAATATAATTGAGGTAAACTTGTTGGAGATCCATGATAGTTGGCGGAACTATAAGTTAATGATACCACCTATCGCATATATAAAACTTAAATTCTTGTTCCTACATATACCACCCATTCATGCATACCCTTTAAAAATCAAATTTTAAAAGAGTATTTATTGAGAAATATGATGACACTGTGAAACAAATGTTTAAAAAATCCAGGGGAAAGAGCCCTTCCTATCAGTTATAAATAAACAACATAAATGCCATGTTCATATAGTTCTTAAAATAATTTCTATTATCTGTGGAGATTGTTAGCCTAGATCTGCATTAGAATGATTTAATTGAGATGAATTGAGTATTAGGAGTGGATAACTAGTATCATTTCTCTCTAGCTTTAATACCGATATGTATGTCTCATAAACAACAAGTGGGACTTTAAAAAAAGGTTATGTGGACAGCAATGGAGGATAGAACATAGCATATGGAATAATAGGTTGGAAAGGACCTTGGAAGTCTTCTACAGTAGTCTAAGTCTCTGTCCAAGCAGGAGGCTCTATACTATTCTGGAGAAACACTGTTCTTGAAAACCTCCAGTAATGGAGTACACACATCTTTCAGAGCTAAGCCATTCCATTGAGTAATTGTTCTCATGGTTAAGAATTTTATTCTTAGTTCTAGGTTGGATATTTTAAGATATTTGTAAATATTTAAGGATATTTTAAGATATTGCTAGAACTGAGTAAAGTGCTACTCTTTAATAGCCTGGGCAAAGGAAAGGTGGAAAGCACTAAAAAGACTCAATAATGAGGACTAGAAAAGAAAAATATATTGAGTTTATGCAATTGGTAACCCATTTGTAGTTGAATATAGAATATATAGAATATAGAATATGTAGAATATAGTTCAGTATAATTCTGTCTGGTTTATATACATCAAACCGCGATGTTTACATTGGCTGATAATTCAGAAGAATGCCCAGTGAAATGTGTAAGTAAGTTATTCATTGACTACTAGGTAGACTCTTTTCTTTTATCCTAATATGTATAAAGATGCAATATGCTTAGATTTGCATATTGTATATAAGGCTGAGCAAAGATGTACTAAAGCAGATTCACACAAGAATGGAAGAATATGTCAGTTCAGTAGCAATGTAAATAGGGATTGATACGCCTTGAAATCTTGGGAAGATTAACATCAACATTCAGATAACATCCGTCTTTAAAAAAGAAAATTAAAGTTCCCTGACATTTGTAAGATGCATCTAGAGCTTCTAATGAGCAAATGAGGTCACTTGGAATGAGTCACTAGAGAGTGATTGCCCACGGCAAAAATGTCTCTTTGAGCTGCTTGCTTGTTCGTGCTTTGAAGTGCACTTATGTAAGTGTCCTGGTTATTAGAATTCAATCTTTACATAAAATGAAGACAAATAATTTAACTTAGGATCACAAAATGCCAACTTTCATCAAGATGCTTAATCTGTTACAGCTAATACTATTAAAATGTGAATGTTTTTGCAGTATTATTCAAATACCCTTCCTTCCCTTTTTTAAAAGGAAAATTATTATTATTTTGGTAGTGGGTTGAACACTGATTATTAGTTTGTAATTACTTATGTACAATCACAAGTGCAAAATTATACAAATATAAGAGTAACCCTTAGGATTTTCTGAAAAGTGCAATATTTGCATACTTTCTTTGAACAATATTTTCATCTCCTCCTCCGTCTCATAATCCAATATATATGATTCTCCAGAAAACACATTAAACATTATAGGCTCCTGTGGCTTCAACATAAAGTTGAGGCAACTTCATATAAATCTCTCCAATACTTACAAATTGATAGAGATATAATTGTAAGCAAAATATTTTAAACTTCTTTGTATATTGCTACAGTATCAGTCAATATTGCTGTTATATCAGTCAGACTGATAACAACAGCAATATTCTCTTTGCTCTTTACTCCATTCTCTTTGCTACAAAACTCTAAACATTTTATGCTTGCAAAAGACAAGAAGATATACTGTACATGAAAACTGGGAGCTGCTGGAGAAATCCTTAAGTAATTAATCTTCAATTTCATAGAGCAAAAACAAATTGATATAAATCAAATAAAATTGATTAAACTCATTTAGGGGGTTTTTTGGTTCAGTTTTTGTTTGCCACAATCAGTTCAGCCTTTGACTGTTTAAAAACGTTGATAAAATGTTTTTCTTCAACTTCCCTTCAGTATCCAAGAAAAGTTTATACAGAAGAAAAAAGGTAACTATTTTTTCCCAGAAATTAGGTAGCAGCCTAGGGAGAAAACACTAGAGTAATTATGTATTTTTCTACATACATAAGCAGTTGAATATATATACATAAATAGCCTTTATTCACACTTCAAACCATAATTGTGTGAAGCAGTAGGTTTCTAGTGCAGGGGTTCTCAACCTTGGCAACTTTAAGACTTGTGGACTTCAACTCCCAGAATTCCTCAGCCAGCTTTGCTGGCTGAGAATTCTGGGAGTTGAAGTCCACAAGTCTTAAAGTTGCCAAGGTTGAGAACCCCTGTTCTAGTGCCATTGTATGCATGCTAGTTATGATTTTATCTTCTTCATATATTGAAGCCTAACTTTTGTCTTCTTTTCAGAACTTTAAGTTGTTCACAAGAAGCTGGTTTTAATTTAATGTTTTGTTTTAATTAAGGAAAAATATTTTTTAAATATAAAATTTAGTTTGAATTTCAGTCACAGACCAGCAATTAAATCATTACTCCAGTAGCTGATGATAAAAGTTGTTTTACCCTCTCATATAACTTGTAAAATGAAAATATTAGGCTTGCTCTTACCAGAGAAATAACGTTGCCATTTAGTTGTTACTGAAGCACCTTTAACTATTCTTGCTTCACTGAGTAACAAGAATTTTCTTGTATGTAGAAAAATGAATGACTGGTCATATCATTGAGTATCATGATTAGGACATAAGTTAATGTCATTTCATGTATTGTGTTGCAGGTAGTTTGGCTTAGAACAGGGGTGTCAAACTGCTGGCCTGCAGGCCAGATGCGTCACACAGAAGCTGCGCCCATCCCAGTTCTGGCAAGGGGAAAAAGTCACAATACTTTGTGACACGTCACGTGATACGGCGAGTTTGACACCCCTAGTTTAGAAAATAGGACTACTTTATCTGTAATAGACAAGAGCAATTGCTTTTTAAATATCCTGATAAATGTTTATATAAACCAGTCCATAGAGCATGGATAGTAGTTTATTTTTTCACAAAATCTTTGATAAATGCTATTGCTTTTGTAATAATCCTCCTCAGAATTTCTAAAATAATCATGCCACATCATGATCTTCATGAATAATTATTACTCATGAATATAATTATTATATTTGGTATGTGAGAAGTTGGTTTCGAGTTCTTTTTCTATGGTCTAAATATATCTAGAGATGCTTCATGTGACATTAAGCCTGCATCAATTCTTTTTAAAAATAAGAATTTGTTCAGAAATATACTAAAAATATAGTAATTAAGTGTGAGATATGATAAATAATCCCAGATTCTCACTTTTGTATCACTCTGCATTAAGGGTCATTGTTTCTGCTATCTTGGTAGTGACAACAATACAGCTAACACATTTGCTTCCAAACTGATCACCATTAATATAAATTTTGTTGCTTGAGCTAATATAGGAGGTTAAAATATCCAAGTTATAAAAGTAATAATGACGTTAAAATAAAGACATACTCAAGAGTCATTTTTTTTCGCTTTCAGCAACTATTTTTAATGCTGCTTTATGTGCAGCAGATTCTCTGTGATCAAAAAAAATTTTTTGAAGTGAGCTCCACTGTTGCTTCCTATCTTCACCAGAATAGGTTATCTTATTGTTGGTCCATTCTTTGGAAAGCTTCATTCATTCCCATTTTCGTTTCAACTCCCAAGAGTTCCAACTTTTCTATAAGGCAACAGCCAAGTTTCATTTTCCAAACACAGAGCCATTCATTTTTCCAGCAAAAATCATTTTTTGGATCATAGGTCCAGCAGTCTGGCCAGTCATTTGTAGTTTGGCTTTGCTTCTCAAGATCAGATTCAGAAATATCAACAGGTGTCATTATTTTTGTGTGTTCTGTCGTTGTGTCTGTTAATATTCTGGCTTTTTTATTAGCAGGACCAATGGTTGAGAAGTAATTAGTAATTTTTTTTCATTTTTTAAATTTAGGGTCCCATTTTACATTAAAAATTTTTTAACAAATTCAATTCACCAACAATTTTTTAAAATAAAGAAATTATTTACCTTTCGCATGTAGTCAATCACTGTGCACACACTTGCATCAATTGTGTAACGAAACACAATGGCCGGCCGCAGTAAGCAATCAGCACGCGACCACACGACCAATCACAAGCTCAGCAGTGCCCAACTCCCAACAAATTCCACAAAAGGCGGTGTAAACATTAAGGGCTACACAACCCTTAAGTCCTCTGTCTTGGAACTGGGTTTGTCTGAAACCAGTAACACTTAATCCACATTTCGCCCACAAACAGTAGATTCCACCCGAGGGTTCTCCTTGCAGCTCTTTCTAGACCCAGAATCTATAGGAAATGCTAGAGCTATATTGGAGACTCCAGAAAAAAACGAGAGAAGAGGCTTCTGACCATTAGTTCATGGCTCCATAATTGCAACACTGATTTTTTTATTGATAGTTGTAGAAGGCCCTTTTAAGAGACCCCGTATCTGTTAGCACAATATCACCATCCTGGATTTTCTGTATTATTATTCCATTTTCTTTTTTCTTTTTCCACTTCTTAACTTTTATGCCAGACTTTTTTCTGGCTTATTTGCAAATTCAAAGTGTCTCTGTTTCAAATAATTCAATTTTGTTTTTATTTCTCATAGAGTCAACAGATATTTCCTGGTGTAGCAGCTTAATCTGATGTAAAATCTTTGAATCAATTGTTTTTTTTTCTGTAACTCATTCTCTTTTCTTTTAATTTCATCTGATATTGTTTGCATGTTCTCTTGAGATTTACATAAGATGATTTGTGTTGAATGACATAACCACTCATAACAGCTTTACAACTTATATTAAAAACAGTAATTGAATTTGGAAAATATATTCTGACCATGCACAAAGTGCCACCCCACCCTGTAATATTCCCAGGGACCCGATGTGAGTCTCTACACAGAATTAAGTGCTGTTCCCCCCATCTCCCATCCTTTGTCCTCTCTTACAAGAAGATGATGCGGTTGGGCAGCAGTGAGGGGTGCAAAGTTTCCGCCAACTTGCCTCCATTGCAGACAACTTTGATGCTCAGCATTTGCCAGCAAGGTTCCTTGGAGCACTCAGTGGTGCAGACAACTGTCAACAACCAAGTCCGTGCAATTCCTATTGGCTTTCAAAAGCCAACGGAGTAGCACAGCCTGTGCATGGCGAGGGGGTGGCATCTCAGTTTACCTGCATTTTGATGGTTCTAAGTAAGAGGTGGAGGTGGTGCTGCTCATAGCATAAATGGCATGCACAGCAGCCCTCACGCCTCTTCCTTGCTCAGTCTGGCAGGCACAAGCATGCAAGTCGTGCCCCAGGACTAACCATGTGCCATTCCCCTGTTGGGGGCAGCAAAAACCAGGGGTCTGCGCTGTTCCCTGTTGGGGGCAGCAGAAGCCAGGGGTCTTTTCCTCAAAGCAGCATGAACTGAGTGAAGAGCCACCTTCACTAGTGTTTCTGTGGAAGTTGAAAATCCATTGAAAAATGGGGTATTATGGTTCCAACAGATGAAACTCTGCAAAAGAACTCCGAGGCATTGTTTACCTTAAAGGATCTTTTATTCGAGAAACAAAGTATCGGCATTACATAGTTGAAACCAAAAACTAAATTCCCCTCCCCTAGGTACAAAGTAAAATTCCCTTCTCCAATAAACAGTCATAAATCACATTCCCCAATTAGCTTGAAGCGCGGGCTTTCTCCCCAGCTTTCCAGCCCACCAAAACTCTATCAACTCTGGGCCCAATGACTTTGGGTTCCCATGGTTGAGTTATTGTTATGACTAGCTGGATTCTCATCTACATTCCCCCTCCCAGCATGAACTAACTCTAAAATCAATAGAGGAAAATGACTGTATTTCCATCTGTTGTCAAAGCAAGAACGTTGCTGGAACAACGTTCCATGCGTTCTATGACAAAAAAGCCCTGGGCTTTGGGAGATTGAAATGTTTGTCAAAGGCAATGGAAATAATGTTTAAAAACCACTTTAAGACTTATTTATTTTGTTATTTATTTATTCAGTTTCTGTACTTGCCCATCTCAACCAGCTAACTGTGGTTGACTTGCACATTATCTTATGAGGTTAACTTTATTAGTCTGTATATGTGCTTGTGTGATCTTTTATAGATTTAACTGATGGCCTAGATTCTAAAACAAAGATGGAATTCTACAGGAATGGTATTGTCCTCTGTGTTTCAGTGTCTAGGAATATTAGTCTTGTACAGTCAAAATTAACTTCACTAGGAAAACATCCTACAGAGCTGCATATGTGCTGTCTTCTAAGTTTAGATTATGTTGCCCCTTTCACAGAGATAACACAGAGACATTTTAAAGCCTAGATACCTGACTATGGAATAATTCGACATAGGTAAAGTCGTATGTCATCACACAGTGAAAAACAGTGAAAATATATGTCTGAATATGTTGATATAGGTCAGTGGTGGCGAACCTATGGCACGGGTGCCAGAGGCAACACTCAGAGCCCTCTCTGTGGGCACGCGCACCATCACCCCAGTCCTAGGCCTTCAGCTGGGTTTTATAAAACCTTTTCGCTTTAGGCCTCCGCCGCCGTGTGCAAAAAAAAGAGGTTCAATCAGTCAATTTCAACTTCTCACGGGATAAAAAAGTTCTTGCAAAGTTGAAATTGATTGATTGAACTTTTTAGTCCCACCCAGTCTGCTGTTACCACTGCAGCCACGCCCAGCCAATTGGCCACACCCACCTGGCACTCGACGATGCATAAGTGGGTTTTGGGTTGCAATTTGGGCACTCAGTCTCTAAAAGGTTTGCCATCACTGATATAGGTGCAGTGAGGCAGTAGAAAATCCAAATTGAACTTAAATGCAAATACCACACCTCAGTCCTTCTGTGTAATATTAATACAAATCTAAACATTTCTGTGATTGCTAGAATATCTAACCAGAAGGTAGAAGGAAAACTGGTCATGGAGAGGATGCATAGCATCCCTGACAACACTGTGGACCCTGATCATTAGTAACAATAATTAAGGAAAAACTTTCCAATATAGTCTAAGGAAATATTCTTCAAGCATAAACTTTTTGAGCTGGCAAATCTCAAATATAGGCAGGTCATATAATCCATGCATTGCTTTGGACCAGCTATATTTTCTAGATTACTTGCATGGGCACTTCCATGTAGACTGTTTTGCAGTAATCCAAGCAATAAATGACTAAGGCATAAGTGACCATCCACAGAGCCTCTTGATCCAGGAATGGCCATAACTGGTACACCAGATATAGATAGATATTCCTCTAACTATGAGGAAGATCTTCGAAGTCCAAAAAAAAACTCCAGCTTATGATTAAATGCAAAACCAGCAGGATCTATGACCAACAATGAAATACTCAGATGGTTTCCAAACCTAAAGCAACTCCATCTTGCTGGAATTGAACCTACATCATGTGAAAAAGAAAAGAACATCCTCCTTGAGTTTTATGATTATATGTAGAGTAAAAATCATCTGGCCCTCAGCAGTTCTTAAAAGTAGATAAATATAATCTCAGATGAGCAACACCACATGAAAACTTGATTGATTTGATATGACTGATAAAAGGTTGAGATAGTGGATAAAAAGGGTGATGAAAGTCTGTTATTAATAATGCCAAACCCATAACAGCTGATCATACCCAAAAATCACTATTAGTCAGATTTATTGAAAGAAAAAGGGGTTAGTTAGAGAATTTTGTTAGGAAGATATATTTGTACCCATTTGCATTAAGGAATGAATTGGCAGATGTTTCTGTTCTACAATATTTTTCAGTCTGTGATTCATATTCCCAGACTCAATATTCCATACAGGTGGTGTCAGCAATGGAACTTTGAAGAAAAAAGGGAATATGAAGGAGAAGAAATGAAAAATAAATTAAACTGGAACAAGTTCAGTAAGAATAAGTCTTTATATAAGAGTAAAACTTATATAAAAAGTATTTGAAGACAAAGTAGTCTCCCAGCATAATATATGGAAATGACATAAGGAAAAACAGTGAATAAACTTACTTAAAACCAGGGCTTTTTTTCTCATAGAACACCCAGAACGGAGTTCCGGCACCTTTTTTGGATGGAACCTTGTAGGGTAGACAAGGCGGGTTGTATGACCGTGTCTGAGTTCCAGCACCTTTTTTCTTTTTAGAAAAAAAGCACTGCTTAAAACACAAGAATTATTTTGTTAGAAAATGCCGCAGAAGTGTCAGGGGCACTATGTATGAAAAAGATAGAAATGATGAAATGAAGGAGGCTATGGAGAGAAAAGACTTCAGATGACAGAAAGAAAAAGTAAAGTTAAATAAGGCTGAAAAAAAATGCAGAGCATTTTGGCAAAAAAGGCCTTTGGGCCTAGCAGATACTTTTTAGCATAACAGCTTCTATATTTTAATATATCCTTTTCCTGAGGCTTTCTATAATTTGAATGTGGAGATACTTGGCAACAAAATAATTGGTTTATAATTGGCTATAATTTTAATTGCTTTATAGCTTCTATATCACTTGGTCTAATTTAGATGCTGGTATCTAATTTTTGCTTCTGTACCTTTGACAGACTGATTTTCTTACAGTTTTGCTCAACCTTCATTGTGTTATTTTATATCGCTAGTGACTGAACAGGTCCAGCTGCCATCAACACTTCACATACTTGTTTTACCTCTATAAATACATAATGAATCATTTCAGCAGTGTGCTGGCAATGTGCAGGCACCTGCTGAAATCATATTTCAACAGAGAAGCAGCCATAAAGTAATCCAAATAGTATTTTGATCTCTTCTTTCTGGTAGGCAAGGAGGAACTAAAGATGATTGTCAGTATAAACAATTACTGGAAGAAAGTTTCTGCATGCTGTTTTAGGAGTTTTTCTGGATCAATCCTCTGTGAAACATGATGACTTAAGCATCAGCTTTGAACACACTAGAATACGTTTGCAGAGATTTAAGTCAAGCAAAGGCTGCCCTAAGTAATTTACATCATTTAATTTTTCAGGAACAGTTACTAATGTAAGAGCGATATTAAATAGTTTCTGTAAACCATAGTTGTTGATCAGAATCTTGTAGCATTCTGGGGGGAAATTAGTCCCATTAAGGGAAAGTGGTAATCTCTTGAGCATAAAAATAGTTACATCTTGTGGTGGGAGAACAGTTTGCCATTGCCGCAGTCAGAATTTATCAACACATGTGATATAGATTCAACCTCTATATTGGAATATATGCATGTGCAGTATTTTCAGGTGGTGTTATATCTGTCCGTTATCATTCTAATAACAAATATATTGCTCTAGGCTAGGGATAAAAATGTTCTGTATGGGAGACTGTTAGTCCTTTCGGGTAGGCCAAGTCAGGAAATTGTACACAATCTGGCTGGTATTCTGTTGATACAGGCTTACTAATAGAATCTTGAAAATCTGACTTTTTGCCTCTCGCCTTGTACATTCAAGCGAATTAGGGAAAAATCAGTCTAAGTTTGTTCCTCATGCCTTCTGTTTTCTAGCTTAATACATATTTTGGAACCTTCATTTCTCCAAGATCTTTTTCTCTCAACACACACACACACACACATCCCTGGCTCTCTACAGGCATGAAGAATTTTGGAACAATACTTGAAGATAATCCAGGAGACAGGAAATTAGAGCTCTCTACTTCCATAGGATAGGATAGGATAGGATAGGATAGGATAGGATAGGATAGGATAGGATAGGATAGGATAGGATAGGATAGGATAGGATAGGATAGGATAGGATAGACCTTGGAGGTTTTCTGTCCCTATTTGGCAGGAAACCCTATGCCATCAATTGGAATGACTTGGTTCCAGATTTAGCCAAGGATCTATCAACAACATTGCTGGAATAGAAAAACTATAGTTGCCATATCATTATCAGTTTGTATCTTTGGAAAGAAACAAGCCTATCTAACAAAGTAAGGATACTCAAAAAGCTTTTGGAAAGGACTTGCTAATGTGACAATGTTACAAACAAGTCCCAAAGAAAATGCAGACTGATTCTAGCTATGTGACAGCATAAGAAATCTTAATTAGCTTTTAGAAATTATGATTGAATGATTTCAAAGGTTGTAGTCAGAATTGCCATCTCACTCATGCACTTCGTATTCACTGGCTGACGGTCTGCCATGAACCTATGGAGGGAGGGTGTTGGGATGGTGTTGGATGGGAGAGGGGGGAAGACTAACAACGTATCATACCTTCTAGCGACACAACTTCAAGGTCAGATAGCTGGGAAAGGCATGCACCTTTGCACCGCCTACTCTACAGATGAAGAGATTGTTCCAAAACATTTTATTTGAATTGATTGGACAATGAGAGATCAAAAATGGGAAGAGACAAATGGGAAAAAGTTATTTATGAAAATTTGGTGCACTAACCTCAGTTCTGGCTTTGCTATACTGGAATCCACTTGGCCTTTAGTAAAGTAAAACTTTTACATTGAATGGAGTTGAGGGTCGTTCTTGCTGAAGGGATCTTGCTTGGGGCAGGATTGTAAAGTCCAGATTGTAAAGTCCAGACTTTTCTTGAATATATTTATGTGTATTTGTGTGTGGATACATGAATGGTATTTGACATTTCTTTGTAAATAAATTTCATAGCTTTTCATTTTTCAAAGTTCCCATTTCAAAGTTCCCTTTGTATTAAATTTCGTAATAATCCTCTGTGTTTCCACTTGAAACATTTTGATAATTATGACTTAAGTCATACTGAGTTAATGGTGGTAAACCATGAGTAAATTAAGTGGGACCAAAGTTCATAAATTAAGTAATTTTTCTTTATATTTAATTCATGATTACTGTAAGTCTTACACACGTTTATGCCAAAATAAATTCAATTTTTCTACAAGCAGGTTATTACTAAATAACTGGATATAGACTAAATGTATTCCTTCACGTAAAATAGGTAAATATATTTTATACTGAATAATAAACAGATACTTGAATAGTAGTATGTATAACCTTTGCTCATGTAAATTAGAGAGCAATTTGATTCCTTATAACAACCTATTTCCCTAAACTGTCTTCAAAATTTGTTCCCTAATTATAATTATATAGAAGAAAATTGCTAAACATACTAAGAGTCATCTGTTTTTTGTATATTGAAAGATAATTACATCTAATTATTTTATTTAGGTCTAATTACATTTATCTAAAAAAGATTAAGCAAATGAAATTTATTTTTTGACTGCTTTGATTTTTTTTTAATGTGACCCCAGCATGCTAATGGAAGGTTATGTGTATTCAGCTCATGACAGACAAAACAGAGAATATCTAAACATTATAGACATGTATTATTTTTTATTTTAAATTATGTAAATCTGCTATAGAAATCCTTAACTATTGCCATACATATAAAATTGCCTTGGATTCTGATGCTCCAGAGTATGGAGGACATAATAGACTGGATCATACTACAGAATTTTTTTCTCAGCAGTATTCACATAATCATCAATCTAATTCTCTTTTGGTAAGTACACTTTTCTACTTTAATTTCTCTAAAGTACATTTTCAGAGAGATAGTTAATATTTTAAATTTTGTACTAAATCCCTGCATATTGCCTTCATCCTTTCCCTTTATAAAATATGGTAATTGATCTTGCATGAACAATTATAAAAGTAAATGTTGTAAAAATGTTTATATGGCATAAAGAAAGGCCAGCTAAACTATTTCTCAATATTTTAAACTTTATATAACAATTCTGACCTTCCAAATATGCATGTAATAAATTTAACAACATTTTCATGATTTCCTGGTTTTTTAATGTTCAATTAAATGTTCAATATACCAATAATTTGTGTGTTTAAGTTTTTGCATGTATGCATCCTATGATTTTCATTGCTAATATTTTAATCAACTGGGATCATCTATTAAAACCTCTAGTTTATATGAGAATTTAAGTATTAGAAATATTTAACTTAGTAATGCAAGCATAATATTTTTTATTTCCTTTTTAAGGTTTAATTTAAAAACAAAAAACAAAAAACAAAAGACTATGGAGTAAACTTGCATTTGATGCACTGTTTCATTTTTTTTTTATTTTACATGTGGGGATTCTTATATAATTTATTCAGTGCAAAATTTTGATCATGTTAAACACAAACTGCAGTCCAAAGGAAAAATGTAAGCAGAATATAATAATGTTGGACTCCTTTTCTTTCCTTCCTTTTCTTTTATTCACTGGGAAAGTGTTTTCACAGCTTAGACTATCTTTAAATTCAGGATAAGCAACATTAAATAGAGCACTAAAAGGAATTAAAAGATGATCTTAATACATGAGATAATAAAAGAAAGTACAGTTAATTTACTCCAGTAGAACTCATAATTCTAGTTTACTTCATATATTTCAATTCTTGCAAACATTCTTTCATCCATCATGTCCAATTAATATGTTGCCATTTCTTTTTTAATCTTCTCGCTTCCCTCTTTTTTCAGGAAATTACCAATTTCCTCCAACCAAAATTTCTTAGTTTTCTTTTTCCTCTTATTCATCTGTTCATTCTCCCTTCATACATTTGTTTTGAAATGTACTTCTGTGTATTTCTTTTGTTCTAATCACTCACTCTTGTATTCAATGAATGTTCATTCATCACTACTAGAGTATTCTACTGCCATTAGTGTAGCTTAACATTTGTTCACCCTGCATTTTCCTTTAGCATCAAAAAACTTGGTTTATATATATGGATTATCATATCCATTTCCCTCATATACTGTTATCATTCAGTCATACTAGCATTTACTGCAAATCATTTTGTGTTCTCATTCAAATAATGTGGCTTCAACTGCATACAAAGGATACATACACTTATATCCCCAAATAAAATAGCTCTAATACTACCACAAGTATGCTCATAAATTTGTCCAACCACACATCATTACCTTGTTCTACGCAACCATTTGCTAAGTATTCCACTTATTTTTATGCCTGCTTTACTTCCACCATAGACCATCCTGTAATATCTACAAGTCCAATACCATGTTTGTGCATATAAAATTACATAATTCAATTCCAAATTATGTTCTTTCTTTAAATCAGCAGTTGTGTTGTAAACCTTTTTCACATTTGTAGATTTCTCAGTGACTTACTAAAGAGTAAAATATCTGATCTATATACTCAATGTTTGCCACAAACCAACACTGTACTTCCCAAATAATACTTTCCTCTACCTTGTTGTTTTTTGTTCTTCCTATTTTTTCTCTTGTATAACTGGACAATAGCAGCATTCTTTCATCATCATGCACAGATGCAGTATTCATAAACAAATTAAACAAATTATCTAGCAATTGCTGTAAGCAAGCCATATCTATATGTCATTATCTATGTTGTACCATCAATATCAATATGTAATTTATTTTGCCTAGTTTAGGTGCTGATGAAAAAAGGGCAGTAAAGGAACAACTTTGTGGGCCAAATCCAAACACAGTGAATTTTTTATAGAACAAAAATCAAAACTGTTAACTCTAAATCAGTTAAGGCATTTCCAGGTCCAATCATTTATAGACTACATATTTTTATTTGTATAGACTTGAACCAGTTTTGTCTAGTGGTTAAGTCATCATGCTAGAAACTGGGGGACCCTGAGTTCTAGTGTCACTTTAGCTATGAAAACTAGGTGGGTGAAATTCTCTCAGCCCAACTCACCTCACAGGGCTGTTGTGGGGAAAATAGGAAGGAGTATTAGCTACGGTCACCACTTGGAGTTGCTTTTGTAAAAAAAAAAAAGGCATGATGTAAATATATAAACAAAATAAATATTATACAGTATCAGAAACCAACTATGGTCATATTTATATTCATAAACAATCATCTCAGTGACCTTAAAATATGTATCAGTAAACAACAGTCACTTTAATATCCTCGATCATTCTGTATATACCTTTTTGCATATATTGTCTGCATATATGTATATTCTTGTTCTGTACTTTATACATTACAGTGAATGGAACCCCAGTGTGGGAAAGTGATTTCAATGCAGTTCTGAAGAGTGGTTTCCTGCAAATTTTACTATTCTACCAATGAAATGAAAAATTAATATACAGCAGATAGCCTCAGATAATTATTATGATCTTATTAACCATAACATATTATCAACATGACAAGCATAGCGCAGATGCAAAATACAATTAATGTATACAAAGGTTGGAACAACTGTAAAAATCAATTTAACAAATGCATGTGAAAATAGCATGATAAAAAACTGAATAACCAAGCATTTAATATAGTTTGAATCTAGCTACAAGCTAATGGCATGATAATGGCACTACAATATAAGTTTGAACCCTGAGTGTGGGTCATCCTTTCCTTTGTGTTCCTTAGCAACCCAATGCACTGAATGAAAGTGATGGCCAAAGCCGAGGACACCAGCACACACACTACTTGAAGGTAAAGTTGCAGACAGGTGTGTAGGCAAAATAGTAGCATGACAAAAAAGCGAGATCCTCATCTCCAGGCCTAAACCAACAGGTGCAAAACAAACCACATTAATGTATGTTACAAACTGAAAGTAGAGTTACTTAAAACATCTTAAGACATCTGTTCAGTATTGTGTTTCATTATTTTTTTTCAGTTAATAGATTTCAGAATTGAATGGACAAAGAGTGTTATGACATATTTACCTATTATCACCTTTTATGATTACAGCCCATTTCCTTCACTTTGTCAGTATGAAGAGCAGAATCTAAAGACTCCCCCTGCATTAGCAGAACATGTTTCTAGTGAGAAAATATCTCCAATTTCTACTGATTTCTAGAAACATGTTCTGCTAATGCAGGGGGAGTCTTTAGATTCTGCTCTTCATACTGACATCAAACAGCAAAGCAACTAGACATCTGTTGACTGCCTTTTCAACCTGAGATATAATCAAGAAGAAAAATAAAGAACTAGTCATAAAGGTTTAAAATTAATCAAAAGAAAGTTCTCCTTAGTAAAAAAAAAACCATATTAAGAATTTGAATTATAAAAACTAAAACAGAAGGGACCAGTTAAATTTTAAATTTTCTGCTCTTAATTTAATTAAATTAAATAAATAATGCATACCTCTGTGGGAAAGAAGATTTTCTTAAGGAGACTCAATGGCTAAGTCTTTTAAATGAAGAGATAAGTGGCATTTGAGAAAGACCACGTGACTGTAAACCTATGAAGTGCTGAATTGAACTAAAAGTTAAGGAGTAAAAGAATTTTTTAAAGGATTTTTTGATGCTATATCTATATGGATTATAAATTAAAAACAGAAATGACTACAACCTGGAAAGCAACGAAAATAGGGAAGAGAACATTATTAACAGAGCAGATAAGGACAACTGTGTGTGTATAAATTTCAGCTATTTTAAACCCCCATAGTAACCACCATCCATAATATTGTAAATGATCAAAGTCTTTCGTTATCAACTTGAATGTAAACAGTATTTACTTTGGTAATTTTGCTTCTTTCCAGACTCATCTCTTTTGAAGTCATTTGTTATTTCCTCAGTAATGTTAATACTATACCAGTATCAAACAATTGATAATTGTTTGTAATTATAACACTGGGTTTTGGTGATGTAAGTTTGGCTTCTTTTTGCTTGTTTTATTTGTTGTTTCAATTTGGTTTTGGTATTTCTTAATCCACAATCAATTTCACTTTATTCTGGCTAACTACAGAAATGGATAGTAGTAGAGTGATGGCTTATTCTATATTTTGTACTTTATGCTGCTGCATTTTTCTATAGAAATCTATACTCTTTTTAAATGACACTGAATCACAAAACAATTGTGCCAATATTTTCAAAAGGAAATTCCACTTAAGCCAATTCAAGTTGAGCACAAGTATGCTTTGCACTTTTGGATATTTAGTAGAAACCACAAAACTTAGTATACTGTGCATTTACATGTTATTCTCGATGGAGCGAAGAAATTCAACTTGACTCTCTTATATATTTTCAGCTGCAAGCATAACGTGTATTTGCTTTTGCCCAATATGATATGACAACTTGACACATTCTCAATTAGCTATTGTTTTATCAATTATTCAGTAATAATTGACATTTTTCTACAAAATGTACGTTATAGTTTAAACATAAATTAAAATTCAAATTAAGTATGTTCCAGAATAAATGTTGGCAGATATATTTATGTTGATATTCCATTAATGCTATTTAAATCTGCATTCAATTAAATTGATGTGGCAGGCATGTGGATGTTCCCAAACAGGCAGAATAAGGATGGCTGAGTCAGAGATTCACTGACCTTGTACTAGCAAATCAGTTTCTTTTGGATGGAATGGTGCATCTATTAATATTGATGCACTTCTAAATTTAACACCATGCTTAGTCTTTCAACAATGTTAAAGGAATTCTTTTTCACTACGTTTTCATATGTTATTTGTAGCTTTCCTTCTTTTTCCACATTATAGATTTCTCATTTTTTAAAATTTGGTATTTATTTAATTAAACTCACATGTGCAATAGAAAAGTAGTCTGCATTTAAATGGAACAAGTTTTCACTGAGTTCTTGAGGGTGGAAGACATTATCCACACAACCATAATACTTGGATTAAAATATTCTAGGAAAAATCCTAATAATAACAATAAGCCTGTGTACTAAAAAAGTTGATTTTTTTCAAAAAGTTGGGGCTTGAAGGAAATTCATATCCTTTCATTATTAGTTAATTATATTAAAAGAAGGAGATGCAGTCATTGAGATCTCTTTGCCTACTTGTACCAGCGACCTATTTGGGGGATAGCATTTGAGAAGGGGAAGGTTAATACTATAACCCTTTGAGATTCTTTTTCTTTCTGAGATAAGAATGCTGCCCTCTTTAACAGTGTAACCTAGAAGTATGAAAAATATTATTTTTAGCATATCTCTGGGGAATAAATTGATGAAATATTGGCTATTTTGGATAAATATATTTTAATCATCAAATATCTGGCTCTATATTTTTGTGCTGATTTTATTTTGAAAATATATTTTATTGATTTTTATTGTTGTGAGTCTCTTGAAGGTAACATATAAATAAAGTTAAATAGATTTTAAAAATTCCCATAACAACTGTTAAGTTTTAACATATTTCTATTTTTAGTGGCAGGTGGAGAAAGAGAGAAATAAATTATGGGCTTTTTGGCTAATTATATACTGCTCAGAAAAATAAAGGGAACACAAACGTATAGTATCCTATACGTTTGTGTTCCCTTTATTTTTTTGAGCAGTATATTTTGGTATAATATAAGGACAAATTTCCAGAAAAGAAAAAAAAGATGGCAAAGATATGAAAATGCCATCCCAACCTACTCATATTTTGGTTGATTCTGTGGTCCTCTGGCAGAGCAGAAAAGGAAGGAATTTCCCTTTAACCCACTCTGGTTAATGGGATGGATAGTCCCCAAATTGGGGTGAGGGGATTGCGACCCTTTCTGCTGGAAAAAAAGATAAGGGTAAAAATCAAGATTTGTCTGCAGCAAAACTTTGTAAAATCAAGGCAGGCAAAGAGAAAAGGATTGGGTTTTTTGTGTGTTTTCCCCCCAAAATCTTTGCCCTCAAGCAGCTTTCAGTGGCATTGGAAAGAACAAGAAAACCTGATGTGGAAAGTGAAATAGTGCTAGTAGTTAATAATGGCAGGAAATTCATATCCAATTTCCTCCTTCAAATGCTAAAATATAATTTAATCCAGGTTTCTCTACAAATGAAAAAAAAGATGGAACTTTTACAGGAAGTTCTCATATACAGGGGCATAAATAAGACTTTCAACTGATGACTATGATCAAGAGAAATGAATATTTATTTTACTTTACTTTATATTAACATGTTTGCTTTCTTAATATTGTTTTAATTTTTTAAAGTACAATATTATCAAAAACACATTAAAATATCTCTTTTGGTATGTTGATTCTTTGGATTGTAGATAGTATTGGGTAGCTTAATAGATACTTTTTTCCATATTAAATGTCATTTTCTAAATGTAAGTAGAATCCATATAGTCTAAGAAGGCAGAAATAATAATAGTTGGGATTATAGAAGGGGTGAAGAACACATGCTCATCTAGCTATTGCTAAGTTTTAAAAAAAAGACATCAGCCCACATCCTTTTGTCAGTGAGGATTTTCATTAATAGATTGTCTGCCCTTAATTAATAACTGTCTCTTACTTATTTCTCATTAATGTTGAACATGGGATTTTCTCTACTGAACTATTTGAAGTATCAGCAAATGTATGGTTTTGTTTGCTAAAATATTTGGAAATAAACCCCTTATCACATATTTTTCAATAACCAAGTATCATTAACCACTTCACTGACTTTTTATTTTTTTTCCATAAATTTCAGAGTACAGGATTCTAGGTATATGTCTAATGTCCTTACCTGCTGAGCAGATTTGTGGGAGTTATTTATCACAAAACACTCTGATCACTGACAAATAGCTATGATCCATTGGACATGTTACAGTCTGATTCAGTGAAGATTTCTATCCCCCCCCCGCCTTCTCTCTCTCTCTCTCTCTCTCTCTCTCTCTCTCTCTCTCTCTCTCTCTCTCTCTCTCTCTCTCTCTCTCTCTCTCTCTCTCTCTCTCTCTCACTCACTCACTCACTCACTCTCACTCTCCTCTCTCTCTCTCACTCTCCCTCCCTCCCTCCCTCTCTATCTCTCTCCGTCTCCTCTCACTCTCACTCTCTCCCCCTCCCTACCTTCCTCCCTCCCTCCCCATCATTTATTCTGGTTGCTGACTATAAAGTCACTTTATGCTATGAGTTAGCTCTTAACAGGTATAGAAATGGCATTATACTAGAAATGCCGAGTGGCGTTAAAAGCATTGTCAAAAAGTTAGGCAACAATCTTCAGTTAGTAACTTATGTTTTTCTGATTGCATTTTTATTGAGGTCAGCTTACATGATCAGTTACACTCTGCAGTCTGTAAAGAACATATATCAATTGGTTAAAAACAACAACTCAGAATATGATCTGTGAAAGGAACATTATAAAATCCACTGTTACAGAGTTCTTTTTTTCTTACCTAAAAATGAGTTCAGATTCAGAGTTTCTCTGTGAAAGAATAAAAGAACTATCTTAATCATAATGTTGAAAGAATATTATCATTGTTCAATAAATTTGTTCAACATATATATATCACAGTGAGACCCATTTCAGCCCTCTGACTTAATGCTTTACTATTTCTAAATGCTTTACTATTTCTTCTGTTGTATTTACTTCCACTGAATGATATCTCGGGCAAAGTACAAATTCAGTCCATGATACAATGGCGATCAAATTGAATAGTAAGAGTTTGTCATTTACTAGTGGATGTCCTCAAACATTCAGACTTGATCAGTTTAAATCACATGTGTCTTCTAGTTCCAATTTCATTTAAACCTATTACCCAATCCAGCATTGGGTATTAGGATGACAAGGATGCAAAGTTTATTATTTCTATTAATTAGTACCAAATATGTAAATCCAGAATTTCATTCTACATCCATGTTATATTTAATAAGTGTTTGATTCTTCAGTGACATTAAATAATGTAACATTATAAGTAATTTATTTACGTCATTTAGATTTATGCCTCCCATATCACAAAGGTTTTTTTATGGCTCAATAGAGTAAGATTTTTTTTTATTTCCCCTTTAGGTATACATTCCAAGCAGAGTGGCAATAGTGCTTCAAAACATGGATATTCAGATGTAAAGACTTGCAACTGGCTCCATTACTTTGAAGGCCAAGTAATATTTGATGATAATGGCATCCAAAATATTGTTTTTTTCTGCATAAGTGTGTATTCATACTAAGAAATTCAAATGAAAATTTATTTATTCATAATTACAAATATACCATAATGATGATATATAATCATGAAAGAACAAATGCATTATGAACAATTTGTATTACAGAACTGGATTTCAGAAACAGTTTGTTCTCACATAAAGATTGAAGTATGTTACAAGGCATGTTCAAAAATTGATTGCTGTATTTCCAGATTTATTCTAATCACATGTAGGTGTATTTTTCTCATTAGATCCCATTTTGTTTTAGAAATAAGTAGCTATGTGATGTACTAACACTGGATTCCAGATCTAAGTTGTATTGTGTTTTCCTGAGATTATTACAAGGAAAATACGGTTTGTTGAAAAACTAATAAACCCTTTTCATGGAAAGACCCCAACAATAAAGGAACCTCATTGAAAGTACGATATTGAGCTCATACATTTAGGTCTGTAAAAATAAAAAACTATAGAATGTCTTTTAAAATGTGCCTATTTTAAAAAAAACTGTTACAAAATAAAGTTATTAATTTATGTATTCTATCTAGAGTGTTAGGACTCATTCATTCTTTATTTATTGGCCAAGTATGATTGGACATACAAGGAATTTGTCTTTGGTGCATAAACTGTCAGTGTACATACAAACAACAAATAATAAATCGTGGTCATAATCATAAAATACAATCATCATAAATCATAAGCTACAAACCCAGTGATAGTCATAGGATACTAAATAAGCAAACAACAAATAAAGACAATCAACGTAAACCATGAGATACAAATAACGAAGTTATAGTCATGAGAAGCTAAGGAAATAGGTAATAGGAAAAATGAAAAGATGAGAAGGATAATAAGTAATATAGCCCTACTAAGTGGTTTGACATCCTAGGGATAGACAGTGTTGTGAGAATTAGTTGTTTAGCAGAGTGATAGCATGGGGGGGAACTGTCTTTGTGTCTGGTTGTTTTGTCGTGTAGTGCCCTTCTTGAGGGAAGAAGTTGAAGCAGTTTATGTCCAGGATGTAAGAGGTCTATAGATATTTTCATAGCTCTCTTTCTGACTCATGCAGTGTACAGGTCCTCAATGGAAGGCAGGTTAATTGCAATTATTTTTAACTCTGTAAAATTTTAAAAACAAATTAAACCATATTCACTTTCGTAATTTTTTTACCATGTAGACATTTTTAAAAGTCCTAACAATTTCAAATGTATTTTTAATGAAAATTCATATTCATTTGTATTAAAGACTGTCTCTGGCATTGAGCCATCTGTATCATCAGTTTAGTTACACTGCTGACTAGTTATGACTTAACATCTTTTGAAACCAAACTATGTCAATTATCACTGAACAATGATAGAGAATTATTTTTATAAAGCTAAAAATGTGGTATTTAATGTTACCTGTAAAAAAGTTAATACCAGTAACAGGTATAAAAGATTGAATTCTGAATTTCCAGAACTGTAAAAATATCTTGTATAAAAAGTTATTTCAGTTTTGTTTTACAGTCAGTATTGATATGTAATTATCAAAAATATTCAGGACAGAATTTGTGAGTTATTATTTTGCTGTTTTTGTCAAGACCCTATCACCAGTGCCTTCCTAACTTTCCCTTATGATAGCTACTATAGATCAAGTTTCTTAGTATCATGTCTAATTGGCATGTTCTGCTTCAAAACTATCTGGAAACATTTTAATGCATCTCCAAACCATTCATTTTAGATAAATGAATTTTAAATAAAAACTGCAGAATTTATTCCTACCAACCCTAAAAGCTAGATAATATTCATACAAGAAGAAACTTTGTCATCCTCCCACATATTTACACAAACATTATCGGACAAGAATAGGTGAGACGTTTGAAATAAACATCTCATAAATCTAGTGAATAAGATTGCTCCTATTAATAATGTTACTGGAATACAGAGGTACAGTATATACCAGGAATGTCAAACTGCCGGCCCATGGGCTGGATGCGTCATGGCAAAACCATGCCCACCCAACTCCTGGCAATGGAAAGAAATTGGCGATACGTCGCAACGTCACATGACATTGCGAGTTTAACACCCCTGGTATATATAAATGCTATAACACCTGATGTATTTAATTCTCTGAAAATCATAAATTATAAGGTTTAGGTTAATTACCTGTTCAACAGTTTGCAGTTTCTTGAAGAAAATTCAGTTAGTTATATAAAAGTTATAAAATTCAGATAAGTCTTTCAACCTAGAGATAAAATAAAATCCCATAAATTCAGGTGCACTTTTATTAAATTTACACATTGCACATAATATAATAAGCATGCTATTGTTTCTAGATTTCCATATGTGTGTAAGGATACTGTCCATATCAGACTTTTGTGTAAGAAAATAGTACATGTAATGAGATGTTATAGAATGATGTGCAAATAAAGAAATGTAAAATCGATGTTTGTACATTTTGGTATTGTAACGTAACTTATCTATGCACATTAAAAGCTTTCATGAAAAAAAAATTGATTCAAACAGAAGAAATTTAGGATTGTAATTTTGTTAAGTAGTTTTTTCTGCTAAATGTACAGCAATGGAAAAAATACATAAACTTTTCATCCAATTTACAGACATGATCTTCCCTTAATGCCAAAGCTTTATTAAAATCAAAGGGATTTGTGTGGGCATGACTGTGCATATGTATACGTATTCCATATACAGTACAGATGCTTGCAAAGCAACAACTGGAAATCCTAAAAAATGAGGAAAGTATTTGCAAGTACAAGTACATATTATTCTTGATGGCCTGAATACATATTTCATGTTTAAAATGCATTTCAATTTACGTACTGTTTATTTAGACTGCAACATAAGCAAGTTTTGTTACATATAGCAAAATTAGCTTCTTGTTACATAAATGTGCTAAGCAACACTTTTCAAAAAAGGACAAGTATTTGAAAATTCATCAATGTTAATGGTAAAGTTTGTTTTAACTTTTGTGGCAGCAACCCATCCAGGATTACAATATTCAGTTAATAATCTCTATCCAAGTTTATGTGTCTGCAAGGAGAGCTGGCACAACAGAACAGTTTAATGAACAGTCTTATTTGTGTAAGCAGTTTAATCACAGATGAATATTTAACAAACATTCCTTTTTTCAACTTCTCTTTGCAATTTTCCCCACAGATATTAGTTGTAATTAAATTGTACTTGTCATAAAAGCTGTAGCTTGTAAGCTACTTTTGTAAGGCTATGTTCCAACTTGATACAAGCTGTACTATATCGATGTTGCTTTAAACATGATGCAGAATAGGGTAATTTGGAATATAGTTAGTTCTCAATCAAATGAGAATGAAAATATCTGACTCACCCTATTTCCAATTCTCTGTGGACCTCTGCTTCATTTCAACTGGATTGAGGTTTCCAAAAAATAGGGGGTAAAATAGGAAAAAATGTAGACATATTTACACATTTTTGTCCTTCTTAATATAACACTGCAGTAGAAAGGGGATTATTGGAATCAGATAGTAATAGGTTTGTCCTCAAATCAGTGACTCTTGAAATTAGTCTCTTCAATTGGAATTTTAGGAAGAAAACCAGATTATGGAGGCAAAGAGAGAAACTATTCATTTATAAATATTGTTATTGCAATCTCTTACAATTCTCATTCTGCATGTTTTTGTTTATTTGTGTATGTGGTCGTTTTATTCCTTAATAGCCACTATTTTCTTTAAAAAATGTCTTCCAATATTCATTATATACTTATTTTTTCATCCTGTTTTCAGTTCCTGTCTTTATACATATCTTCCCTTCTTCCTTTTTTCACTATTTTAAACTGCATAAATAATTGATAATAATGTTACCTAGTTGGCTAATTAGGATGTTACCTAGTTCAATAATGAAACATCTGAAAGAAAACAACCAAGCTCAGAGAGCATCAAGTACTCCACAACTGATAATATATTGTGACTTTTTTTCCTTTTTCTTGTAAACAGTATTCCCCATTCTTCCCATCTTATTTTGACCCAGTAGATCAGACATGTCAAACTCTTGACGTCACGTGACATTGTGCAACGTATCGGAGCTTTTTCGCCATTGCCGGCAATGGAGTGGGTGTGGTTCCCCAATGACACGTCTGGCCCGTGGGCCGGCAGTTTGACATCCCTGCAGTAGATGCATTTGTATATGGTAGTCTAGGAAGTGGTTTTGAGGTTACCTCTCCTTCCCCATCTTCAAATTGTATTGGAAAGTTGCAATTCAAAATATGACTTATTGTAACTAAAAACACTAATGATTATGAAAAATTATGTGCTTAATCCCTTCTTAATAATTTTACTTTGAATAATAATAATTTTGGATAATAATTAGAATTGAATTTCAATCCAAATTCTATATGTCATTGAAACATTACAACAATTTTTAAAAAGCCATTTTATGTAGTATTTTGTATCAGAACCAGCCTAGAAAAACCATAAACCCATTTAGTAAAGAACTAAACCTAACCCCCATGATATGATTGTTATAAGAATTTAATATTTTAGTGTATTCATGTACTTGAAAACATTCAGATGCATCATCAAGTTATGTATAATTTAATCTTCTAAATAAGTCAGCATTATTGGGTCGTATTATGCTGCATCCTGTTTGGAACCCAGCTGCCTTCTGTATGAAAGATAAATCTCACTATACCTTGTATTTTTTTTTACTAAAAATATTGAATGTTTGGAAGACAGGGAATATAGTAAGGAATCAGCAATCTAATATCAAAAATTTATTTTAATAGGTAACAAAGATTGGGAGACAAGCAAGTCTCCCTTTCCAATACACATACACACAGACCGTTCTAGTGGTTGTGGAAAGAAACAAAACAGTTCTATGCAACCCAGAATATGGGCTCTTTCCTCTATATAATAGCATTCAAAATCTCTCATTTGGTAGATTGAGAAAACGTGAGGTTGAGAGAAAATAGTTTTTCACTAAGAGAGACAACTTGGTAACAGAATTTGCCACCAGAATACGGAATGATGGCCATTAAAGTGAGGAATTTCATGCAGGCAACAAAGTTAATTAAATGCATGGAGGATAAACCTGTGAATGGCTATTATGATTGCTGCATATATAGAGATTATGTCTATATATAGGAGAAACAAATAAGAGGATAGAGAAACAAATAAGGGAGTGTCCTGGCAGCTAGTAAATGTTCATGTCATGGCAACTAGTGAACTCCTGTGGAAACACAATAATAGATCAATGTCCAAAATAAGGTAATTCATATGTCAAAGCATTGTGCAATTCACAGGTTAGCTACTATGCTACAAAAATACTCCTTGAAAGAAAAGGTGGCACACAACTATACAGCTATTTGAACATCTTATTCCAATCTATCATGGAAAAAAAATATATCAATGGCATATTTAAAATTTATTCAGGCATTCTTGAAGCATGGAATATTCATCTGTTTGAAGGGTGGCAGTGCTTTTCATACACTGGTTCCACTGCTGATAATCTGCAGGATATACTGATTGTCTCCTGTGTATAACAGCATGGGAATTTCAATGGGGCAGAATTGTGAGTTGCTCAACTCAACTATAGTTGCTCTCTAGGAAAAATTTCAAAAGGTATAACCAATATAGTTATAGAGTTAACAGTTTAGTTGACTCTGCATACTTCAAATATAGCTCCATAGTTTGGAGAATTCTTAAATAATGTTACAGGCCTGAACAGATGGTCTAACTAATATATATCAATGCTTTATATGCTTGGCTGGTAAGTATAATTACTGTAGAATCAATATAATTACTTTAAGAATCAGCTTGTAAAAATGTATTTCTTACATAATTTTGAGTTACAATTCAGAATAGCTAAGCGTGTGTATTATAAATCATTTCCCAAGATATAGTATCAAAATGTTTTCCTTGTTGAACACTCAAAATATGGACTTCAATTTCCAATTTTCTAAAAGCCATTTCTAAAAATTCACACATTTGCAGAGTGAAGAATGGGTTAAAAACATAAAAAGCAAAAGTGAGTTGAGATTAAAGATGCACGTAAGTCAATTTATTGCCTGGTTGACACATGCTAATCAATATGCAAAACCTTTCAAGTCAAAGCACATTATTTTGGGCTGAAGGCCACAAGGTCATCAATGACAGCAGGACAAATATTGAATTAATACTTTATTTGACCAAGTGTGACACACAATTAGACACACAAGGAATTTGTGTCTGGTACAGAAGCTCTCAGTGTACATGCAAAGCAACAGAATAATCATAATCACATCAAGGGGAGAATAAAGAAGATAAGAAAGATAAATAACTGTAGAATTACAGCCATACCACATGGGTAAATTACACATAAGCTGTGGGAAATAGGTGTTCAGCAGAATAATGGCATGGGGGGGGGGGAAACTGTACCTGTGTCTATTCCATTTGGATACAATGCCCTATAGTGCCATCCCATGGGAAGGAGCTGAAATAGTTTATTTTCAGGATGTGAGGGGTCTGCAGATATCTTCTCAGTCCTCTTGATATTAAAAATATTTATATTGAAACTTTATTTTCATTAATTATTGATGATTAATAATTAAATATAATTAGATTAAAATATAAATTATGTGATTATGCATTTCCCCATCTTTCTGCTAATTTGCAATCTGTTAACATTTTGAAGAGTTGAAACATTTTGGAGCTGCAGGTAGTGAGAGCTGTAGGTTGTGCAAACTGCTAAGTCATGTGTTTTATTTGGCTTTGGCTTAGCATTTTGTATTAACTCAGTCACTGTGGTTTGTAAGCTATAATTTATAGTTTAATATGTTGTACAAATCCATTCAGTTGTGATTTACTCAGTTAGCTGTGGTTAACCAAACTATGATTTAGTACAATGTGCTCTATCCATTTTTTGGTTGGGTTGATGACTTTTTGCTCCTGAAGTTGATTATCACCATCTGTGACAAAAGCAGTACGTATTTTAAGGTGGTTTCACCTGCATTTTTTTCCTGAGCTTCTATAAAGCAAAGCATTTGTCATGCTTTCTATGACTTGCTGACATGATTTTCAGCCAAGCAGATTGCCAAGTTAATTACAGAACTCATTTCTTTTGGATGTAAGCCTGGCTTTAGGGCAGCCTGCCTTACTTTAATGCATATTTCTTCTGGCCATACTTTTAAAAAGAGAGGACTCAATTGCAGAAAACTTGAAATGTTGGGTTTCCTTCACTTTAGTGAGTCTTATATGCATATTCAGCTTTTTTGACCCTTGGCTATTTAAGCCCTAGAGTGAGTAGCATAAAATATGCACAACTTGCAACTGTTGAAATACAATGAATAATACTGAATTATATTGTATGTTAAATACAGCAAATATACTTTTTTTTTCAGCTAGTATACTGAGTCCTCATTCAAACTACATTCTGTGATATGGAGACACTGAATCTTCCTGTTCTACACAATGAAACTACTGTTGCATTTAGGAAAAGTTCCCTTGGTATCCTTGGGAAGTAATATACTATGGTGTAAGCTAAGATATCATGCATTTACTTTTAACTGCTTTAAAACATGCATCTAACCCCACAGATCATTTGTTTAATAGAACATAAAATTTGATCCTAAAAGCATTTGATCAAGTTATCACTTTCCATTCTACCACCAGATCAGCATGCAGAATTTTGCCAAAACAAAATCCATTCTTTTTCATTTAGATTCAGTTGAGTCCCCACCTACAGGGATGAGGCCTAATGGAATTGTTTAAACCAGTGTTTTATGTGCCATTTACAAGTCAAGATTTAATAAATGAGAAAAATTCCAAGTGTTTGATAAATGTCAAGCATTACTGTGTGTTTTCATAAATTCTGATATTGCTGTCCTTCAAATCTTGAGCTCCATTATGCATATTGGTCATAAATTCTCACCAAATTATTTGCTTTTACTATCCTGAAATGAATAATTTGATTATATGGAATGTTTTCAACCTTGAATCTAGCAAATCTCTTATATTAACCATTCTTTTTTTACTAAAACAGTCTTTTTTCATAAAAAGATATGAGAATATCAAGCATGTGTAAATATTTCAAAATATTCCTGCTTTTAATAACTATAGAAACGTAAGAAAATTATTTGCCAAAATAAAATAAAGGAATTTGACATAGCAATCAATTAGCAATTAATAGTTCCCAGGAAGCAAAACATAATAAAAGTGAATCCTATTAAATAGTTGCTTTTACTCATTCAATCTATTTAGGTAGGATGGGAAAGTTTATGGTACTATCAGATTCCTTCAGGCTAGGACATGTTTGTTTTCTGTCTGTTTGAATTCTAAAGTCCCAGAGCCATTTAGCTTTTTCATTTGCTATGACTTTCTGTATTTTATGATCCCACCAGTTCTTGCTTGCAGGCAAGTGATATTCTTGCGGATTTTCCAGTACACCATTGTTGCTACTTTGTCATGCCATTGCTTATGGTCAGTTTCTGTGATCTGTGAAGTCAATCTGTATTGTTGCTGCTATTAATATTAACAACTTTATGGTGATTCTCTGATTATATGTCATTGGCACACTTAGGTATTTTCCTTGAAAAGCTATCATTCAGTTCCAAAGATCACCTGGTTTTCAAGCATAAACCATCCATAGAATGGTTACTGTATGTGTCAACATGTTTTGTAGTCCCTATTTTGAATTACAACTTTTTTTTCATGAGATCTTGGACCCAAAATATTTGGACACTAATTAGCAGAAGACTACAAAGTCCCCTGGAAATCAGGAGGGGCTTTGAGTTGTTCATGGACAATGTGGATTTTAAGTCTCAGTTTTAAATGATGTAATAATGTTCTAGAAACTTTTAAATATGCAATGCAGCCTACAGAGTTTTATATGGCATTAATTTTAATTAGGTTGGCATGGTTAAACTCCTTTATAATTCTTTGGTAATATTTAAAAATAAATAACTTCTACCAAATGCAATTTTGTCATTAAACTAATTTTCTTGTTACACTTCTGAAACTGCATGCACACATTAATTTTTCCATAGATCCTCTAGGACAGGGGTGTCAAACTTCCAGCTTATGGGCCAGATGCATCATACTGAAACCACACCCACCCCAGCTCCGGCAATGGGGGGAAAGTTGCGATGTCACGACATCTCATGTGACGTGGCGAGATTGACACCCCTGCTCTAGGACTTTTTTAAAATTCTGCCATAAACCAATGATAGAAGAAACATATAGTGACCCTTTGAACTAATCAACCTGTAAGACCAAGCTTCAGCATTTTTTAAAAAAATAATAATAATTTAATCTCAGAGGAATAATATATGTTAAAAACTATTTTAAAACAGTTTAATAAATAAAGCCCAGTTGGGAAAGTCTGTAGAGTTGTGATAACAAAGTATCAAATAAGGTTTGTCATATACCCCATATTTTTCAAGTTGATATGGAAGCTATGACCTGCCAGCGAAACAGCATTTTTTTGTAAATTGGCTTATTATCCCTTCACACACCTAAAAGGGGCATAGAATAAACATTTAAGATCCATTTTTCATATGACAAAAATAGTTTAGGAATATTTTCAAAATTATCCCTTTATGTAATAACTCTTGGCTCATTTTCATTGTGTCATTTGCATAGCATATGTAGCGGGGCTGTCTGAGAGTGTTTGCAGGAGCTTGGTTGGGAAGGGAGAGATTGGGACAGCTGCTGCTGGCTTTGGGTGTGGCCGGTGTGGGCTGAAGAAAAAAGATAGAAAAGGGAAGGAAAGGAAAGGGACGGGGTGGCTGTTGCAGTTCATCAGGTGAAGGTAAGGAGGGAGTGGAAGTTTTATTTGCTTTTCTTTGTAAGGAGGGTATCTCAAACAGAGGAGAGAGAGAGAGAGAGAGGAGTTTTATTGCTTCCTTCATAAGGAGGATATCTCAAACGGAGGCAAGGGGGAGCGTGTAGAAAGGAGTTGGCTGAGGCTCCTAGCCTCGGATTTTAACAATAAAGATAAAGGAGGGGGAGGGCTTTGACGGCGAGACCTGACTGAGAAGAAGCAACAGAAGGAGAGGAGAGTTGGGTGATTTGACGATCTGTGGTATTGGTACTGAAAAATTCCCCTATGATGGATGTTTGCCTATACAGCTGACATTTGGGCCCTCTGTTGCTGGGCATACGGAGACCTTGGATACCTTGGCTATTGTATGTGCTCGCTCCCCGGGAGTTAGCCAGGGTTCATTGATTGTGGGGACTAACACCAGTTTAGTTAGGCGGTTACTTACCCCAGTCATTCCATTAGGGAATGACCCAATAGTGAGGGCTGTTCATCCTGCGCTGCAGACAGTATGTCAGGGTTTGGTGTGGGAGCAGTAGGCCCCTGCAGAGGGAGTGGGGCAGTTATGGAAATTGGATAGGAAAAAGAGGGTAATACAACCTGGAGAAGTGGTGTGCCTGAGGGCTTCCGTTAAGTTAGATTGGGAGCAGCCTGGGCCATATCTCATTCTTAAACCTGGCCTGAGGGGACAGAATGGTGGAGTGGAATTGATTCCAGAGGTAATCTCCACATGGGTGTTGAAACAGGAAAAGGGGTGAATCTCGGTTGGAGTTTGGAATATCACAGGCTTCCCAGTGTGGCTGAAGGATGGATGTTGTTGGGGCAGGTGAGCCCAGCTACTCCAATTGAGTCTCTGGATGGTAAGGGAGAGATGGAGGGAGAGGTCTCAATGGATCAGTTTTATCCTAGGAATACCCAACTTCCTCTTGAGTGGTGAGGGAGAGCAAGGGACCAGCTTTGGAAGTGAAGGCATTTATTCTCGAGAAACCATTTTGATGTAGGCTGCACTAGGAGTGCCAAACATGAAATCCAACTGAGGGAGGATAAACCCTTTAGGGAAAGGTCTCGGCATATCCCTTTGAGTGACTTAGATGATTTTCAGGAGCACCTAGCAGAGTTAAAAAGGACTGGGGTCATTAGGGAGTCTTGAAGTCCTTATGCTTCCCCTATAGTGGTGGTCCGAAAGAAGAACGGGACCCTAAGGATGTGTATAGATTATCGTACCCTTAACCCAGGGGTAGGCAACCCTGGCTCTTTTATGACTCGTGGACGTCAACTCCCAGAATGCCTGAGCCATCCATGCTGGCTCAGGAATTCTGGGAGTTGAAGTCCACGAGTCATAAAACAGCCAAGGTTGCCTACCCCTGCCTTAACCGGAGGACCATCCCTGACCAGTATACAACTCCTTGGATAGAGGATGCTTTGCAGTGTTTGTCAGGGGCAAAGTGGTTCAGTGTGCTAGATTTAAGGAGTGGTTATCATCAGATTCCCATGCATCCAGAGGATATGGAGAAAACCACGTTCATCTGCCCATTGGGATTTTATGAATTGAATCGAATGCCGCAAGGGTTATCAGGGGCTCCAGCAACCTTTCAAAGGCTTATGGAACGGACAGTGGGGGACATGAACCTGATAGAGGTGCTGGTCTATTTAGATGACATTATTGTCTTTGGCAAGACACTTGAGCAGCATGAGGAGTGTTTAGCGAAGGTATTACCAAAGCTCCAGGAGGAGGGGCTGAAATTGTTAGAAAAATGCCAATTTTCTCAGCCATCTGTCACCTATTTAGGGCATGTCGTCTCAGCCGAGGGAGTGGCAATGGACCCCACTAAGCCTGAGGCCGTGGTTTCTTGGCCTAGGCCCCAGAGTGTCGCTGAACTGCGGTCGTTTCTGGGGTTTTGTTCATACTATTGGAGATTTGTGGAAGGGTTTGCTAAGATAGCTCGCCCACTTAATGAGTTGTTAAAAAATGAGGAGGTAGAAGATACAGTGGGTCATTCGAATCCAGTCCATAAAACTAGGGGGCCCAGGAAGTTACGAGAATCTATTCAGGTAGAATGGACTGAGTGTTGTGAACAGGCTTTTGATCAGCTGAAGCGGAGGCCTACAAACACCCCAGTCTTAGCTTATGCCAACCCCAATCAACCGTATGAATTACATGTAGATGCCAGTCGGGATGGTCTTGGGGGGTGTTATATCAGGAGCATGATCAACATTTGAAGCCCATTGTATATATCAGTAGGGGTATATATCAGTTGGAATTTTTGGCACTCAAGTGGGCAATTGTGGATAAGTTGAGAGATTATTTGTATGGGGCAGAGTTTGAAGTTAAAACAGACAATAATCCACTTATGTATTTGCTCACCACTGCTAAACTTGATGCCATGGGGTATCGGTGGCTAGCTGTCCTTTCTGGGTTTAGGTTTGGTTTAAGATATTGTCCAGGTGTGGGAAACATCGATGCAGATGCTTTGTCAAGGAGGCCCCAGAATTCAGGGGCAGGCACTAGAGAGTGGGTATAATTGTCCCCTGATAGTATCCAAGTGCTGTATCAAGGGGTTGAACATCGAACTAGGGGAGCAATTGTGGCTGAATCAGTGGGGGTTACCATCGCAGGTGTCCCCAAATTATACTGCAACCCTATTCAGATCAGGGGGGAGGATAGGTTTGCCTGACTAAGAAAGATCTGTGGAGGGACCAGGTGGAAGATCCCTTCTGTGGCTTGGTTGGAAGAGCTCTAAGAAGTGGTCAGATGGAGGTTCTATTCACTGATGCACCCAGAGGAGCACGAGTGTTGCACAAGGAATGGGACCGCCTGCAGTTTCGTGATGGAGTAATCTATCGGAGGGGCTTCTCGGATGGGCTTGAAGAAAGGTGGCAACTTTTGCTTCCAGAGAAACATAGAGGAGCAGCACTGATGGTGCTCCACGATGAGCATGAGCATTTGGGGCCAGAAAAGACTTTTAATTTAGTAGTGGATTGGTTCTACTGGCCTTGCATGAAGAAGGAAGTTGGGGATTACTGTAGATCTTGTCTGCATTGTATTCAGAGAAAAACTCTGCCATCTAGAACTGCACCAATGGGCCATTTACAGAGTCCATTTACATGGCCCTTGGACTTGGTCTGCATCAATTTCTTTTCCTTAGAACCAGATGCAAGTGGACAAGGAAATGTGTTGGTTGTGACCGACCATTTTACCCATTATGCCCAGGCCTTCCCAACAAAAGATCAGCATGCTGTTACGGTGGCCAAAGTATTAGTGGAGAAATTTTTCGTACACTACAGGCTACCTCAGCGCATACATTCTGACCAAGGGAGGGATTTTAAAAGTAGGCTGGTCAAGCAACTGCTGGGCTTGTTGGGTATTCAGAAGTCCCACACCAACCCGTACCACCCGCAAGGCGACTGGCAGCCCGAGAGATTTAACCACACTCTCTTGGACATGTTGGGAACCCTCACAGAAGTGCAGAAACAGCATTGGACCCAACATATCTCCACCGTCGTGCACGCCTATAACAGCACAAGGAGTGACGTCACTGGGTATTCCCCGTACCAGCTAATGTTTGGCAGGGAAGCCCGCCTGCCGGTGCACCTGGCTTTTGGTACCTGAACGGATGAAGCCTCTTTTAAGTCTCACCGTAATTATGTGGACAGGTTGAGGGGGAGCCTAAAGGGGGCTTATGAAAAAGCCACAGAGTCCGCAGGGGTCCGGGAACAGCGGAACAAGAGAAATTATGATCTGAGAGAAAGGGTCCAGTATTTACAGTTTGGGGACTGAGTGCTGTTAAGAAATTTGGGGCCCATTGGGAGGCACAAATTGGCCGATCGGTGGGACTCTCAGTTGTATGTGATTAGCGAAAAACTACTGGGGTTGCCAGTATACCGAATACGATAAGAGGGAAGCACAGGACCTTCGAAAGCATGGCATCTGTTGCCCTTGCATGAGGCAGTATGAGTCATCCAGCCAGTTCCCATAGATGAGCCCCGTGTAGTGGGAAGGGGAGTGGGAACCAGGGTGAAACCCATCTCGTCTCTAGAGAAGGAAGCAGAAGAAGAAGAGGGGGGCATAGGTTGGTTATGGTTATCATGGGATATGGGGAGTATACCCCAGGCTGTGGGTGGTGAGGTGGAGTTATAACAGCCAGGGCCTGACGGTTTGCTATCTGCACCTAGAATTTGCGAACAGGAGGGGATCCCCCAGAGAGTTGAGGCCAGGGATCAGTCTGGGGAATGGCCAGAACAGGATGGATTGTTGCCCCCAGACATTGTAGAGCCAGGGGAATTGTTGTAAGTGGATCAGGCTACTTCACGGGGTCGGCAATTACCAGTGTCAGAGGCGGAGTTGCCAGTCCTAAGTACCTCCGGGGGTGGGGGGTCACCAGAGGACGGTACCCATGGTACTGTTGAGTCTAAAGTGCAGAGACCGAGGCGGGTGATACGCCCAGTGAAGAGGCTAACATATAATGCCCTAGGGCACAGTGTAGAAAAAGCGTGATGCCCACCCCTGATAATATAGATGCCGAGCAGGTCTCCCTATTCTTTGGGGGACCAAAGAAACTGTTAGGTGGGAGGAGTGTCTAGCGGGGCTGTCTGAGAGTGTTTGCAGGAGCTTGGTTGGGAAGGGAGAGATTGGGACAGCTGCTGCTTGGTTTGGGTGTGGCCGGCATAGGGGGAAGAAAAAAGATAGAAAAGGGAAGGAAAGGAAAGGGATGGGGTGGCTGTTGCAGTTCATCAGGTGAAGGTGAAGAGGGAGTGGAAGTTTTATTTGCTTTTCTTCATAAGGAGGATATTTTAAACAGAGGCTAGAGAGAAGGGGAGTGGAATTTTATTGCTTTCCTTCGTAAGGAGAGTATCTCAAACGGAGAAGAGAGAGAGTGGAGTTTTATTGCTTCCTTTGTAAGGAGGATATCTCAAACAGAGGCAAGGGGTAGTGTGTAGAAAGGAGTTGGTTGAGGCTCCTAGCCTCGGATTTTAACAATAAAGATAAAGGGGGGGAGGACTTTGACGCTGAGACCTGACTGAGAAGAAGCAACAGAAGGAGAGGAGAGACTGGTGGTGGCTACTGTTGCTGCGAAGCCTGGAGGCTATTTGGACTGTGACTATTGTTGCTGGTGCAGGTTTTAGACTTTGTGGGACAGTTGCCCTGGGGGGCAAGCTATTGCTACAGCACATTGACTGTTGTTGTTTCTACTACCGTCTGGAGCTGGGGTTTTCCTCCATCCCACTTGACTCTGAACGACCACTGAGAAATCCTTAATTCCTGCTGCTATAACAACCTTGGGCTGTTGGATATCATCATAGCATTGACTATCGTGGCTGGTTATTTTCGTTCCTGGAAGCCCCTCATTGACGACAAGAGCCTGCTACCTCCGAATTCTTCATGAGCTCCGGCTGAAGAGGCATCTTATCAACCCCTAGAGAACACAACTGCAGGGCTTGATTAAGGGGGCTGCGGCTGGGAGGGCCTGGGTTTTGAGGAGGTAACACTACACATATATTGCTGCACCTGACTTTTGTTTATGAACTGGATCAGATGTAGAAAATTTCTATCAGTCAAATTTTTAGTTATTTTTTTCCATATTAACCTAGTATTGTCCTCTATGATGATGTGTTCAAGATTAGTTACTGAGGTTTCAAGGTTACTTGTTATATGGCTGTTTAATAAATATAAAAGAATGATATCTGTATGTGCTATACTACTGAGCTATAGAAGTTATTTTAATGATAATGTGCCTTAGATACGATGAAGTACTATATAATGTACCTAACTATGCATCTGAGAATGGTCTATTAGCAGTACTGTCAACTCTACAAATGAGGACCTTAGATGTTATGTAAATTACCAGAAGACTAATTGGGCTGATCTCTTGCCTTTTGCAGAGGTAGCCTACAACAATACCGTGCACAGATTATATGATAAACTTGTGGACTTAAACTACCATAGCTTGTGTATACTTGGAGACTTTAATGCAATTGTTGATCCAGTACAGGACCATAAAAGTTACAAACAGGGGAAAAAAGGAAGTAATGTTTTACCTAAATCCTTTCTAAGAATGAAAGATGAACTCTGTATACAGGACATTTGGAGAGAGATGTACCCAGAAAAAGCACAATACAACTTTTACTCTAACAGACATAAATTGTGGTCAAGAATTGACATGATATGGACTTCTTTGGACTTAAAGGCCATGAAACAAGAAATTGAAATAGAATCTAACATTTGGGCAGACCATAATTCAATGAAAATGTCCTGGAAATGACTTAAGAAAAGACCAAGATGGTCCTTGAATAAAACAATATTGAAAGAAAAGGAGTTCTTACAATTTGCAATAAAAGAAATGGAATTCTTTTTAAAAGTCAATAAAAAAGAAGAAACCTCTATTCAAATTGTATGGGACATGGAAAAAGCATATTTTAGAGGTTTGGCCATAACTTATCTTGCTAAAAAGAATAAGGAAAAGAAACTTGTTAACATAGATTGAAGGAACAACTTAGTATGTTGGAAGCTGAATTACAATCAGACCCTCAAAAGAAAAAGTTGAAAATACAAATGGAACTATTAAAACATAAGTTGATTGTGTGTTTGATTGTGATTGCATGTTGTATGTATGTGTTTTTGATGGAATGAATGTGTTATTGGATTGGATGGTTTATTATTATTATTAAATTCCTCACATGTAATTGTATTGTTGTTGTAAGCCACCCTGGGTCCTAGGAGAAGGGCGGCATAGAAATTTGAATAAAGTATAAAGTAAAGTACTTGAGACAAATACAATGGCACAACAGATTAAAAGGTGCAAACAGAACTTTTTTGAAAACGCTAATAAACCTGGGAGATGGTTAGCATATAGATTAAAAAAAGAGAGAGAAAAAAAAGATTAATAAGGTAAGGGATACAGATGGTGATCTACAATGTCACAATGACTTAATTAAAAAAATTACGAAGGAATATTATGAGATACTGTATAAGGCAGAGACGGTTTCTAAAGATGTAATTCAGACTTACTTAAAAGAAGCAAATCTCCCAAAGGTTCCGGCATCAGAGGTTAAATGAGAATGTTTCAATAATGGAGATTACAGAGACAATAAAAAAGCAAAAGAAAGATAAAACACCAGGACCTGATGGCCTTCCTGCTGAATTTTATGTAGCGTTACAAGATACTATAACTCCAACCCTGAAAGACTTATGTAATGAAGTTTTTACACATACAAAAATACCGGATTCAGAGAGAGGGCGTGGCTGCCTCAGGGTCGAAATAGCCTTGCTTGGAGGCTCTGCGACACAGGACTTGTAAAGCTGCCAAACCAGTGCAAACCAGCTGTTTTTCGCGGCGAAAAAACCCCTCCTCAGAAGGAGAAGGGGCGAAGAGCTGTGAGTGTGGGTTGAGATCCTCTGAAAACCCCCCGAAAAAATGCTCGGGAGGGAAGAAAGAGGACTCCCCATGTGCTCACAATAGCTCCAGCCCGGGGCAGCATCTGTCAGCTGACAGACCAAGACGCTGAGACCAGCCACCACCAGAGGAACACATCTCAAAGAGGCACAGAGATTGACAGACTGAACCCAGGAGCTTAAAAAGCAAGTATCTCTTATATTTTACCTCAGATCAAATACGTTCACAATGAACAGAAGGCACCCAAAATGGTGACCGCTTTTAATTTAAAGTGAGAGCTACCGGAAGAGAAAGGCAGAAGAGAAACTGTAATGTGAAAGAGACCTCTAGAGGGCAGCAGAGACGCATAACTTAAAAACTTTGCAAAATAAACCTAAGGATGTATACAAGCTCTCCAGAAATGACGATGAAAGAATTAAAAGATGAAATATCAACAACTTTTGAAAAAATGAGGAGAAAGATGGACATGATAATAGACATGTATGCAAAAAGATGGGAAGAAAGGATGGAGACGATGGAGGCAGTGGAACAAAGCAGAGAAGCAGTTATTGAGGACTTGGACCAAACCGGAGAAACGCACAGTGGGGAAAAGAGAAGATACTGGGAGAAATTCTAAGAGGGTCTGGGAAGGGGTTGAAGAAAAGATGGAAGAGGTGGAGAGACAAGAAGATTTGAAAAGAATTGTTATAAAAGCATGGGAAAAATATCCAGGAGAGGAGGCTAAAAATTTCTCTTGGCAAACTGACAGAATCCATAGAGCATGGCTTATATGGAACCAAGGGACATTGCAAGCAATAAAGAGAGACTTATTACTTGGAAGGGAAGCTGTGCTATGGAATTCCACCTGGCAGAGGGAGAAACCCAGAATTCGACTGAAAAGAAGAGAAACTTAATATTTTATGCAAGGAATTAAAGGCAAAGAATTATGGACTGATTTAAGGACTGAGTGTAAGAGCAAGAGACATGAGAGGGTGATTAATGGAAGATATATATTAAATAGACTAAGAATGTACGCGTTGAAGGGAGGGGTGTATCGACATGATAATTATTAACTTTAAGAAGAAGACTTGTTTGTTTGATGTACAATGGATAGATCTGAAAAGAAGTGAAACTTAAAATTTATAAAATGTAGTTGGCTTATAGTTAAACTTCGATATACGGAGTGAGGAAGGTCTACAAATTTAAAATGATTGTATTAAGTTGAATGGCTTTAACTTGAATTTTTTCTTTGTTTGCATGTACAAATGGATATCTAATAAAAAAAATACCGGATTCATGGACTGAAGCTAATATTACTTTGATACCTAAAGAAGATACTGACCATACACTAATTAAAAACTACAGACCAATATCGCTACTAAATGTGGATTACAAAATCTTTGCTGCAATAATGGCAGAAAGAATGAAATTTTTTTTGAATGAATTTATACACCTAGACCAAAATGGTTTCCTACCAAAAAGACAGATAAAGAATAATTTGAGGATTATTTTAAATGTTTTGGAGTACTATGAAATCCATCCAGGAAACCAGATGGCACTTATATTTCTTGATGCACAAAAAGCCTTTGATAACTTAAATTGGCAATTTATGTTTCAACAACTTCAAGAAATGGTCTTTGGTGAAAATTTTAACAAAGCAATTCAAGCAATTTATAAGAAACAAACAGCAAGAATACTTTTAAATGGAGATTACAGAGATGGATTTGAGATTTAAAAAGGCACTAGACAAGGATTCCCATTGTCTCCTCTGTTGTTTATTCTTACATTAGAGGTTTTGGCAAGAAATATCAGACAAGATACAGAAATTAAAGGCTTGGAGATTAAAGACCAGAAATATAAACTACAGGCCTTTGCAGATGACTTAGTCTTCATTCTAGAGGAGCCATTGCAAACAGCTGATAAACTCTTGCAGAAAATTGAGAAATTTGGATCAGTGGCTGGTCTGAAAATAAACAGGGAAAAGACTAAAGTAATAACAAAAAATCTAACAGACAAACAGAAAACTCAACTCACTAAAATGACAAATCTTCAAATAGTTAAAAAAGTTAAATATTTGGGTATTTATTTAACGGCGAACTATACTACATTAAAAGAAGATAATTATGAGAGAGTAATGAAACAAATAAAAATAGACTTGGAAAGATGGGAAAATCTTCAATTATCACTTTTAGGAAGAATAGCGACGGTTAAGATGAACATTTTACCAAAGCTAATTTTCTTATTTCAAACAGTGCCTATTAAACTTACTAAGAATTTTTTTGATGATTTAAATGCAATGATTCTAAGATTTATATGGCAAAAAAGAAAGCAAAAATCAAATGTAAATTGTTACAAGAATCTAAGGATAGAGGGGGCTTTGGACTTCCAGACTGGAGGCTATCAAGTGGCTATTTTGCTTTGGCTAAAAGAATGGATTGTATTGAGAAACAAAAGATTGCTTTATTTAGAGGGACACGACCTTCAGCTAGGTTGGCATGCTTTTATATGGTACGAGAAATCTAAAGTACATAAGTACTTTCAAAATCATGTGATAAGAAACATACTACTTTCAGAATGGGAGAAAATTAAACATAAAATATATATGAAAATACCTGAGTGGCTTTCAACAATGGAAGCATTTGCTTATCCAAATTTGATTAATTATGACAAACTGGTTAGTTATAAAGACATTTTAGACAAAGAGGGAAATTTTAAGGACAGGCAAACTTTACAACTACAAGGTATTGACTTGACTTGGTGGTCTTACTTGCAAATTCAAACAAGATACGAAAAAGATATAAAATTGACAGGCTTTTACAAAGAACAGACTCATTTGGATAAAATTGTGTTAAAAACAGATGAGAATTTGATTAGAAAGCTCTATAAATTTCTTTTAAACTGGAAGATGGAAGAAGAACAAGTGAAAGAAACAATAATAGTATGGACAAAGAACTTTGGATATTCTATAGATTTGGAAGACTGACAAAAACTTTGGGATAAAAATATCAAGCTTACAAAAGCGATAGCATATAAAGAAAACTTATATAAGATGTTTTATAGATGGCATACGACACCAGTTCGCTTAGCAAAAATGTTTAAAAATGTTTCGGATATTTGTTGGAAATGTAAGCAACAGCCAGGCACTTATTACCATGCCTGGTGGACATGCCCTATCACTAAGAAATATTGGGCTAAGATCCACAGATGGTTGGAAAAGATGATGAAACTTCAGATAGAATTTAAACCGGAATTGTTTTTGTTAGGAATATTAAGACCTAATTATGGTAAAGAGAATGATTACTTGATATTGCATGTTTTAACAGCTGCAAGGATAGTATTTGCCCAATTTTGGAAAAATGAGAATTTACCATCTGACCAGACTATTATTACTAAAATTTTAGAGTGTGCAGAAATGGATAGACTAACATTAGAAATGAAAGAAAAAGATGATTCAATTTATTTCAGAACTTGGGAAAAATTTTATCAATGGTTAGAGACATGTTAGAACTTGAAAGATTCAAGATTTTAAAATAGATGACTGATTTTTAATCAAGTTCTAACTAACATTTTGATGATATGATTACTTTTCCTGATTTACTGACTTTTATTTGTTACTTTTGATTGTTAGGATTTTTTTGAGATTTTATCAGTAGTGTTTACTTAATAGATCAACGTTTTTGTTTACTAATTTTTTTGATATGTTACAGTTTAAGCTTTGCTAAAAATGGTTGAATATGATATTCACTCATTATTACGATCCAGACGGTACCTTGTTTGTTGAAATATGTGATTGTATCTATCCTTATTTTACCCTAATTCCTTATCTCCTTCCCCTCCCCCTTTCCTTCCACCCCTCCCTTTACCATACCTGTATTGTTCCTATTTTTCCTCATCTATATAAACTTAATAAAATTTTGTTTAAAAAAACCAATACTGTGCACAGTAGCACTGTTCTCACCCCATTCAAAGTAGTAATGGATCAAAATTTTGTGCCCATACCTTACTACCCAAAGGAGCCTCCTACTTCTCAGACTTTGGACCAATGGATGACATCCTTCCAGGGGGGTTGGGTGAACATGAAAAAAGCATTGACCAAGGCCACCAAGGTTTACAAAGAGCAAGCAGATAAACGATGCTCCCCTCAGAAACCTTTTTATGTTGGACAATTAGTTTATCTTTCAACAAAATATTTAAGGTTAAAGTTACCCAGTAGAAAATTGGGTCTAAAATTCCTTGGTCGTTTTCTTATTACAAAGATCATAAACCCTGTCACAGTGGAATTGAAACTTCCACGATTGTTGGGAAAGGTTCACCCCATGTTTCATTGCAATCTATTAAAACCTGTGTCAGAATCGTCTTTAAGACCTATTCCAAAGGAGCCGCTGGGTCCAGTTTTGGTAGAGGGGGAGACACATTATGAAATAAAATGAATTCTTGATTCTAGGTTGTACAAGGGAAAGTTACACTACCTTGTGCAGTGGAAAGGCTATCCCCTTTCAGAAGCTACATGGGTGAAATGTACAAATGTGAAAGCAGATAGATTAATAAAAAAGTTTTACGACAAATATCCTCACAAGCTTCGAGGGAATACTTAAGCTGCTTTTTGTTTCTCCTACAGGAGACTCTTTCTTTCTGAGAGGGGTAGACTGTCAACTTTACAAATGAGCATGGCTGCAGCCATTTTTCCTATTCATTTTCAGTTGCCACATAGAATGGAGGGAGGGAGGTTGCCAGGTGTTTCACTAGTCAAAATAATCTTTTGTCCCATGGGAACCAAGGTCATTGGCTGCTCCCGAGACTGCAGGCTGGGCGTTACGTAAAAAGCCCACCAAGAAGATGTATTGGGGAAAATAGTTGCTTGCATAGTTTTAGGGGTGGGATTTTTAACTTTGTATTGGGAAATTGTTTACGTTTGTCTCCAGACTTGATTTCACTTTTGATGTGCTGATACTTTGTAACTAATAAACATGTTCCTTGAGGAATGTGCAAGCCTCGGAGTTCTGCTTTATTCATCTCTGTCTGTCGAAACCATGACATGTACAATATATGTGCATATCAATCAATTGTGGGGTTAATATTTAGATTTGAATGTCAGGTCCTCACAAGATATCTGTATGGATCATTAGCTGGAAATACCAGAATAAAAACAGTAAATAGCTATAATATCATGGCCAATATTTAAAAACATTAATTCCAATTAAATTCCAATAGCTAAAACTAGGCAGAATCTATTGGAATTAAGTAGGTTTAAATATCTAGCCAATCATAATCTCCCTCCCTCCCCAAATCTTGTTGAATTACAGTGCCCCAAATCTTTCACAACTGACCTTACTGATAGAAGCTGCTGGGAATTACAATTCAGGCAACATCTTATGGATAGAGATTCCTTGTTTCTTAAATAGTATATGCAAATTCTTACTTTACTTTCTGATATATGACTGCCATTACATTCTGACAGCAAATTAAAATATGAGCTAAAGTAATAAAACCTCTCTGTGTACTATCCCTCCTATTTGCCAGATATTCTTTTTATGCAGTTTTTATTATGCAAACATGAGTTTTTAGAATCTTAAAGTTCAAATTTACTTTTTCTTTTGCAACAAAACATAAAACTAATCAGTTTATCTTTATTTAAGTTTGTTTATTAATTATTAAATTTGTATGCCCAAATCCCAATGACTCTAACTGGGTTATAAATAATAATAAAAGATTTGTTACTAAACCTTCTGCCATTATAAATTGTTAATCTCAGAACTTTGGTATCCATATTGGTTAATTTATTAATTTCCTACACTTTTAAATATGCATTAATGTATATTTTCTGATTGTTAATCCAAATAAATTAAACCATATTTTCATACTTATTAAATCATAATAAGAACTCTTTATTATTTCCCCAGATCTTTGGTGAACAAATGTTCTGTAATTAAATAAAAAATACTTGTGTACAGCTTATTGTTAAAAGGCATTCAAGTCAAGTTCCTCCACAAATATAAAGACAAATAAAAATCCTCTGCAATATTTTGGTTCCCTACCTAGTTTAGTCAACTTTCCTTTCAGTGGCACATATGCTAGAGATAACTGCAACAACCATTGGAGCCATCTGTCCATTGGTTCTTTTTAACAATGTCTTCTATTTCCAATGATTCTATAATGATTCCCCAATTCCTCATTACAGGTAGTCCTTGACTTACAAAAGTTCATTTAGTGACTGTTCAAATTTACAACACTGAAAAAAATGAGTTATGACCATTTTTCACACTTACAACTTTGCAGCATCCCCAGGATCACATGATTAAAATTCAGACACTTGGTGTCCTGGGGTCATGTGATCCCCTTTTGTGAGCTTCTGACAAACAAAGTAAAAGGGGAAGCCAGATTCACTTCACAACTGGGTTACCAACTTAACAATTACAACAATTCACTTAACAACTGTGGCAAGAAAGGTTGTAAAATGGGGCAAAATTCACTTAACAAATGTCTCAGTTAGCAACAGAAATGTTGGGCTCAATTGTGGATATAAGTAGAGGACTACCTGTACTTAGGTTGAAAAACTCTCATCTTCTTCTTGCATAAATATTGTTAATTGTATTTCATCATAGCCAAATATGTTTCTGATATGTTAAAACTATCCTTAAAGCAAAAAAGATACGATATAATTCAAAAGCATAAAAAATGAATGTTAATTATTTTTATGTAGCGTCTTACTACCACAATCTCTGTTGCTTTTTCTCTTTTGTCACTTGTATTAATCTGAATCAGTGGTTTCTTTTGCACAGTTGCTGACCTTCAGCAATACATGCAAGTTGTCAGTATCAGAAACATGTAAATCTTGGAACAAATCTAAAATACTTGATGGTATCAATGAATTATAGCTTTTTTTCTATCATATAGTGGATTATAATTTACATAATTTACTCATTAATTAACCAGTTCACTAGTTACTTCATTACCAATACAACCCTGGAACTGTTTCTATAAGACAGAAATAGTGATTATTACCTTATTTTAATGTTTTAATATGTTTAATATATTTCCTGCTCCATTTCCAAAGAACACTATTTCATAATATTTTAGCTTATGACTCCTACCTCTTCTGAAAATACTTTAGTTTGTTGTAAGCTAACCACAGCAGTTTATTGGCTCACTGGCAGTGAATGGCACCTTCAATTGAACTGTAGCTAGAAAGCTGCTGGTTTGAAAGTTCACAGCACTCACTAAACACAAGAATACGAAGAAATAGGAAACCCACAAGGAAAAATATATTTTAAATTTTTTATCAATCAGTAACATTCTACTTGCAAAATCTATTATGATGATGTTATAACAGCATTCAGGAAAAAGGTGGATCTATCAGTCTTTACGTAGACCAGTGGTGGTGAACCTTTTAGAGACCGAGTGCCCAAACCGCAACCCAAGATACAACTTATGTATCTCTGGGTGCCAGGTGGGTGTGGCCCATTGGGTGGGCATGGCTGTGGTGATCATGGCAAACTGGGTGGGTGTGGCCAAGGTGGGCATGGTCACCTTGATGTTGCTCATAGGGAGGGATGCCTGTGGGGGCTGGGCAGGGTTGGGGAAGATCCAGGAGGTCTCTGGCAGGTGGGGCGGTGGGCAGGAGGCTCGTCCTGCGAGGTGAGATGAGGCAAGGCGAGGCAGGGTGGGGGTGCCATTGTTGCAGGGCAAGGCAAGGCAGGGGCTGGGGCGGCTGCTGCCTGACACCAATGGCCCCCATACACAGAGGCCAGCTAGTGCATGGGGGCCAACAGTGTCTGTCAGCAGCCACAGCCTGCCAGCCCCTCGACCGGCACACTCTGGGGCTCCGCAGCCCACCGCCAGCAGTTCAGAGAAGCCACCTCTGAGCTGGACGGCCAGCTGACAGCTGAGGAGGCGATACAGTGGGTCGTGCCCGGGAAAATGAAAGCATGCGAGGCCAGGAGGGATGGGACGGGGGGAGGGAAGCCAGCCATGCTGGGATCCATCCGGCTACGTGGGACCTCGGTGAGTTGTGAGACAGCTGGTTGAAGAGGGACAGTTGCCATCTCCAGGGCATGGTGCATGTGTCCACAGAGAGGGCTCTGAGTGCTGCCTCTGGCATGCGTCCCATAGGTTTAAGTCCGCTGACATAGACCATAACAGTAAAGCACAAACAGTAATACACTTTGTAGAAAAACTGTTTGACTGTGTGCACATGCATGTTGATGCTTTAAGTCAGGAGTGTTAAACTGCTGGCTGCGGGGCAGATGCATCATAATGAAACCGCGCCCATCCCATTGCCAGCAATGGCAAAAATAGTCACAATATGTCACGACACATCATGTGACATTGCGAGTTTGACACCCCTGCTTTAAGTATATAAATTCCTAACATGTATGCATGTGGGTACACACACACAAAATGTAACTACACACACATTTATACATATATATATAAACATTATATAACAATAAAGGTTTCCCATTCATTCCATGAGTCATTCAAAAGCATTATTAAGAATGGAAGTGATAGGGCTACAAGTGTTCTGTCCTAGCCTACGTGAGTACTTGCTCAACTGCTTTACTCACAAGAAGAAACCCCTCTTCATGGAACCAGGCAGGAACCTCAAAAAAAAAACCCTTTTATTTTTACATACCTGATTCAATGTCCAAGACTTCAGAGGCAAGCAACACAATCCACAAAAACACAATCCTCAGCATGAACGGTTGCCTTCAGCAACCAGCACCTCCCACACCTTCCCCCTTTATAATCCAGCTGGGGTGTAGCTTCTTAATGGCTTTTCCTTTGCCTCTCGAGCCACCCCACTACCTTCCTCTGTCTTGCTCATCTCTCTTCTCTGCACATCCGGGATTGGCCCCAGTTGTTCCTCTTCATCACCAAACCCAGGCTTCCAAAACAGCTGTGTCTCTGCCCGAGCGTGAGTAGAGGGGCCGGTCTCCTTGTTGACTGTGAGTCTTGGTGCTCCTCAGAGCCTTCCTCTGACTACAATGTCACTCCAGGCCCCTCCTCAGACTCAGCTGCTGGATCCACTGGCTGGCAAGGAATCACAACAACATGTGAACATTTCCCATGTATACAAAACTAATGAATTATGTCATCACAAGGGTTAAAGAGTTTGCTGTATGTCTCCAAACAGAATAATGATGTAGATTCTCCATTGCCTGCTTAAACTCCTATAACCTATATGCTATCTGTCATGTTCCAGAGATTTTGAGATACTTTAAGAATATATTTGGTGGTTTAAGGAGTAATGTGGTTGAAACTGAAGGTTTGGAGAATGTCTATAGTGTAAGGAATACCAACTGAAACATGAGAATCCATTGAAAGAATCCATGCTTCATCGATCAATTTTTTTCAATGAGTTAACCATGTTATTTTTTCCCTCATAAAATTTTACATTGGTTGCATACAGCTAAGAAGAAAGCAATACTCAATAGTCATTAGTTTTATGTTTAAAAAATTATTTCTCATTTCCCAAAGAGAACAACAAATAAAGCACACTGAACAAGAACAGATAGTACCGATATCCTTTCCCTGTCATTAAGGAAAGTTTGAGAGAGAAAATCACAGTGTTCATTTAACATCAGCCTAAAACTGGACAGACTAGCGCCACAAAGTGAATTCACCTTAATAAAGTTAGAGAAATTCTTCTTCATCCCTAGGAAGTTCTGTTACTATTTGCATCAAAAAGAAGAAGTTGATAGTACAGAAAGACTGATACATAAGAATATAAAGAGAAAAGGCTTCAGCACCCAACCCTGCCTGTCAGAGCAGGATATCTTGGTGGATTTCTCTTTCATGCTTCTTTTAGAAAGCCCTGGTTTTGTTACAACAGAGCATTCAAAATCCTTAAAATACTCTGTCTGCATATAAAATTAGAGTGCCATTATCACTCACATATGTTCTGCTGACACCCCCAAGTGGCTGTTTCATGAACAATATTATCAGTATTGTGATCTTACAAAGTTTGTGTTCTTTTTAAATAGTCCAGTATCTAAAGGTAGATGAAAAAGAATAATACAAAAAGATTAAAATATGTTCATTGTTTAGTTTACAGGAATCATATTTTGCTTTTCAAAATAATTGAGGGCAATTAGTCATGATGTTTAAACTGAGACCTGTGGAACAAATGGTGTCTAAGGTTATAATACAGTATACTTCAAAAAGAACTTAATTTGATTTATGAGGACTTCTAAGTATGTACACAAAAGCCTGTCCTCTAACATTTATAAGCTTAGAATTTGTTGATGAGATGGAAATTAAATAAATCATGAGGAATGTTTATCAATTCAGATTTTTCCCCCCAAAGATTTATTACTATATCAAATGCAGCACTATCCAATTGTGTTTTAGGTGAGGAAAAGCATGCAGTTCAAAATTCAAACAAAACATAAAATGTAAATTAAACCTCAAAATGTGTTTAAGTTGGACATATTTGGTATCTGAGGTTTTTTATTTCATCTTTATAGGATCATCAGAGTGTAACTGTGGGTTGTTGTTGTTTTTTGTTTGTTTGTTTTTTAGGAAGATGAATTTTACACAAATTGGGGGAGAGGAGTAATATATTTGAAAATTAAAGTACAGTGATAATGAAAGAAAACCTGAAAGAAAAACTAAGCATTTTGGACTCATCTAAGCATTATTTGACATAAAACAATTTTCACAGGTCTTTCTGGAATCACAGCTATTTCACAATGAAGGGGGTCACTCTTGGGCTTGGAGGGCTTTTGTACAGCTTTGGGTGCCATGCCAGTAATAATCCTTTATGGAGTAGAGGGTCTATTTACTCAAATATTCGTCATTTGCCATTGGGCTGTTGTAAATTTACTACATGGCACTGCCCTTACCTCAAATGTCAAGAATAATAACACAAGTTGTCCCCTTACACTTTTAACAAAGCAGAAGGCAGTTTGTTACTTTTAATTTTATATTTGTTATATACACTCTTTTTCTCTCTCTTTTTCCTTGTGTCTTGTTTGTAGTTCTTGATTTGTTGTTTTTAATTCTTTATTTTGTATTTTATTTTCAGGGAAAAAAATAAAAAAAAACTTTATTAAAAAAAGCACAGAGTAGAAAAGTAGTGATTTGAATACGTATATATCCCATGTTTCAAAACATCAACCTTCTATTTACATGACAAGAGTTATAGCCACTATGCTATAGTAGCATTCATAGTAAAATATCACCTTAAAAGATATTAGAAATTTTGGTATCCACTGATTTAGTTGAAAGGCTCTTCCTGCCTCTGTACAGCAATCAATGAACAAACTGAAGCACACTATTTGCAATGGATATACATTCCCTAGGGACCATACATAGAAAAGTATACTTTGGAAATAGATTAGGGGGAGAAAAGGCTCTGAAATGACTTTATAGTTGAGATTAATAGAAGTGACACTGTCCATTTATACAATCCAATTGTGATTGAGTAACTATGCAATAGATAACTTGCTTTTTGCTCTAGTTTGATTTTTATTTAAATGTTTATCACAACTCATTTATTTTATTCATCCCTTTATTTGTAGAAATGTTCACAAACAAGGAGATGAAGAAAATGCCAAAGAGCTCCCTGCATCCCTGGCATACTGAGATATGCATAGGTTTTTTTATTTTAATTCAAATAAAATGAATGTCTGCTACTATTCATTGATAGGCAGCTTAAATTCTGCATCCAAAACAGCTATCTTCTAATGAGCATTCCTGCTGAATTAAAGTCTCCAATGAAGTTTCTTCAGTTGATTTGTTGCTGCATCAGTAACTATTGCAGATGACTTTACAATGCTATGTTGTGAATTGGAAAAATGAGGATAAAAATACTTTAAAGTGGTCTCTTATTTTGCTTATGCTTAGATGTAGACAAGAAAATAAAAGAGATGTTTCAGATACTGTATATAAAATAGTAACCATTTAAGAAATCTGATCACAGATAATTTCATGTATCTCAGTATTCGAGATTTCTTCTTCTGAGGCACCCTTCAGCTCTTTGCCTTTTTAAATTTTGAAAAGTTTCTCAATTTAAACTTCATAAACCATAATTCTAATTCAATCTCCAAAGCAGTAGGTCCTGATAATGCAAGGTTTTGGAGGCTGATGTGCTGCATCGAATAAATGAACTTTCACTTGTTAACTGTGGTACTTTACTTCAACTATAGCCTCAACCTTTGGACTTTTTGTACTGAGGTACACGACTGAAATTTTAATAACCTTTTGCAATGATGCTTAAATTTTTTATATAAACTTGAAGTAAACCTTCAGTTATTTTTATAGTCTCCTTAATAGCATTCTTTCTTCATAGTGGTGTTTACTCGCTGCTGTTCTGCTTGCTAAGGCAAATGAGGTAATTGTCCAATGTGACTGAAATTGCAAACAGAAGCAAAATCTGTAGTATCTCACATGCCAATTCTAAGTTTGCACCTTTTCATATGAAATGCAGATTTTATCAGTTAAAGGCACAGATATAAACATTTCTCATAAGATAGCTGGAGAGGTAGTTATTTTCAATTTCCATAGGTAAGAAGTTTTTCCACAAGTTTTTGGTTTGTGTGTGTGTGTGTGTGTGTGTGTAAATAGGTTTATACAGTCCATATATGTGTAAATTAGTACACAAGAAAGGAGAATATTTGTACCTCAGGGTTGAAATAAGGGGTTCTTGGTGCTCTCTGAACTTGGTTATTTTCTTGCAGACATTTCATTATCTAAACTAGATAATAACATCAGTGCATTGATCATGTTACCTAGTTTGGGTAATGAAATGTTTGCAAGAAAACAACTGAGCTCAGAGAGCATCAAAGACCCCTCAATGCATATTGTTTACAAAAAAATCTGTTTGGATGCACAAATATATTGTTTTCAAATTCAGTCAAAATATGTACAATGCAACTGAGATAAACTATTTGGGATAACACATTTTAATGTTTGCATTACTAAAAATTCCTTTAAAAATAGTAAATACCTGCTTCTTCTCCCACTGTATCAGGGAACCTGTATTTTGTGAAAATATGTGACAATCTTTCTAAAGAGGTGGCTTGAACATTTGTATTTGTTTTTTCACCTACATGTGCCCTCCACCATAGTTCTAAATCTCTTTAGCTGGTATTTCCCCCTTATTCAAATACAACTGGCCTGTGAAAACCAGATCTATATTTAGCATTTTGAATACACATGATTGGCATTCTTCCCATATTCAAAACTTGAAGTTTGTTTGATTATTAAGGACACATGTTACCTACTGTACTGATTTTCCATTGGGTAATAGACCTAATAACAGGACAAAAGAGACTATATATACTGTAAAATAAATATAATGGTTCATATAAACATTTGCAAGTCTGAAAAAATGCAGATTTTTTAAAGTCAAGCTTAATACTGGAAGCTGGATTCCTAATTTCTGCTTTATCTGTGATACCCACAGTGACACTACATCTGAAGTATGTTATGTGGTACTTAGAAAAGGTTTTTTCAAATTTAATGCTGAAGTCTGGACGTTTCCCCTTCATAAAATGATCTGAAACTTTAGCTGAACAACAGTTAATGTAAGGTTACTTACAACAGCAATATAAAAAAGTCCAATTTGAGCTGAATCTGTGCCCCTATTAGCAAGGGGATGTTGAAACCAAGTTCATGTCCTTTTAAATAATTATATAGCTCCCTTAGACTTGTTTTATAACTCCTCATCTGATAAAATATCTGGGAAATTCTAATTTATTTTATGTACTGCTGTCACTATCAGATCAGTATGATACACTTTTTTTGAATGTAGTTAAATTCTGCGGTACTGTCTGTAAAATTAGGCACCACTAACTGTAACATAATAATTTGTCTTGTTCCGTTTTGTCCTATTTTATTTTAATATTTTAATTTTTTAGGTCTGGTCCGTGACTGTAATAAAAGATTGATACAGTAGCAATATCAATGTCATAAAAATGTTCAGTCTTAGAATGTTTCTTTACAGTCTAAAGCCTCAGTCTCTGGATAATTTCTACTTCTGTTCCTTTTTCATTTTTTTCCTATCCTGTAAAATTTTGGTACCTTCTTTCCTAATTATGCATTTCATTGTTTTTACCCTTCTTTCATTGTAATGTTTTATATTACAAATAATCAGGGCTTTTTTTCTCATAGGATGCTCAGAACGGAGTTCCAGCACCTTTTTTGGGTGGAACCTTGTAGGGTAGGCAAGGTGGGCTGTATGACGTGTGTGAGTTCCGGCACTTTTTTTTCTTTTTTTTTAGAAAAAAGTGCTGTAAATAATGCATAATCCAGAAAAAATAAACCCAGCTAATAACATTGAAGTTTTTAGTTTCCTAACTGTAATGTATTCAGGTGAAGTACTTGGAATTGTTGAAAAAACAGTCATAAGACTCTGTCAGTTAAGAGCCAGACTTGCTTTCTACATGCTAATTATCTTGTGTTAAAGTGGGAACTAATACTTGAATCTTATTGGCTGAAACCTAGTTGTTGAGTGTATAAATAGGGGTGGAGCGGCAGTTATCCAGGCTTCTGTTTAAACCTTTAATAAAGAGTTGTTTGTTCACCTGCTGCCTCGTCAATGCCTCACAGAACACCAAACATAACACTAACTCCGACATATTCTGCTGTTATAAGTACTTGTTACCTAAAGAAACTAATCTCTATAACAAATAAGCTCCCATATCACTCTAACCCTAGATTTTATGCTTGAAGAAGGTGAACATATTAACTGAATCTCAAAATGTTGGTCTATGAGCAAATATTTTACCCTTAATTGTCCTTTCCTACTGAACCATATTCCTAAATTTAAATTATATTTTGTTTAACGTTTACACAGTTCTAAAATTATAGTATGGTTAATAGATTTAAAACATTGTCTGTGGGGAAAGTGTTTATGTAGTATATATTGTATTTTATTTTTAAAAAATTGCACAGACACATTTTTCTAGTAAAGCTCATATCCTTACACATTAGAAGGGGGCTAGCTGGCATATCAGGATAGCAAAAGATCTCAAGTGGAAGGAAAATAGAATGTCTGCATTAGCACCCTCAAAATTGCAGTAATGCAGGAATAGGAGTTCTGCTCACTCTCAAGGATCTCTAAGAGTTCACAGTGGTTTAAACTTATGCTGAAAAACACTATTCATAATTATTTCTTATAGAATGGCACAGTTTTAGTTGAATAAAAATAACTTAGTTATTTACAATAGCAACACTATATAAATTGCTTGCAGTCTATTCTTTTTTTTTTTTTGAGAAGTCAAAAACCTCACACATGCACACCACCCAGCAACCTTCTGAGTCTTTCTGAGTTCTTTATTGATGTATGAAGCATTGACTTTTCTTATCCAATTTTGTTGCTTAGGAACATATATCACTATACAAGTAGTACTATCTAGTTTTCCCTGAATATCAGAACAAACACTGATGTTTTTACTGTAGTCATACCTAAACAAGTAAAATGAAAGTTTCAAATTGCAAATTTTCAAACTAGTGAAGTTAGTTTGCTGGGCTTAACTTTTCTAAGATAGATAGATAGATAGATAGATAGATAGAGAGAGAGAGAGAGAGAGAGAGAGAGAGAGAGAGAGAGAGAGAGAGAGAGAGAGAGAGAGAGAGAGAGAGAGAGAGAGACAGACAGACAGACAGACAGACAGACAGACAGACAGACAGACAGACAGACAGACATTTTTTATAAAAGCAAAATATTTTTTAATAAATCAATGTTCAGTAATATTTTTGGTGTTTCTTGACTCTTCTCTCCCAGCAGGTGAAAGACGTGTATAAAATTACCACATGGAAGAACATCAACTCTATATTTAGTGTGTTGTACTTCAAACTATTGAAAACATTCTGTGCAGTGACTTTATATTATTCCCAGCTGTCAGTTTTGTTACTGAGACAGAGCACATTTCCTCCAATATCCAGCATTTCTCTCTAGAGAGGATGTGCTCTGCAGCTGTGCAAAAGACAATTCCACTTGGTGTATTCCTTTCATAAAAAGATAAATAGTATTGCCTACTATACATGCCTGGGTTGGATATTTATGGGCATGTTATTGCTTGTTCATAGCATTGTTGTGAGCTCTAGTGAAAAACCAGTCTAAGGACATTAAGTGGCATATTCAGGAAACTGCTAGTTTCATAACATCACCTTCTTATAGTTATCCGTTCCTCTGACCTCAGTTTTAAATCTGTTTATTCCTTCATCATTACAGCAGACTTGTCTTTTTCTTTGTTGTTCCTCCTGTATAAGGAATGGGAAACAGTGGGCTTCTATGGAAAATAGAAAAAAGAATTAAGATCCATTTCAATGAATATATAAGAAGACTCTAAAACTAAAAAAAAAACACGGGGGGGGGGGATCATGAAGAATTGAAGTATAGGCTGAGTGGCCTTGCATATGCTGGCTGTCTAATTGACTCAGTTCATGATCTTTACTTTTTTTTAATAAACCAAAATTGTTTAGTTTTCCACAACATGTTAAGTCATAATAAAAGTTTAAAAATTGCAATAGTTAAATTTGTAGAACAAAAACCATGATGAGAATGAGAACTGTACACAGCAAAAGTTGCAAAGGTGTAGGCTGAAATCCTAGTTTGTGCAAGAGTGTGAATTGTGTAACACTCCAGATAGTGCCTTGTTAATCTGATAAAAATGAAATATGTTAAGATTTGTAGTACATTAACATTTAAAACCAATAGATTCTCATTGTCTAGTATCTACAGTGTGCTAGCATCGATTCCATTAATCCCAGGCAGTGAACCAGGTACCATTTTGTACTAAAGCATTTACTGTGTTACTTAGTTATGGTCCTCCATATTATGCAAATATGGCAGAGAAAATAACAGAAGCATTCTTAAAAGAAAATCAATTCATTTTAACTTCTTAAGGTTCTATCCTCACTAATAGATGTAATATAGGAAAGTTGATGAATTAAACGTTATAATTCCTCTGACCTGAAAAAGTAAGAGCTTAAATGCTTGTCATTAAGTAATTCATTTTTGTCTTGACAAATTGGAATTCCAGCTTTCTTCTAATTTTGATCACTTTCCCCAAGTTAGAAATTGATTTATTAGTTCACTTTGCTTCAGGCTATGGCAAAATTATATTGTTCCCCAGACATTATTTCCCAGTGCTTTGCTTTATATATTTTTAAAGAGATCAAGTGCTGAATTTTCATCACTGAAACCACTATTTTCCAAGGAAGCCTGACATTAATATTAAATAGTTACCTTTACTTTCTTTTTAAAATATGTGCCAAAGCTATGACTGCTTGTTTTGAAGCCATGCTAGTAAACATGATTACATTTGGTTTGCCTAGTAGATTAATACACTTATTTGGGCAGGGCTGGGGAAAGAGACCTGTAATCTTCCAGAAGTTGCTGAATTATAACTGCCAACAGTTCCAATTAGCACAGCTGATGGAATGAGTTGGTTAGGAATAGTATTTTAGCACTAACTGGAGAGCTTTCAGTTTTTCTACTGAAAAACTGGTGACTTCTGAGTTTTGTCCACAAAGATTCTATGCAAGCTTTGAAATAATTCTGAATAAGTGCATAAATTTGCAATTAAAGCAATTTTTAAGATTCATGAATGAACTTTGCAAGAACATCAGAAAAATATTGTAGTCAGGTGTGGTGAATTGTCCATATAAAATCTAAAGTATTTCTTTTGAATCATTTTTCTTTGTGGACTGGAGAGGAAAATCTAATATTCATACCTTCCTTTAATTAATATCTCTAAGAAATAAGAAGAGTAGGGCAAATTTAGAAGGATCCCACATAAACCTGAAAGTCATCCACTGATTTAATGAGTAGAAAAGAGTTCCATATGCACGTAACTCAACAGAGGAAAAAGTTAACTTAATATAATTTAGAATGTGTTAGATCTAGCTTAAAATGCCAACTACAATTCCAAAACAAAGCTGAAAATGCTTAATTTAGAATAATTTACACTTTTTTCTGTACTCAGGTATAGATATGTAATGGCAATAGTAATAGCAACAGCACTTAGACTTATTTATTTATTTATTTATTTATTTATTTATTTATTTATTTATTTATTTATTTATCAGACTTATATGCCGCCCTTCTCCGAAGACCCAGGGCGGCTCACAACAAGAATACAATAAAAAAACTTTCAAAATTAATCACACTCACACCACATACAAACACAATCAGCTCGCAGTCGCCGATGGAGGGACACTCCTAGGGCCGAGGGGCAGAGCACAGCTCATATGCCCCAAGCCTGTCGGCATAGATGCGTCTTCAGCACTTTCCAGAAAGCTAGGAGGGAGGAAGCAGTACGAACCTCTGAGGGAAGCTGGTTCCAGAGGGCTGGGGCAGCAACGGAGAAGGCCCTTGCCCTAGGCCCCGCCAGATGACATTGTTTAGCAGACGGGACTCATAGGAGACCAACCCTATGCGCCCTAACCGGTCGCTGGGATTCATGAGGCAGAAGACGGTCTCGCAAGTATCCTGGTCCATTGCCATAAAGGGCTTTATAGGTCATAACCAACACTTTGAATTGTGTTCGGAGACCAATTGGTAGCCAGTGCAGCTCACGGAGAGCTGGAGTAATATGAGCATGTCTTGGGAGACCCAAGACAGCTCGTGCGGCTGCATTCTGGACTACTTGCAGTCTCCGGACATTCTTCAAAGGTTGCCCCATGTAGAGAGCATTACAGTAGTCGAATCTCGAGGTAACAAGGGCATGGGTGACTATGAGGAGTGACTCCCAGTCCAAATAGGGTCGCAACTGGCGCACCAGGCGAACCTGGGTGAATGCTCCCCTCGCCACAGCCGAAAAATGATGTTCTAAACTTAGCTGTGGATCGAGGAGGACACCCAAGTTGCGAACCCTCTCCGAGGGGGACAAAACTTCTCCCCCCAGGGTAATGGACGGACAGTTGGAATTGTCCTTGGGAGGCAGAGCCCATAGCCACTCCGTCTTGTCGGGATTGAGTCTGAGCCTGTTGGCACCCATCCAGACCTCAACAGCCTCCAGGTACTGGTTCATCACTTCCACTGCTTCACTGTAATGACACGGGGTAGGGATATAAAGCTGAGTATCATCAGCATATTGATGATAACTCACCCTGTGTCGACGGATGATCTCACCCAACGGCTTCATGTAGATGTTAAAAAGCAGAGGTGAGAGAACGGACCCCTGAGGAACTCCACATGGAAGAGACCTCGGAGCCGATCTCTGACCTCCTGCGAACACTGACTGCGACCGACCAGAGAGGTAGGAGGTGAACCACCATAAAACGGTGGTCCGCACTCCAAGCCCCCCCCAACCGGTGCAAAAGGATCCCATGGTCGATGGTATTGAATGCCGCTGAGAGGTCAAGAAGCACCAGGATAGTGGAATAACTTCTATCCCGGGCCCACCAGAGATCATCAGCGCGACCAAAGCAGTTTCCGTGCTGTAACCGGACCTGAACCCAGACTGCTGAGGGCCCAGATAATCAGCTTCATTCAAGGACCATTGGAGTTGGAGTGCCACCACCTTCTCAACAACCTTCCCCAAAAAGGGAAGGTTGGAGACTAGACGATAATTATTTAAAACTGCCGGGTCCAGGGAAGGCTTCTTGAGGAGGGGGCGCACAAGTGCCTCCTTTAAGGGAGCCGGAAAGGACCCCTCCCTCAATGAAGCATTAGCAACAGCCTGGACCCAGCTCTGTGTCACCTCCCTGCTAGCCGAAACCAGCCAGGAGGGGCACGGATCCAATAAACAGGTGGCAGAACTCACAGCTCCAGTGGCCTTGTCCACATCATCAGGAGTTACCAGGTCAAACTCATCCCATACAACAGGACTAAGACAGTCCTCTGTCATCTCGACTGACTCATTGTCAGCCGACACTGCATTCCAATTGGAGTCCAAGTTATATATTATACATTGCTTCATGTGCTTTATAGCTATTTCTAAGCAATTTACAGAGTCAGCATATTGCCCCTAACAATCTGGGTCCTCATTTTACTTGCCTTGGAGGGATGGAAGGCTGAGACAACCTTGAGCTGGTCAGGATGGAGCTTCTGGCATTCTATTCACTGTTCCATCACGGTCTAGATATTATGTATAGCTGAACCACTGCTCTATAAGATTGTATCTTAAATGTTACTTTATTTTTTAAATATTCAATTTAAGTATTTACAACAAAAAGTGTTATTTACAGCACCTATTAATTATGTATATGTTCATAATGAATATAATTTGCAGCAGTGGTATGCAGATCAGCTAAGATATGATTGAAAATCAAAATGTGAAGGTGACCAGATTATACTCAAATTAGAATTTGAAAGCAGAAATAATCAATTAAATCTATGTTGATTCAGTAAAAATGTTTCTGTTGGTTATATCAACATGTTTGCAACCGTTTCATTTTTGGCAGAAGACTGTGAAAATAATGCAGATGATAGATGCACTAGAAGATTAAAATCCTAAAAATGTTTCAACCAAATATCTTCTAGGATTGCACATTAATACATTTTTGAAATATTTTCCTCTATCTTTTAAAGCAGTGGTAGCATACAGCAATACAGGAAACTATAGCAACCTCTCATTCAATTTATAATCTGCAGAGAATTTGCCCTGATGTAGAAAATATCCTATTCCAATTTAGAAGTAGTTTCAAAAACTGTTTAAAAAGTAAATTCTAATTGAAGATTAGAGACTACTTCTCTTTAACTATTTATTTTTGGGACTAGTAGAATAGTTATTATGTCTTATGGATTGGTTATTAGATAATGTTCAATTTTCTTCTATTTTGCCATTTTTGGAAGAAAAGTCACAACAAAGCTTAAGAGTCTACAAAGCCAGAAATTATACGGAAATCCACTGCATGCCTCCCAGTGTTACTTGCTTGAGATGGGTGGACAAACAAATTGAATAAACAAACAAACAAACAAACAAAACTGCCTTTGAATCTGTTTGAAGCAATTTCAAAGAACCTGATTTGATTTGACGACTTGGATCATCCTGGAGATGCAATCAGAATATTTTGTTTGAAGAGATGATTTGTGCAAACTTCCTTCACAATATGAATCATACTGTCAAAGCTTCAGTACTATTTCCAAGTATTTTTAATGAGTATTAGTCTAAAATCCATAATAAAACATTCCAAATCTTGCGAAGAAAAATTGTAGTTAACTAATATATAGGTATAAATTGAATATTCAGATCTTACTAATTTTCAGTTCAACAGTTACTTCCATTAAAAAAAACTTTGTTTAACCTGATGAGAAATTGCCATATCAAACAGTTAATTTATATCAAATTATTCAAGTGTGATTTGGTACTTTGGTAGTAATTTCATAAATATGCATTTTCTCAGTGCATACTCTAGCCTATAAGACAATAGTACTGTGGAAAACATAATGTAATGCAATGTATAGTACTGTATCATATATGCTGAACATAGGTAATTAGTTTAGCTTTATCATCAGAGGAAGCAGTTTAGTATATATCATCTATTTTTAACAAGATTTCATTGAAAATCTGTAGATATTTTGGTTTTAAAACATTTTTCCCACTGGAGTGTCTAAAACAGCGGTTTTCAACCTGTGGGTCGCGACCCCATTTGGAGTCGAATGACCATTTCACGGGGGTTGCCAAACAACGCAGTCCGCCATTTTTTCTCCTTTTCCTTAGCTGTGCTACTCCCTCTTATTCTATTGGCTTTTGAAAGCCAATAGAATGGATTCTCTTGAATAGAGTCTAATTCTATTGGCTTTCAAAAGCCAATAGGAATTGTCCAGGCTGTCTCCGCCCTGCTGAGCCCGCCAAAAGTCCCAGTCTGCAAACGGTGCTGCAAATTGTGTGCAGCGAAGGCGAGCGGTCCGGAACTTTCCACCCCTCCCTGCTGAGCAACTACTAAAACTGTAAGTAAAAGAGGGCCAGGGGTGGGAGGTGGGAGGCCAGCAGGCGCAGGGAGGGTTTTTGGTGCGCATGGGGCCCGGTGGGTTTTTTACCTCCCTTGGGCTGGGCCAGCTGGTGGCCCAGCCTGTGGTCGCCCTGCGCCGTTGCTGCCGTGGCCGCCCAGGAGCACCTGGGCCTGCCTGCCGCCGCCCCGAACAGGCGGTGGCCTACGCCTCAGCTGGCACAGGGGGCAGCACCACACATGCGCGGTGCAGGGGGTAGCACCACACATGCGCGGCGCTTGACAGGTTGGGGTCACGGCCTGAAAAAGGTTGACAACTGCTGGTCTAAAAGTATACAGGATTTATTTACTTTTAGAGGGGAATTTAAAGAAATTGCTGAAATATAAAATGAAACCAATTTAATAAAACCCAGTTCAACATTATGAATGCATAAACCCACTGAACTCAATGAATGTGGATGACTCTGAATCTGCATAGGATCATCTTGTACATGCTGAATATGCAGCAGTTAATTTCAAGTATACTTCTTTTAATAATACTTTCATAATATAATAATAATGCAGTTAGATGCAATGGTTGTTTAATCTGATTTCCTGTATGACATTTTAATTTTTCTGTATTTCAGTATAAGCATAATAAACTTGTGATAGCCTAATGCATATTGAGCTTTTAATATTTCAGACATGCTATATATGCTAATTTTTAAGCTAGAAGAGGAGCTCATGCTTCAGAGAAGATATTCCAAATGCTAAATGTATGCGTATATTTGTTTGCATTGCTACAGTTAAATTCTCAATTTACAAAGTGTGCTTATGCCAAATTAAGTGCTATGAAAGGCGTATCTGACAATATGTCCTTTTTCTTGACAAAAGCATTCCATTGGATGCAAGTTATGCATCAGTGTGTTAGGTTCCAATTAATTCTTAAATCTTAAAACTTAATTTTCTTATTTGACAATTAGTAGAGGCCTGATTTTGCAGAATAAAGTGAGCTCAAAAGATCTAAGTATACTTACTAAATCTTTTTTTTCCAGTCCAGACCTCTAAACCTCTGAATATTAATGAATGCTCACATTATTTCCCCTCATCTTCCAATAATTAGTTTCATTACCTGCTTTCTTTAAAATTTGTGTTCCCTTCAAGTAACAGTCCTTGCTTATGTTTGCAAAATATTAAAATTTAGGTAGGAAACTAAATACTTTGATCATGCATGAAAATAAGTTGAAACAGACAGATAGAGCAAAGCCCATTTCATTGTTAGAATCCCAGCCTCAAGAGTAAAATGCTTAGAAAAAGCAATGAATTCTAAAATCTCCTTGGTGGCTTTCACATTTCAACAGTCTCATATACACAAAGAAGGGACAGTAAAACCCAACGGTTCAGGGCCATTCATGAAGAACACCCTGCCAACATTTTGTTTTCTGACAAAGTTGTTTTGCTTGATTGACTTTACTGATTACACAGGGGGAAAAGGTAGTCTTTCAGATATGCAGGTCAGAACACTAAGGGTTTCTATACTATGGCCAACTGCAGATCTTTTTTAAGTTGTTACAATCTATCTGTCTGTCTGTCTGTCTGTCTATCTATCTATCTATCTGTCTGTCTGTCTGTCTGTCTGTCTGTCTGTCTGTCTGTCTATCTATCTATCTATCTATCTATCTATCTATCTATCTATCTATCTATCTATCTATCTATCTATCTATCTATCTATCTATCTAACCATCCATCACATTTTGGAACCATCCATCTCCCTCAGAGAGTTGAATACCCTTAATACCCTTAAATATTCACCCATTGATTACTAAATTTAAAACTAAGTATTAAATGAATGACAAATGCAGTAAAATAAAATTAAATTAAAATTAAAAAGCCAAGATAAATCTTAAGATTTTATAAAACTTGAAAGACTAGATTGGCAGAATCGAATTTTAAATTATATTATCACAGATTGGAGCCAACTGAACCCCTTAAAACTGGGTTATTTCTATCAAGAGTAACCCCCAAAGGGATTGCATAAATATTATTGTCAGTGAAAGTACAAATGCATATATGATTATTTAGCCATAATTATTATGTAATAAACATAGAAAAATAAACTCAGACTTAAATATTCATTTTCATGAAAATAAATACACACAAAAAATTAACAACTGACAAGTAATAATTTGAACAAACTGAAAATTAATTCTTAATAAAATGAACATGAAATCTTTTTACATTCTTTCCTCAGAATGCTTTGAAACATCATAATTTTCAATATATCAAATGAGCAGTGTAGTTCAAAATGAATTACAAAAACAGGAAAAAATACTTACACATTTGATTGTTTGAAAAACATAAAGCTCAAAACATCTCTAGGGTATTATTTAGAGATTTATTCATTCATTCATTCATTTATTAAATTTATTGGCCGCCAAAGTTCTTCAAAAAACAAGATGTTACTTTATTTAGAGTCCAAAAGCACCAGCAATTTAAACTGTATAGAAATTAACAAAAATAAGAATTGAAACAGGATGAATCAGAAAATATTAGTCACAAGAACTGATCTATCCTAGACATGAACAAATAGGTGGCAAGTAGAATCCAAAATTATTTCAATAATCATGTAGCAATCTACCAAACACATCAGTTAACTATTTAGTTGTTCCTGAAATAAGTTTTAAATAAACTCTTTTTAAACATTAATTTTAGTAATATTAATATTAATAAAATTATATAATATTAATATAATGGTAATACAATAATATTATATTATATTAATTATGTTGTATTAATACTATTTATCTATTAATATTAATTAATCTAATAAACTTTATTATCCATTAATAAGAGCTCTCAAGTTTGGAACCCATAAAAGACATCTATAAGTCCTGGAAAGCTAAAGTGGCAAGTAAGAGGTAGGACAAAAAACAATATACTTGTTCCAAATGCATTTTAAGCTGTGAGAATTCATCCAACTGGAAGTCCCAGTTGGCATTTAAGGAATACCATGTCAAGGTTAAGGAGAAGGATAAACATGAATATCATCAGCAAACATATGATAGTTAAAACAAAAGGAAGAAATAAAATACCAAGAAAACAAAGTAGATCTAAGATCTAACAATAGATAATTGAGAGTAGACACTTCCATTTAACCAAAATTGTGGAATGAAAAATGTAAGACTGAAAAACTTTATCACTGAATATAATATAGTGATTAATCAATCAATAAACTTTATTACGATCGTAGACCAGCAATAGCCATCACTTTTTACACTATATTAAATAATAATAATAATAAAAATAGTACAAACATTAATAGTAAATAATAACATCCCTGTTAAGAAAATACACGTTCTCAAAATGTTAGGGTCACTCCCTAATTTACGTGAATGGATAGCCGATTAATATGTGAGTAAATATAATGTTCCAAACGTAATTAGAGATATCTCCCAAAAATTGGCACAAGTTGAGGACTATAAATCTGTAACCAATTTTTTTCTTGTGGACATTGCCGCAACACAGTATTTTGCCACTGCATGCGGGTTTGAGTCTTGGAGGAGAAAGCCTACATAAAAATTGTCTGCCCTCCCTAGCAATCTCTCTAATAAAGGGAGAATATACGCTGTCCTATAAACTTGGTATAACTCACAGTACAATAAAACATGTGAGATATCTTCGACTTCTCCTTTACCACATATACATACCCATTCTGCTATTGGTGTTCTCTTATACCTGCCCTGTAGGAGTGCTGAGGGAAGAATGTTAAATTTGGCTCTGAAAAAGGTTATTCTTTGTTTTGGGAAGGTCAGATTATTCAAATATCTTGCCGTTTCCCACACACCCTGTTTGATTCTATCCCTACTGTGGCAAGGCAACCTATTTAGTTCTTCTTGGAACTCCATGTCCTTTATTCTATTGGATATTACTTGCTTTGCTTGGTCAAAGCCTAGGGACATTAAGAATATTGAAGAGAGCCCATAAGAGCCCAGTTTATGATCTATCGCCTGCTTCCAGGGGGAAGGAAAGTTGTCAGTCAGCACTAACGGTGACAATCCCTCTGGAAAGAAATGCATTTTAAGCCAGTGAATGATCATCATCTTCCAGGCTCTTACCTGGATTTGGGGCATGCCTGTCTCAATTCTTAATTGGGCATTTGGGGTTCCTTTGGGTGCAGCTAAGATGGCTTGCAGGAATTTGGTTTGTATGGTTTCCAGCAAGTTTTTCTTTGCAAGGGTTCCTGTTTGTGCCCCATATAGAATTTGCGCCAATGTTTTGGCCTCAAAAAGTTTTAAGGCAGCAGGTACTAATTGACCTCCGCCTGTGTAAAACTAATGTTTGATTGCATTTAAGGACCTATTGGCTGCTTACAATGTGTGATCCAGGTGTGCCTTCCATGTCCCTTGCGAGTGGAAGACCACCCCAAGGTATCTAAATGTTCTAACCTGTTCCAAACTATGTCCTTCTATTTTCCAGGAGTATTGGCTGGGTCTCTTAGCAAAAACTAAAATTTTTGATTTATCAAAGTTAAGGACCAACTTGTTCTGTCTGCAGTAGCCAAGTGTTGCCCTAATGGCTCTCTTCAGTCCTATAGGAGTTTGTGAAATAATGACCGCATCGTCGGCATATAGAAGAATCGGGATTTTGCGATGTGCTAGGTATGGCGGATGCAGATCGGGGTTCTGTAAGAGATCGATCAGGGGGTTGATATAGAAGTTAAAAAGGGCAGGAGACAGGATGCAACCCTGCTGTACCCCTTTTTGTACCCTTATTAAGCTGGTTAAAGTCCCTTGGGGATTACACCTCACTTTCAAGGTGGAATTCGCATACAATTTTTGTATGAGGAAAAGGAGGTGTTTATCAATAGTAGTGCCTTCTAATTTCTCCCATAGGGTGTTCCTAGATATTGAGTCGAAGGCCTGTTTAAAATCTAGGAAGGCCACAAACAGAGAGGATTTTTTTTATGTGTGTATTTTTGTACTAGATGGTGAAGTACCAAGATATGATCCACTGTTGATCTTCCTTCTCTAAAACTGGCTTGTTCATCTTTAGAAATTAGCCATCCTGAAGTTTATAGTTTAGATGTTTGGCATACATTTTACTAATAACACTCAGAAGACTAATGGGTCTATAATTTCCTGGGTCATTTCTACTACCTTTTTTATAGATCGGTATGATAATTGCTAATCCCCAATCTCTTGGCATATGACCTGTTCTATCTATAAAAGCAAACAGAGATGCTAAAAGTGGGGCCCACCAACTGGAATTATTTTTTATTATTTCTGGCAGGACATTGTCAGCACCGGGTGCCTTATTAGCCTTGAGGGCTCCAATCAATCGGGATATCTCACCTGGTGTAACAGGGGGCCAATAAGGGGTTTGGTCCAAATTAATTTGGCTCTCATTAGTTACATAGTCAGGGTCTGCATATAGCTCTCTAAAATATTCTTCCCAATATAGTGATTAAAGATCACAACCCTAATAGCACTAATACTGCTGACTGGTGATTTGTCTTATCCTGGGATTCTTCATTAAATATACTCTTATGAAATTTGGTGAGAACACCTTGCTCACTAATATTGGACTAGAATGAAGGGGAGGAAACTGGGTAATTACTAGAATAATCTGAAGTAATCAAATGATTTGTTTTCCTTTGCCTGAAGGTACAAATAAGCATTATTTTTAAAAAGTGGAAAAGCGGGAAAAGCATCTGCTGTAAAACAACCAATTTAGACTAGAACATCAGAAAAGGAAAAATAAATGTGTAGTAGAGAAAGGAAAAATATATGGATGACACATGGTACACAGAGATTCTGAGGCTTTTAGATACTACTTCTCAGTAACTGCAAAAGAAAGGGACAGGCAGGAGAAAGATTAAGAATAAAGCTAAAGTTAAGGAAACCTCAGCAGATCTGATAAGAACAATCTGCTTTTCCTTCCAGCAAATGAGTTGAACAAATACTTTGTAGATGACAGAGAGATGGGAAATGGGAGATTTCCATTGGAAAGTGCAATTGGGCTGAGAGAGGATTGCCTCTTTCAGTGCTTCCATGTTAAAAAAATAAAAGATTTTGATTTTGCAAAGATAATAATAATGTACATTTCAAGCTGTATCCTGCAGTCCATGCTTCCTATTTCACTATTCTATAAAGCACACACACATACAGAGAGAGAGAGAGAGAGAGAGAGGAGAGAGAGAGAGAGAGAGAGAGTGAGAGAGAGAGAGAGAGAGAGAGAGAGAGAGAGAGAGAGAGAGAGAGAGAGAGAGAGAGAGAGAGAGAGAGAGAGAGAGAGAGAGAGAGAGAGAGAGAGAGAGAGAGAGAGAGAGAGAGAAAAGAAAAACAGAAATAAAAATATGTGTCTTGGCCATTCAGTTATCTCTGTGGAATGCTGCACCAAATATAGTGAGAATTTTGTCAAAATAAATGTAAAGCAATGGAATATAATTTGATGATAATAAAAATAAATGTTTAGAGAAGAAATAATATAATGCTGCAGAAAATATATGGATGAACAAATTTAAATTATTTTCTTTTACAAATTGGCCTTTTTTTGAATGAAAAGAATGACCATGACTGGTCTTCAAATAACAAAAAAATTGTATACATTAAAATATACCCATACTCAGTGCTTTTTTTCTAAAAAAAAAAAAAAAAGGTGCCGGAACTCACATATGTCATACAGCCTGCCTTGCCTACCCTACAAGGTTTCATCCAAAAAAGGTGCCGGAACTCCGTGCTGGGCGTTCTATGAGAAAAAAAGCTCTGCCCATACTGCTATACATCAATTGAAAATCAAGTGTGTATCATAACATACATTCTATAAATGGACAAAGAAAACACAACCTATTACAATTAGAAGAGGTTAATAGAAAAGAAAATTGTATCGCTTTTATGTATGCTCTAATACCTTTTTGCCTACTTCTTGATTATCATCCACTCATATTCTTTATAAACTTTGGCTGATGATACTTGAAATGCTGCATGAATAAGTTAACTAGAAAAAGGATGGTTTATCTGAGAATTATGCAGCAATCTCAATGAGCCCTAATAAATTGTATCCCAATGTGCATACTCAAAACTCATTTAAGACAAGCAATTAGAAACTGTTGTACAGAACGTTGGCTATAAAGCCAAGCTACCTATTGTGCCATTTCTTGCTTTCCTACTGACAAAACCCTGAAGTTGCAGAAGTAGGTTTTTCATCAAATAATCTCAGAAGGGAAATGTGCATAAATTTATTAAAAATAAGCAAGGAAAAAATACCTCTCAGCATTGTGAATAATTTGGAGAAAATGATAGATTCTTAAACAGGAAAAAGTCATACTATGCAATAAATTTGCTATAGTATATTTATTCTAAGTTTGCTATAGTATATTTATTCTAAAACCTGGAATGTTTACCTTATTTTCATGAGAAACATCTCTCTGGGTAGTATCATATTATCTTGCCTCATGTGCTTCCATTCAAAAATAAAATTTTAATACCATCAATATCTAGCCACACCTGTGATATGAGATACACTGCTGTAATTATTAACTGGATGCAAACTAAATTTGACAGTTTGGACCAAAAAAACAAGAAAATTGGTAGCTATTCATTGTGCATAACATCCCTCTATCAATCAGAATAGAGTTGGAAGGGACCTTGGAGATCTTCTAGCCCAGAGGTCTTCAAATGTGGCCCTTTTATGACTTGTGGACTTCAACTTCCAGAATTTCTCAGCCAGCATGCCTGGCTGAGGAATTCTGGGAGTTGAAGTCCACAAGGGCCAAGTTTGAAGACCCCTGTTCTAGCCCAACCCCCTGCTCAGGAAAGTTCTTCTTAAAGTCTCTTCTAGTGATGAAGAACCCACAGCTTCTGATGGCAAGCTGTTCCACTGGTTAATTGTTCTCACTATTAGGAAGTTTCTTCTTAATTCCAGGTTGCTTCTATCCTTGATTAATTTCCATCCATTGTTTCTTGTCCTGCCCTTTGATGCTTTGGAAAATAAGTTGACCCCATCCTCTTTGTGGCAGAACTTTCAAATACTAGAATACTGCTATCATGTCCCCTCTGTCCTTCTTTCCTCTAGACTAGTCAAACCCAAATCCTGCAACCATTCTTCAAATGTTTTAGTCTCCAGACCTTTAATCATCTTAGTTGTTCTTCTTTGCACTTTTTACGAAGTCTCAACATCTTTTTTGTAATGTGGTGATCAAAACTGGATGCAGTATTCCAGGTGTGGCCTTACTAAGGCTTTATAAAGCAGTATTAATACTTCATGTGATTTTGATTCTATGCCTCTGTTTATACAGGCAAGGATTTATTAGCTTTTTTGGCTGCTGCAACACTCTGATGGCTCATATTTAAGTGATTGTCCACTAGGACTTCAAGGTCCCTCTTATAATTATTGTTTTTGAGCCAGGTTTCAGTTAATCTGTACTTGTACCTTTGGTTTTTCTTGTCTAAGTGTAAAATGTTGTTTTTCTCCACTTTAAATTTCATTTTGTTCGATAGGGCCCATTGTTTAAGTCTGTCAGGATCTTTTTGGATCCTGAGCTTGTCTTCCGGGGTATTGGCTATTCATGCCACTTTAATGAGTTCCCCTTCTATTCCCTCATCTACAGGTAAGTCATTTATGAAGATATTGAAGAGTACTGGGCCTAAGATGGAACCTTGTGATACCCCACTGCTTACTTTCCTCCATGTAGATGTAGTGTCATTAAGGATGACATGTTGAGTACGGTCTGTCAGCCAGTTACAAATACATCTGATAGTGATGCTGTCTATCCCACATTTTTCTAGCTTACCAAGAAATAGATTGTGGTCTACTTTATCGAATGCCTTGCTGAAGTCTAAGTATATTATGTCCATAGCATTTTGCTAATCTACTAATTTAGTCACTTTGTCAAAGAATGAAATAAGATTGGTTTGGCATGATCTGTTTTTAACAACCCATACTGGCTTTTAGTTATAACTTTATTTGTTTCTAGATGTTTGCAGATCTGTTTTTTGATTATCTTTTCCTGTATCTTGCCAGGTATTAACATTAGGCTGATTGGTCTGTAGTTTCCTGAATCTGGTTCCCCCCCCTTTTTGTATATATTAATATTGATATTAATAGATTATTTCTATTAGAAAGAAATGGAGGCATAGATTTATTTCAAGGCAAACAAACTATCAAAGAAGAAAAACATATATTGGCTGAATACATAAAAGACAGAACAAGCACTGATACAAATTTAAAACTGGTATTTACTGGACATTGGAACCAAAAGTGAATATTGAAATTACACAACAAAAACTATTATATGTTCAATTATATGTTCAATTTCTACAAAACATCGAGGGGAAAGTGGTTAAAGATAAAATCTGCCAATGGCTTACAACTGGAAAATTAAAAATGTATGAAAGCTTTATTTTGATTGATCAAAAAACTGTTCAAACTAATGAACTCAACTTTGCTCTTTTTGTTTTTTGACAGTGGAGTTTCTGAGTTGATTTTCAGAGGAAAATAAAAAAAAAGATCTGCAAAAGTGTAATGATAATTCCACCAACTGCAAAGTGTTTTTCTTTTTTTCAATGGGCCAATATTTCTAGTCACATGATTTCTACTGAGGCCTAAGGAGCATTATTCTCCACAAAACTTGATCTTGGCAGTCAGTCTTCTGAATGCAGTGCAGAAAGAGTAAATAAAAACCTATCGAGACTTTTTAAGTAGACTGGTTTTGTATCAGTATATATGATTCTTCCAAGATTAGGTAACTTTCAAAGAAAAAAAAAATCCAGCTTTATTGTATATATTGCCTTGGTAAGAAATGACAGGAGCATCTTATCTTGAGGAACCAGCTTGATCTTTGTCCTTTGCTAGTAATTTCTAGGGATTCTGCATTGCCCCTAGGATAGTTTCTGACAGGAATGCTCTATTAATGAGTAGCAGGCAAGGGGAATCAGACAGGTTTTGTATAATATAATAGCCTGCCCTAAAACATCATACAAACTGACTTTCTGGAAAGGCTGATTATATGGAATTAAGATTAAACCCATTTATATAAAAGAATAATTCCTAAAAATTAAACTGTGTTTTCCTAACTTTTCCAAGGGCTGATATAATCATCTTGATAAATAATTCATTTACTAGTCATGATTTTATACATGGAGCATTACCTTTGGTTAGAAAAAGTAGCAATCTTCCCCTAAAAGTTTTGATTTTATTTATTTTGCCATATTCTATCAAACTGAAGAAATGAAGGAATAGAAATAAAAAGGTTTCTACCTGTCAATATGCAAGAGGAGCATCAGATAATATTTCTCCAATCATCTTTTTACCACTGAACATCGTCAGTGACTTGATAAGTAATGAGTTTATCTAGGTTCACTGTATTGATTTTCTCTGAAATTCTCTGTGTGATTGACAGCTTCCTTTGTTTCCCACATTTTCCCTTTTCTTAATAAATCATATGTGTGTGTGTGTGTGTGTGTGTGTGTGTGTATAAAACATTTGGTTTGATTGGTTTTGAAAAGTAATTTTCATTAAAACCTTCCTTCTTCCTTGTGTGTAAGACTGCATAATTACATAGCTACTCCATGTATCTCAGGCCTGGTGCAAAGTTTGTTAAATTTGTTAAGTTAATCCAAAAAATATTGCTTTCTATTTTCTCAGAACTGGGCTGAAAGTAAAAGACAGAAAGTCTAACAACTGGGGAAAGTAAGGTATATTAGAAAGTTCAGTTTGAGTAATGGCAACATATTGTAATTATATATTTTTTTTTACTAATTCTTAGAATCAACAAGTCAGGAAGGTTTGAAATGACTTCTTCCCCTGGTTTGCAACACAGCTTTTCATAAACTCTCCTGGTGTGGAATTGCCCTTACATTAGTCGACAGTACGTCTTCATACTTCAACATCATGAAATTGGGTAATACATTCTTTTTTTAATTGTTTGTGTCAATGTATAGTGTTATTTGCTTTAGGATTTGACTTTCCTATTTACCTACCTACAATTAAGGGAAAAGTATATTTAACCATGTATGTGGCTAAATTCCACAGCAAGCAGCCTGCAGTTAATTAGCATTATCCCTTTGGGAAGGGATATGATCTAAACACTATGAGACAAATATTTGTGTTAACAGATGAATAACACAATTTATTCATGTAGGAGGACACAAAAGATTTTATCTGTCGTTACTATGCATGTAATCTGAGCTGCTTTTTCTAGTTAAAACTCGCATAACTGATATCATTAGTGTAAACATTCTGGATTTGTAGCTAAAATGGTATAAGTAAAGGAAATTCTGAGATTTAACTGAAGATGCTCAAAAGTAGTCAGTAATATTTATTTTTAACCATAAAATAGTCCAATATTAATTATAGGCAGGCATAAGACAGGTGGGGTACAACCATTATAAAAATAAATGTCTTAGTCTAAAAATTTAGATTTTAGAAGAGGGCACTAGTAAACCACCCTGTATTTTTATCAATAAAACCACATGGATAGAAAATATAAAATGATTGATATTATGCCAAGTAATGGACCCATCAAGTCATATATACTCAACATGCTACTGAGGAAAAGCTGAGGATATTTCAGAATACTAATGATGTTCATGATGTGGCTAGATTAGAGCCTTTAGTATGTCTTTTTGCAGATGTCATCATCCATGAAAAGAACATCTAAAATTGCATATATAGAATTATAGTAGGAACATGGAATATAAAAACATGGACACATAAATATTTAACCCAGTAAAATATGAAATGAAACCACTTCAGATTGACTTCTTAGGCAAGAAAATTGAGATAGATTGGGTTAAGATACCTTCAGTCAGAAGATCATATTGTTTATTACTTAGGACATGGAAAATGAAGAAGAAATGGTTTTTATAATTAAGAAAGGTATAGCAAGAACAGTACTTGGCTACAATGCTATCAATGACCAAATAATATTAATTAGACAGTGTGAACAATCCTTTGATACAACTGTCATTCAGGTTTATGTACCAATCACTGATGCATAAAGAGAAGAGGTTGATGACTTCTATGATGTTTAATCTGAAATTCACAGAACATGCAAGATATGTACTTGTGATTAGAGAATGGAATGTCAAAAATGGAAGCATAAAAGAGAAAAATGTAGCTTAGGAAACAGAAATGGAGCAGCAGACCAATTCATCAATATCTGCCACTCCAACAATTTGTTCATAGTTAGTAGTCTATATATGGACATCACCATATAGCATATACCGAAGTTCTGTTTATCCAGAGTCACGGGGGTATTATCTCTCAAGTCTTCCTCTTTTGGCCTTTAAGGACAGCTGATGGAAGGGCATATTTTGCCAGTGTTAAAGGCTGCTGGCATTTAAGTACTTTGAGTATTGTTAACTATGTCAGAGGAGAAGCAGAATATCTATTGGATTCACTAGCAATATAGCTTGTGATCCTAGCTAAATCAATTTTTTTCTCTGTGTCTGCTGCACAGTGTTTAATAAGTGCTTTGGTCTGATATCCCATGCTGAGAAGAAGACCCAGAGAAAAGCCTAAGGATGAGATTTTAGTTGCCACTGACTGTTTCCATGCATACTGAAAAAAAATAAACGCTAAGGGAAAATAATGGGAGCTCAAGGGGAAAGCACCAGACAAAACTGAAAACATACTCAAAGAGAACTGTTAAAGAAATAGTATCATTCTGCATCAGGGCCACCTTACAACTTATAGCAAACTCACCCATACCCAAACTTTCTGTGATATGCTTGTCTTGGCCAAAAATAGTTGTAGTATTTTTCCTCCTTATTTTCATTCTGGATAAGTTTCAGTGAAGGAACAGGAATATCCAATTTTCTTATTGTTTTTGTTGAAAGCACCACATCTCATTTGCCTTTCAGGTTATTGAAGTAATTAGTACACTACTAACGCAGATAAATATATAGAGGCATTAAAGTAGTTGTAGAAAAAAAGTACCCACTAACTATTGTAAATGATTTGTGGGATTGCTTTAGTTTTACTTTCTTCCAGGCAGCCATCCCCAGGAAGCCTCAAAGTAATGAAATGATCAGTCGAGCCAAACTTTTTGAACATGGAATGAATGTAAAACCATGCAGAAACTCAAGGTACAAATGTCTATAAAGGAGCAAATCCATCAATATAAGAATGTAAATATGTAGAGCAGCAGCAATTAATTTGTTCATTTGAGATGCATGAAGTCAACCCTTGTCATTTCCAGCAGGAGGACCATGTGGCTGGAAGCCAGTAGCTGCTTTCCACAGAAAATGGAGGTTGCTTTTGTGCTTGGCAGGTCTGCCCCTTTTCCTCTGCCCTAGCAATCTAGTGTGTTAAAACTGGCACACTGCTCCATTGACATTCAACCTGCTTTTATTTTACGAAACATTTTAATAAAGCTAGCAGATAATAAGGAGTAATTATAGCTATGCAGCCCCAGACCTGTAATTAAGGCTACATAGAAAAGTTGTCTTAAATAGAATGCAGAAAGCTTCCCTGCTGTCCGCCAACACGATTCTCCTCCCACAATTTAGAATACTCCAACTATTACAACTGCATAAAAACAAGTATAAAATCAAATCAAATGAATAAAGGGAACACAAATTGATTTGTTCTTGCAGGAAAAAAGGTACTTCTTACATTATAGTTCTTCCATCCAGACTGCTAGCAAGTTCGAAAGTGTTTTTGAAACATTTAATTAGCACTACAACTTGCATCATCTACTGACCTTTTCGTCAAATTAATTTGGTATCTATCTATCTATCTATCTATCTATCTATCTATCTATCTATCTATCTATCTATCTATCTATCTATCTATCTATCTATCTATCTCTGGGCTGTACCTTTCTCAATAGAGGGGGGGAGGGATATGACATCATCTATCTCTAGTCTACAACACAGTCCTTTCAGGAGTTTCAAGAAGACTCCATACCCATTTGTACTACTCAAGTGACCCTGAGGACATAGGTAAACTTCCAAGTGGCCTCAACAACTCTCTAAACGAATGCAAATGACCAGCTGTCTGCAAGGAATTTAAATCCTTCTATTCCTCATCATCCAGTCAAAGCTGAAGAAGCTTCTTGGGTGAGAAGCGAAATGTCTTCAAAGAAAAACAAGAAAGTCCAGTTGCCTCTTGAAAAAGTACCCTTGGGACAATACATGATCTGGATGACTCAGAATATCCATAGACACTTTGATTGCTTAGCTCAACACAGGATATTGAAAAGGCCACTGTAAGCTTGCACACATTTTCATGCAATAATCTGCCCAACACAATCATTTTAAAGGACCAAAAACTACATAATGGTCAAAGTATTTACAACTAACACAATAAGAACTTGGAAGGGTTATTGCTATTATGGAGTAACCAAATGACCAGATGACTTTTACAGATTAAAAAATATATTGTTTAAAGGTTGTGCTCTGTGGGCCACTGTGTGACACAGAATGCTGGACTCGATGGGCTTTGGCCTGATTCAGCATGGCTCTTCTTATGTTCTTATGTTTTTATGTTCTAAATTACACAAAAGTGATCATGGTACAGTATTTGCAGTCAGATTCTTGAAAGGTAGTTGTTAATATCTTTAAAGAACTACACAAACCTGTGGATAGAAAGATTTAAAACTAACTTTTACCTTCTCTCATGTTAGCAATAGCAATAGCACCTAGACTTATATACTGCTCCACAGTGCTTTACAATACTCTCTGAGCAATTTACAATGTACAACAATCTGAGTCCTCATTATACTGACCTTGGAAAGATGAAAGGCTGTGCCAACCTTGAGTTGGTCAGGATCAAACTTCTGGCAAAAGGCAGAGTTAGTCTGCAATACTGCATTCTAACCACTGTACTACCATGGCTCATAGGGGGTGCAGTGGCACAATGGCTTAATTACACTGGAAGTGTGGCCAGAATTGTTATGTACTCCAGTGGTTCGAGCCTGCCTCTGTGACATTGAGTGAACTCCTGTCACTTGATTCCCTACCCAGCAGTGCAAAAGCACACAATATTGTGACTAGATAAATGGGTACCATTTTGATGGGAAAATACTATCTGCAGCACTGGTCCTGGCTGGATGTGAGGCATCATAGACAAGACCAGTGGAGGAACCTGGAAGAGCCAGCAACCTAAGGGCCACTAACTAATTGGTATAAAGCTAATTTCCCCCATACCCCACAGTGCATTAAAGACAGACATGCAAGTGCCAAACAGAATGAACTAACAATCTAGGCAAGTTGAAGTCCATGAGTCATAAAAGAGTCGAGATTGTCTACCCCTGATCTAGGTTGTCAGGACTGCTTTGTATGTCTAGCATGTATAGATTTCCCTGACATTGTATGCCATATGCCATTTGCTAAATAAATAAGTCCCATGTTATAACTTCAGTTGGCTTTGTGCTTCAGGATTTTCTTTTTTGTAAAGCAAACACAAAACTAAGTTTTGTCTCAAATGTTATTTCTTTGTTTGTTATGTCTGTACTCTGCCACAGTCAAAAAGTCTATACTCTGCCATTCACATACATCAATAGAAAGTAATTAAACATCACCAATAAAAGAATCTAAAAACAATTAGTCAAAAACAGCACAATAATCAATCAGATAATTAGTCAAAAAGAACACAATAATTAATCAGTCAGTTCATTTTCCAAAGACTATTTCAAATAACTCTATTTTAATAGCTTATGGAAAACCAATAGAGTAGGGGCAATCTGTGTTTACGAGGCAAGGCTATTCTAAAGTATACATGCATGCACAGAAAATGTATGCCTATAATCATACCTCCATTTCCCTTACCTCATGAAAATGGGGGTTCCTGAAAAGGTTCTCTGGGGACATCTGAATCCATTGAACCAAAATTGGGTGAGGAATATATTGCTGCAAGTACTCTAGAGTCAAGCCAGGCAGTAACTGTAAAAACAGCACTTTGAATTGTACTTGGAAGCTAACAGGGAGCCAATGGAGGGCCTGAAGCATAGAGGTAATGTACTCAAGTCTTCTAGCATCCCCTGATAAGCATGTTGATGAATTATAGACCAACTGAAGCTTCCAAGTGGGTTTTAAAGACAAACCCTTGCAGAGCACATTACAGTAATCTGCAATCACCGAATTTGTCGGGATCCCATCATGTGTTCGAATAGCATTATAACATCTTCTTCAGTTTTCTTTTATGTATTTGTTAAAGGGGAAAGAGTCATTTTCTATCTTTTTTATTTCATTTGAGTTTGGTCATCTATGATGTGAAAATGTTTAAAACAACTGTAAAACATTTAAGCAACAAGCTACAGCGTGTTACTTTGGTTTAAAAGGTTTTTAAATGTTGGAAACAAATTATTGGAGAGAACTTCATATTATTGGGATGATTTCATGAATTTAACAAGAAAAAAAATCAAAGCACATTTTTATCATTAGCATAATGTTTGGAAGATCAAGCTGGATCTTGCAGTCTTTCAATTATCTTGTTATCTATTTCAGACTAGCCATATAAGAAAAGTTCTAAATAAGTAGTAAAGTATGTGCATTGTTTGCATTTTTTCCTAGGTTCAGTCAATTAAAGTGTTCAGAAGGACAAATGATATGAAAGGTAGCCTTAATCCAATTCAGCAACTTGATTTTATTTCACATTTAAAACAGAACAATTGGACATTCTGGTCATAGATCTCTTATATTAATCCTCACTGATAGTTTTTTCCTTTAATTTTCAGTAATCTATAATGTAGTTCACAGATAAAAAATAACATTTCAGGAAAAGTTGTTCTATAAAATATGGCTGAATAATTTATTTATTTATTTATTTTAGCATTATGTAGTGGAAATGTATGAATGTCATGTTAATAATTCATTAAATCAAGTCATCATTATTGTATATAAATTAAACAGTGCTAATAAACAGGAGATAATGGATGAATCTTAGGGTATGATAAACTGTCATATAAGTTTAGTAAAGTATGACACCTATAGGTCTTCTGCAAAAAAAAAAATAACCTCTCATTCTAACCAATACAACTGCACTTTGTGAGCGTAAGAGAGAAGATTCAGTTCTTAATCTAGGAAAGCTATTTCATGTTGAATTGTTGTCTTTTATCTTACAATTTAATCTTCAATTTAAGTCCTGGCTTTAAGTTTCTCCTGTCTAATCTAATAATGGATAAGGAGACTTGTTAGACATAAAATGTAACATATTTCTCAGATAACTTTGTAGTGGTAAAATAAAAGGTTTCTGAAGTCATAAATAAACATTTTTATGTGAACACAGGGACTAAATTTGACCCTACAGTTCAGAATGATACTTATGAGTCATTTATATTTCTCAATAGCTTGGGTTCAGTAAAGAGAAATCAAATATGTTAAGTAAAACAAAACTCTAACCTGTAAAATATTCCAGTAAAGAAAGGGAAGGAGGCAAGAGACACAGATAACATAATTAGATATTCTGTGATTCTACTTTTGAATAAAGTTAATTTTGAGAGACTTGAAATAATAACAGGTGGCCTTTGGTTCCCTGAGGGCTACATTTATATTTAGGTCTACAGTTCTCATTATGATTAATCACTGTTATGATGTTTGGGAGTAAAGGATTTTAGAATTCACAGATTTCCCAGATGTGTTCACTCAGTCCTGAAAAAGCAAAAAAGAAAATAAATCCTATTTTGTATATTCAGAATGGGCAACATAATAATATGGTTTTAGCAAGAAAAGCATATGTACTTTGCTCCATTTACTCACTCTCTTTGATGAGCAGAGTAACACACTAGCAGGATCCTCATTACTTACTAAAAGTATTTTCAAAGATCATCCAAACTACATCATCTGGATAGACTACTACAATGTACCGCCTACAGGTGTAATTTTGAAGCCTATTCAGAAAGTAAATTAATACATAAGACAGTTGAATGTGTGCCACAGATGACAACCATTTTTAGCCACATGAGTGTTTGGCATCAGCAGGTTTCTAGGTACAATTAAAAGTTTTGCTTATAATCTTTACTGCTATAAATTAATGCTTTATAAATCAGCAACATTAACAGGTATGAACTTAATGCTGAGGAACTCTGGAAGTTGAAACTTCTTAAAGTTACTGAGGATGAGAAACACCATTATAAATGACTGTGCTCCTTAATATTCCCATGACTACTTCTTCCATATGGAACCAACTCAGCTACATGATTTGGCTTACTTTATATTTCAATAATGAACATATTTCTGTGGAAGGGAAGAATTGCTGCTCTTCTGCAATGCCTCCCACTTTATGAAATATCTTTTTTCAGTGGTCAAACTGGTACCACCTCTGGTGGCATTTCACAAATTGGTTAAGACGAGAATTTTATAAGGCTTCTGAAAGTTGGTATTGTCCAATACAATTGGTGGCCTCAGAATGTAATTCTTATTGTTTATTTTTTATGCTGAATTTGTATTGTGATTTTATAATTGCATGTTTTTATGACAGTAAATCCCAATGAGCCTTAAAGATTGAAAGAAAGAAACTAATAAAAGAACCCGCAAAGATATGATTGTCAACTTGCTATTTGCTTCCATTATTATAAGGTAGAGTCAGCTTGGTAACAATTGACAGAGATGTTTAATTTAGAATAATTTGAAACTAGTGAAGATTGCCTCTAGAGCAATGTCACATGACGGGTCATGACATATCACAACTTTTTTTCCATTGCCGGCAATAGGGTGGGTGTGGTTTCAGCATGATGCATCTGGCCCATGGGCTGGCAGTTTGACACCTTGCTCTAAAATAAAGTCATGTCCATGGAGATTATTATAAAAAGGGAAAGCCTCTTTCTACAGAGTCCATTCCTGAGTCAGCAAAAAACAAGCATGAAACTTGTTACGCAACAAAGATGATTAGGGGACTGGAGGCTAAAGCATATAAGGAACGGCTGCTGGAATTGTGTATGTCTAGTTCACGGGTCGGCAACCCGTGGCTCCGGAGCCCCATGCGGCTCTTTGAGCTATCACCTGTGGCTCCAGAGCATCCTCCGTCATTTGCAGAGAGAGACACAGAGAGGCACTTTCGCTTCCCTTCTCTCTCGGTCTCAGGTGGACTTATCTCCTGCAGGGCTCCTGATTGGCCCTGCGCCCAGGTGCTCCACTCCCTGGGAGAAGCACAGCCAAGGCCTCGTGGCAGTGGAGCTGCCCGGGGAAACCCTGGGATCCCTGCTGGGAGCGGCCCGCTGGAGGCTCCGCTGAGCGGGCCAGCCCTCCCACAAGCCGTGGCCCAAGGGAGACCAGCCCCTGCGATCCCCAGCCAGCCCGATCATTGGACCTGTTGGCCGGGAAGGTGCACTGGAGTCCAGGCTGCAGGGAAGGAAGAAGGAGATGCAGCAAAGGTAGGAGAGGATAGCCACCTCCTGGGGCCCGGCGCTGGCGGCGGCTTCCTTGCTCTCCTCTTCCTCCTCCTCCTCTTCTTTCTCCTGCTGCCCCCAAGGCAGCTCAGGTGGGTGCCGGGGCAAGAGGGGTGCCTGGGGGGAACAGCTGGGCTGGCAGAGGGGCTGGCAGAGGCCACGCGGCACCAGCCCCCACCATGGCTCTATTGGATGGGCAGAGGATGAGGCCAGGCAGCGTGGAGTCCTGGTTGGGAGGGCAGCAGCAGTTTCCTCACCCTCCTCCTCTCCTTCCTCCTGGTGCCCCCCAGGCAGCTTGGACAAGTGCTGGAGCAAGAGGGGTACCTGGGGGGAGCAGCTGGGCTGGCGGAGGGACTGCCAGGCCATGTGGCGCCAACCCCCACTGAGGCTCCATCGATGGGCGGAGTATGGGCAGCGCAGAGTCCCGGCTGGGGTGGCTGCTTCCTCACCCTCCTACTCTCCTTCTTCCTGCTGCCCCCAGGGGCTCAGGTGGGCGCTGCCTCCACTGTGGCTCCATCAATGGGCAGAGGGCAAGGCTGGGCATTGCGGAGTTCCAGTGGGGGCAGCGGCCAGGCTGGGGGCAGCGGAGACCTCTGACGATGCTGCCATGCTGCCGCCGCCACTGCCAGATCCGCTGCCTCCCATCCTGCTCCCTCTCCCCGCCCGTTTGGCTGAGGCCGCGGTGGGGTTGGTGGCTGGGTGGGGGCAGTGGCAGGGAGCCCTGATGATGCTGCCGTGCTGCTGCTGCCAGAGCCGCTGCCTCCCGTCCTGCTTTCCCTCCCTGTCCGTTCGGCTGAGGATGCACCGGGGCGGCGGTTGGGCCGGGGGCGGCAGCGGGAAACCCTGATGATGCTGCACTGCCACTGCCACTGGAGCCGCTGCCTCCCATCCTGCTCCCCCTCCCCACCTGAGAAAGAGGAAAGAGAAAGAGAGGAAAGAGAAAGAGGAAAGAGAGAAAGACAGAGAAAGAGAGAGGAAAGGGAGAGAGAGAAAGTTAGAGGAAAGAGAGAAAGAGGAAAGACAGAAAAGAAAGGAAATTGAGAAAGAGGAAAGAGAAAGAGGGAAGAGATAGAGGGAGAGGAAATAGAGAAAGAGGATAGAGAGAGAGAAAGAGGCAAGAGAGAAGAACGAGAAAGAAAGGGAGAGGGAGAGGAAGAGGAAAGCGAGAAAGAGGGGGAGAGGAAAGAGAAAAAGTGAGAAAGAAAGGGAGAGGAAAGAGAGAGAAAGAAGAAAGAGAAAGAGGGGGAGAGGAAAGAGAAAAAAGAGGAAAGAGAAAAAAGATTGAGGAAAGAGAGAGAGAGGAAAGAGGAAAGAGAAAGAGAAGAGAAAGAGAGAGGAAAGAAAGAGAGAAAGAGACAGGAAAGAGAAAGAGAGAGGAAAGAGAGAGAGAAAGCGAGAAAGAGGAAAGAGAGAGGGAAAGAGAAAGAGAGAGAGAGAGGAAAGAGAGAGAAAGAGAGAGGAAAGAGAAAGAAGAAAGAGAAAGAGAGGAAAGAAAGAGAATGAGAGAAAGAGGGAGAGGAAAGAGAGAGAAAGAGAAAGAGAGGGGGAGAAGAAAGAGAGAAAGAGGGGGAGAGGAAAGAGAAAAAAAAGGAAAAAGGGAAAAAGAGAGGAAAGAGGGAGAGAGAGAAAGAGAGGAAAGAGAGAAAGAAAGAGTGGGGGAGAGGAAAGAGAAAAAGAGGAAAGAGGGAAAGAGAGGAAAGAGAAAGAGAGAGGGGAGAGAAAAGAGGAAAAGAGGAAAGAAAAAAGAGAGGAAAGAGAGAGAGGAAAGAGAGAGAGGAAAGAAAGAAAAGAGAGAGGAAAGAGAGAGACATACAGAGAGAGACCCTTTTGACATCTAAAATGAAGATAATACTGCATATATCCTTTTTTACCTTTATTTCATATACACACACACAAACACACACACACATATATGTAAAAGGTAAAAAAGGTTAAAAAAAGGGATATATACAGTGTTATCCTCATTTTAGATATCAAAAGGGTTTTGTGGCTCCCAGTGTTTTTTTTTTCCTGTGGGAAATGAGTCCAAGTGGCTCTTTGAGTGTTTTGGGTTGCCTACCCCTGGTCTAGTTTAATGAAGAGAAGGACGAGGGGGGACATGATAGCAGTGTTCCAATATCTCGGGGGGCTCCCACAAAGAAGAGGGAGTCAAGCTATTTTTCAAAGTGCCTGAAGGCAGGACAAGAAGCAACAGATGGAAACTAATCAAGGAGAGAAGCAACCTAGAACTAAGGAGAAACTTCCTGACAGTTAGAACAATCAACCAGTGGAACAACCTGCCTCCAGAAGCAGTGAATACTCCAACACAGGATGTTTTTAAGAAAAGACTGGACAGCCATTTGTCTGAAATGGTATAGGATTTCCTGCCTGAGCAGGGGTTGAACTAGATGACCTCCAAGGTCCCTTCCAACTTTACCATTATTACTATTATTGTTGTTGTTGTTGTTGTTGTTGTTGTTGTTGTTGTTGTTGTTGTTGTGCTGGACCAGTATAACCCTGGCCAGAGTATATACTTGAGAATTGTGTTAGAATGTTTAGCATTTTTAAACGCTGTTTCCTTAAGAGATGACTTATGGGTAATATAGTGTTAGCTGTTAGTTAATGCTATGTGGGAGGAGTTTCAAAGTTTATGGTGGTACTTCCTGGCTTTGTGCCTTTCGTATCATCTCTTCTCATGGCTTCCAGTCTCATGGGTCGGAGACTATGTTCCACAGACATGTGATTTGTATGCAGGATGGCAAAGAACCATTAATTTTTTACCTAATGAAATGGATCCCCATTACCATTGTATTCCGGACATATCTCAGCTTAATCGTGAGTTATTGATGAGAATTCCTATGAATTAAAGTAATCCTTTTTTGATCTGTTCATTTGAGTAACTTCTGCTTGTCTCACGTGGATAGTGAAGCATTTAATCTGCGTGGGCAGGACAGTAAAAAGTTAATGGTTCTTTGCCATCCTGCATACAAGATCTTTCTTAATTCTATAGATTAGGACCTGCATGGGAATAGGAATAACTAGCATTAGACATTTTACATATAATTTGTATTTTCTGCTCAGAATTGCTCTGAACTTGAAGGCTGGTGTTTAGAAGAAGAAGGAAAAAATGGTCAAAGCACAAGTCCCAGCTTCAGCTAGGAGACTTATCAATAAATAAGAAGGGAGACATTGCTCAAAATTAAATGTTGGGCAATTATCAGACTTTCAATTGTACCTGCAAAGATTAGCTATAAATGCTTTGTAGTTTGTCATCATTTTTTGCTGGAAGAAAAGAAGAAATTATTTAATTTCATTTTTTCTCCATACATTTTGGTTTGTCATCACCTCTGCTGGTCTTTACTTCGACAGTGATTTCCTGCTTGAATTGCATCTGGCACTAGGCATATTACTTTCCCTTAAGCACTGCCATTTCCCCTCCTTTGTGTTTTTCACTTGCTTGATATTTTTAATACTCATTTCCTGTCAATGGTCTCTGAACTTTGCTATTCTCACCAAGCTGCACCTGTCAGAGTAAAAAAAATATATTACCTGGTTCTTTTTTGAATTTTTTTTACAATACATCAAGATAAGAAGATCCAGGAATACAAACAATCCCTGAAATATTGTGAGATTAGATAAATATAATTAGAATACAGAATGCTGATTATATTCTGTCATTTTGTACAGTATGAATTTAATCATGTCAGATATTGGTTATGGCACTAACATTATACAATCTACTTTATGTCATTCTTTAAAATAAACCTTCCCACAAATAAATATAAATAATGAGCTTTCTTTCAAACAGAAAAAGTATACTTTCCTACTAAAATGAATAAAATTAGTGTACTGTTATTTTAATTATTACTATACATCTAGTTATTTTGAATATTCCTGCACTTTTTTGTAGGAAGGTAAATGAAATATTGCCTTCTGACATGTTTTCCAAAATTGTTCTTTCCAAGAAGTTATGGATGATATAGACCATACATCCAAACCCCATTTCAGTATATAGAGAGCCATTATATACACTTAGAGCTTCAAGAATGCTGAACTTTAAGTAGAAATGGGAAAAAATACATTGACAAAATGTGAACAGTGGATAAGAAGAGGGTGAAAAGGAGCAGAACATATGAACTCTTTTTTTAATAATACAAGTTTTATTAGTTTTTTCTTTTTACAACCAAGTGCTTGAGAAACAACGTGGTGACAGGGTAATCAATTATACAAAAGCAAAATCATTCATATATGATTCAAATTCAATCGATAAAGTCTCCCTCTCCAGTCCCTCAAATAATATAATATATTCAAATTAATGTCTTTTTCAATAAAATTCAATTAATCAAAACAATCATCAATAACAATATATAAATCAAAATCCTGTATTTGACTTTACTGTTTACAATTACTATATTCCAGTTTAGCTTAAATAACCATATTATTAAGATTTCAGGTGTCTTTCCTTTCCCTTTTCCTTAACATAATCAATAACTCATTTACTAATGTTATTCTTTTATCAAGAATCCCTCTTATTCTCCTTTCTTAGCAAAGTAACTTTCCTTCTTAAAAAACAAAAATATTACTCCAGAAAATACATTTCTAATCTATTTTGAATCTATAATATATCAATCGATCAAAATCTATATAATACTTTTTTAATCCATTCAATAATATTTAGATCCAATCCAAATAATTATTATATCTGCCATACACATATTAATACAAAAAACAAACAGCTTTTCACTAGCTTCACATTTAATTAGTCTTTATTCAGTCAAAACCTCTGGTGTCTTATTTACCAATCTTAAACTTTAAGTCAGTCCGTGTCTAAAAAGCCTTAAATCCATTATATACCATTTTAAATCACACTCTTAAATCTTATTCTGGCTTTCTTTTTGTGCCAAGTCAGTTTCCATAACAAAGCCTCTATGTCAACAAATAAATCTCTTTTTATTTCTTGTAACGAAGTTTGAGTCAGGAAGAAGCGTCCCCTCCTCTGTTTTAGAGACCTGAATCTCTTATAGGTAGTCCCTTGTTGTTTTGAAGCTCAGGCCTCGACATTGACTCTGCTGAGTAAAACACTCAATCATGATCAGTTTTGTAGTTAATAATTGGTTGTCAACATTGTCATAGTTCTCAATCAATTGTAATTGCAAATTCATTTCTATTCATTTTAAATACATAGATGGTTTAGTTACAGTCATTTTTTGGTTGTCAGCAATCCCAGTAGGTTGTATATAAGATGAAATAGAATCTTCTTTAATAATAATTAATTCCTCTTCTATTGCTATTTGGTCTGTAGAATATTCAGGTAAAATCTGAAAGTTGGTTTGTAAGTTCAAGATAGAATTTCTGTTTATTATTTCTGTAGTACTTTCTCTTATTTGAGAACATATTTGCTCAGTAGCTTCATAAATTCTTTACAGTATGAGTTTACAGTTGAAATGTGAGTAAGAATTCTCCATTTTGATAGTAACTAGGACCAGACCTGTTATCTTTTAGTGGAACATTAACCAGTATCCACCCCCACAAATTTAACATCTGTTAAATTTCTTTATCTTTTCCTTTATAATAATCTGAAGGTCAAAGCCAATCTTATCATAAGACAAAAAGCAAAGGCAGTTGCAATTTTAAATTTCTCTAGAAGGTGTCCTCAGTAAACTATAAAAAGCTCTACCCAGATACCAAAGATGATGTTGTCAGAGTCAAAAAAGGAAAAAAAGCAAAAAAGAGTTTTTTCAAGACCCCAAAGTAAATAAAAGTTAAAAATAGTCAATTAAATTCAATTTCCATTCCATTTATTGCTTTTCTTCCCACACTAGCAGATGCTGCTTTCTTAAAACAGGGAAATAGTTCCAAAAATGCTTTTTACAGGGAAGGGGAAAAAAAGGACTGAGAGGGAAAAGTAAAAGCCTCACCTGGTTCAACCATGGTGGTTCTTGCACTTAGATGTTCTTCTGACTTCTGGTTACAGTGGCAAAGTGATCGGCCATTTTACTGGCTGATCTTTTCTCCATCAGCCTTAAGGAGCAATCTCGGACCACAGAAGGAGCTGACGAGGACCTCCTCAATGGTAGCCGCCCCTCCAGGGAGGCTTTTCGACCCGATTAAGGGTCTACCGGCAGAGAGAAATCAGCCAGTGAAGAGAGCAGTCTCCTAGCGCAGCTGCAAACGCTGCAATCCAGAACCGGAAGCCAGAACATCTGAACTCTTAATCCATTAAAAAACACTATAATCAATATTTCCTATATATTACAAATTGTCTTTCTCTCTAAATGGTTTGAAGACAAAGTCATCCAATAAAAGCTACTCTTGTAGTTCTGAACTTTTTTCAATGTTTAATAAAATAACATAATATAATCATCATAAATAAAATTTAAATAAAAAAATAAACTTCAAAGTGATAAAAAGAGGTTTCCTTGAACTTTAAGTCCCTCCTAAAAAGGCTAATGGCTAATTAATTGCTCAGAACTTTAGGGAATCCAGCAACACCTAGCTCATTGCAAATGACTGCAAAAACTTTGGTTCCTGTTATCTATTCACCAAAAACAGATATTCAGAATGTATATGAGTAATATGGGAGAGATACTTAATGATGCTATAGTGAAGAAGGTCTGTACTCCAGCACTTTGAGCCCTAGCATTGTGTGAGCTTCTGCCACATGTCTCAGCTTCTGCCAACCTAGCAGTACAAAAACACATTACCTGCAAATATATAAATAATAAATACCACTTAAGTGGGAAAATAACAGCTTTTTGTGTGGTAATGTGAATTCAGCCAGTGCCAGAACTTCCCCAAGCATGAGGTGACATTGGTGAAGGGAGAAGCCCCACATATCTCTGTAGAATGCTGTTGAACCTTTCTGAGTGTGGAGCTAGTCTGCCCCCTGGGTGGCATGTAAGTGTGAACTGCACAGACTAGAAATCATTGGCAGCCAAACAATTACCTTGTACTCATACTCTAGTCTCTGGCTAGTGTAACATTGCCATATGCTAAAAGAATTTAAAAAAGAGTAATCACAGCAGTAATTTCAGCAGTTCAAATCCAATATCAAGGTGTCTTTCAATGTAATGTCCCTCGCTGTCTGTGGAATGTGAATTTGCCATTCCCTGCCAGAAGTCAATGGGTGCTATAATAAAATTTTGATATAGAATTTGAAACATATTGTTATTCTAATTACCAGATTTTAACTAGCTTTTTAATCGCCACCCAAAGAACATAATCTAAAAAATAAAGTTGAAGGTAAAGATTAAGGATAAGATTTCCACTGTCCAGTAATGTCCGACTCTTAGGGGCTCATTTACATTTCTTACTCAAGGGAGCCAGCATTATACAAAGACATTTTTGTGGTCATGTAGCCAGCATGACTGTATGCCAAGGTGCACTGTTACCTTCCTACTGAACTATTTATCTATTCACAGTTGCATGCTTTCAAACTACTAGGTGGGCAGGAGCTGGGTGAGGATGGTCCCCCCTACTCCAAAGAATACTTTCCTGCCATCTCATATATTTAGAATGTAGTGCCTAATTATTATTAAGAGTGAAAGTTACATTTTTATTTTGTCTCATTTTCCAGATAAAATTTTAGTAAAAAAATTTAAAAAGAACATAAAAACTAATGTAGAATAAGAAAAAAACAGAAAAAGAGGACTTTTATAAATATGGGAAGAGTTTTATGTGTGTGTTTGTGTATGTGTAAAATATTTTGGGGATGTTCTTCCCTTTTTAATTTTTAATTTTTAATGCATGTCTGTGTTTGGAGTGTTTCTGTATTAGGTTTGTAGTATTCTTATTTGTTCAATATAATTCTTAAGAAAGTTATTGGAAAAAAAGTTATTGTACCTTATAGACAAGACACTAGTAGTTGTATCTTTCATTAGCAAAAGCGAAGATAATAATAGTCAAAGGTCAGTGACCTGACATAAATATAATAGTGACTACAACCCTGTAATTAGAACAGTAGCTGTGGATAGCAGTCATGGAACATGCTAGGGACAGTGAAACTTTAACTGTAATGAGAAACAACAATACTATGTACTCGGAATTAAAATTAAGGCATTTCAATGATAATATACTGAAGGACAGCCTGGTATTACCTTGTCAACTATATATTAATGTAGATGCAGAAGGAAGCAGAAAAGAAGGGAACAGAAAAAAAATCTGATGGCTAACAAGAACTCTGCCATTAGTCTCAATCACAGTAGACAGACAAAGGTTGGTGGAAGACAAAGAAAGACACATATCCTTAGTAAAACACTCCCCCAAATCTATAATTCTATTATGGAACTGAGCAGACAGGCAGTTAGTTACAGTAAATGAAACTATGTCCATTGCCAGACAAAGTATAGAAAAAATTATTCTGCTAATCATTTTTTCTTCCTAATGATTTTCATGTTATGTTTAAAAAGTACTTCAGAGCAAATAACATAGGATTGTGACCAGCCCAATGTAGGATCTGTGTTATACATTAAGGTTCACTTATAAGCACACAAAGGCAAATAGATGTATTTAAATGAGTGCTGGTTGAGATTCTTACATCGAAATTAGTAGACATTGGTTGTTTCTAGACTTGTTTAGTTAAAATGTATTAGAAGGGGTCACTGCCGAACTTCCGGTGGCTTCGTTGGCGTCGCTGCAGCCTCCTTCGGAGGCTCCGTTCTCCCGGGTTTTGTAAAGCCGCAAAACAGCGAACATCAGCTGTTTTTTGCGGTGAAAAATCCCCCCTTCGGGCAAAGAAGGGGTGAAGAGCAATGGGTGTGGGTTGAGCTCCTCTAAAAAACCCCTGAAAAAGTTTTCAGGGGGAAAGAGTGAGAGCTCCCCAGGCGCTCGAAGACGCTCCTGCCCAGGGACGCTTCTGTCTGCAGACAGGAAAAGATGCCGCGACCATTCCTGCTCAAGATAAATTTTCAAGAGAGACCTTTATGCAGGCGGAGTGAATACAGGAGTTTTATATCGCAAGTAATTTTATATACTTTATATTTTACTTCTGACCACAACCGCTTTTACAATCAACATAATGTATCCAAGATGGTGATCGCTTTCACTGTAAAGGGAAAGTGACAGAAAGTGAAAGTGAATTTTTTTTCTTAGAGCAAAGCCAGAGCGACCGCTCAGATTTAACTTTAAAATTCTACAAATTACAATTAAATTTAGATTTGAAAGAAGAAAAGAAGAGGAAAATTTTTGGCAATATACATCTAAAGATTCTTTCATTTAAAGTAACTTTTTAAGAATGGCTGCCAGACAAACAAAAATAGCTTCTGCGAAGGTGGCAGTATCTTCTCCGGCTCAGCCCTCTAAATTACAAGCCAGTAGTTTTTCTGCTCCTCCAGCTTCTTTAACATCTACAGAGTCTCAAGCCCCCTTGTCTACTCAATCCCCTCCAGAAATGCTTACCATGAAAGATTTACAGGCTGCATTATCAACAATGACTAACAATATAGAGTATGGAAAAATTGGAGAAAAAGATTGAGGAACAAGTTAAAGGTGTAACTGATGAACTGGAGACAATTAAAGAAACAATTGAGACTCACAATATTGTGATAAGAGAAGACATTGTGGAAGCTATTAAGGGGGTTTGGGATTATACTTTGAGAGTTGAAGAGAAGGTGGAAGGGGTTGAGCAACAAATTGAGGGAAAACTTGATGAAATTAAAAGTGATATACAAGATCAAGCAGTCATGGTACAATATAATCAAATGATGTCGGCTATTAGAATTAGAGGGTTGAAGGAGTTTGCAAATAAGAATCAGGAAGACTTGAGAAGAATTTTTGAAGAAGCTCTGGCACAATTTTTAGAAGATGGAGTACAAAATGTCTCTTGGCAGATTGACAGGATCTACAGAGTTAATTCATGGATTGCAAGACAAAGAAATTTACCTAGAGACATTGTGATTTATTTTGTTACAAGGAGATTCAGAAATCACGTTCTTACAATATCTTACAATAAGAAATTAAGCATTGCTGGTCAGGAGGTTGTGGTTTTGAAGGATATTCCTCCGAAAATGTTAAGAGCAAGAAAAGATTATGCATTTTTGGTGGTTGAATTGAAAAAAACGTGGTTTACTATTTAGGTGGGAGGTTCCAGCCGGATTGTCATTATTTTACCAAGGTAATAGATACCGCTTGAACTCTGTTGGGAAAGCGAAAGATGTTTTTGAGAATGTGCTGAAGGCTGGTGAACCCCCATCTCCAACACCAAAACGTGCAGATTCACCTAAAGAAAGAGATATAGAGTTAAAACAACAAGTACAGTCTTCAGAGTCACAACCCCTTGCAGCATCAGGAGTTGATAAAGGAGTTTTGATGGAGCTGCCCGTGTGGAGCATTGATATTTTTCAGCCTTTGGAAGTAGAGAAGCCTAAAGATCAAAGGCAAACAAGAGAAACTACTAAACGCATGGAACAACAAGAAAAGGAACAACAAGTACGGACAACTCAAGCTGTATCTACATGTCTGGAAACCATGGAAACAAGACCAAAGAAGAAAATGGATGAAAAAGTTGATTTGGCCTTGCAAAAGCTTTCTCAAGTTGGTCATGTCAAATAAATATTTGACATGGAATGTCAATGGTTTAAATTCTCCACAGAAAAGGAAGAAGATATTTCATTATTTGACTCAATGTAAAAATGATGTAATTTGTTTACAAGAAACACATATTAGAATTACTGATCAGAAATATTTGATAAATAACAAATTAGGATCACATTTTGTTGCAGCGGCCGCTGAGAAGAAGAATGGAATTGTTATCTATGTCAAAAATCATATACGAGCTAAATTAATAGAATTAGATATACAAGGTAGATACTTAGCAATTGAAATTTTAAAAGATGGGAAGAAAGTTCTTTTGATGGGCATATATGCACCAAATCAACAAGGAAAATTTTACAAGTTAATACATAAAAAGTTAATACAATTTGATTATAGGTCTTGTATTTTAATGAGAGATTGGAATGGCGTTATAGATACTGGTTTAGACAAAAAGAAGATATTATCAATTCCTCAAACACGTTCTAAGTTGCCCAAATCTTTTTTTGATATAAAGGATGATTTTGACTTGATAGATATATGGAGAGAAAGATATGGTAAAGAGCAAGAATTTACCTTTTTTTCTGACATACATCAGTCATTCTCAAGAATTGACTTTATATTAACTTCAAGTGACTTTCTTTTCATCTTAAAGAAGGTGAAAATCCTACCCAAAGTTTTAACAGACCATAATCCGGTCTGGATGGAATTAATGGTAGGACAGAGCCCTAAAAGATCTTGGAGACTTAATGAAAATTTGTTTAAATATGATACAAATGTGAACTAATGTAAAAATGTTATGAAGGAATTTTTACGCTAAATTTGCATAAGGACACAACAATAGAAATGGTATGGGATGCTAGTAAAGCATATATGCGTGGGATTTTAATTGATATGAACAAAAGGTATAGACGTAAACAAGAGGAAAAAAGGAAGGAGTTAGAAGAGGAAATAAGAAAGAAAGAGCAATTATTAATAAAGAGACCAGATGATAAAAATATTAAAGAGGGGATTAAGATTTTACGGAAACAATTTGACTTGTTGATGGCAGACCAAGTTGCTAGGAATATACAATATGCAAAACATAATACATTTTTTAATTCTAATAAACCTGGCAGATGGTTGGCTTATACATTAAGGAAAAAACAAAAATCCCGTATAATTGAGAAAATAGAATATAAAGGGAAGGAAGTGTTTCAACAAGAAATTATTAAGGAAGCTTTTTTAGAATTTTACTCCAAGTTATACTCTGAAGAGAAGATACAAGAGTATGAGATAGATACTTTTTTGCAAAATGAAAATGTATTGATATTTACCAATGAACAAAGAGATAGATTGAATGCACTGATTACATCAGAAGAAATAATTTCAGTGATTAAACAATTGAAAATGGGAAAATCTCCTGGGACTGACGGGCTAACGGCAATTTATTATAAGCATCTTCAAATGGAAATGGTGGAACCTCTTAGAGAGTTATTTGTTAATATACAAGAGGGTGGTCAGGTTCCACCTTCATGGAAAACAGCCTATGTTTATTTAATTCCCAAAGAGGGAAGAGATAATGTTTTACCAGAAAATTTTAGACCTATTTCATTGTTGAATACGTATTATAAGATTTTTGCTAAAATTTTGGCTAACAGACTAATGAAAGTTTTACAAACAATAATTCATTCAGATCAAACTGGCTTTTTGCAAGGGAGACAGATGAAAACTAATGTTAGACAACTTATTAATATATTAGAATATTTGGACAAGCATATCCAGGTGCCCACAGTTCTTATGTTTTTGGATGCGGAAAAAGCCTTGACAGACTGAATTGGTCGTTTTTGAAAAAACTAATCATTAGGATGGGAATGGGGGATCAGTTTATTAATTCTATATTGGCAATTTATCAGAAACAAACAGGTCAGATTATTGTGAATGGGGATTTAACAGATTCATTTAATATAGAGAAAGGCACTAGACAGGGATGTCCATTATCCCCTTTGTTGTTTGTTTTAACTTTAGAGGTTTTACTGAATAGGATAAGAGCTGCAGATGATTTAAAAGGTATACAGATTAGACAACAAGACTATATAGATTATGTGCTTTTGCTGATGATTTGCTTGTGACACTGACTCAACCAATACAGTCAACTAAGAGATTGATGGAGATAATTAAAAATTATGGTAGGGTATCAGGCTTTAAATTAAATATATCCAAGACAAAGATGTTAGTTAAAAATTTAGATACTAATTCAAAACAGGAACTGGAAAGAATAATGGGTTGTGAGATAGTTAAGAAAGTTAAATATTTGGGAATTGATATTGAAGCCTCTAATGGGAAGTTATATAAAAATAATTATGAAGTTTTGTGGGAAAAGATACAAATAGAATTGGACAAATGGAAAAAATTACAATTATCTATGCTGGGTAGGTAGCGGCAGTTAAAATGAATGTATTGCCAAATTTTTTTCTTTTTCAAATGTTACCTATACTTAAAAAAGATGCTAATCTGGAAGAGTGGCAGAAGGGTATTAATAGATTTATTTGGAATGGCAAGAAACCGAGGGTTAAATTAAAAATTATTCAAGATACAAGGAAAAGAGGTGGTTTGAAAATGCCTAATTTTAAGTTATATTATCACACTGCTGTTTTGGTAGTGATAAGTGATTGGGTTAATTTAACTAATGATAGAATATTGAATATTGAAGGGTATGGTTTATTATATGGTTGGCATGCATATTTAGTTTATGATAAAAAGATGGATAGGAGTTTCAAAGAGCACTTATTGAGAAGTGCGCTGTTGCGTGTCTGGAAAAAGTATCAGTATATTTTAAACGAAAAGATTCCTGTTTGGACAGTTCCCAGACATGCAATAGAGAATATAAATAGAGTACAAATTCAAGACGTGGTGCCCTATGAGAAACTCCTAATTAAAGAAGGGAATTCGTTATTATTAAAGTCATTTAATATGTTAAGTGAGGAAGGAATAGTCCATACTTGGTTTCCATATTTACAATTGCAGACTAGATGGAAAAAAGATCTGAAGATGGGTATGTCTCAAACAGATGAAAATTTAATTAAACAAGTTAGAGACCAAAGTTCTATGCATATTAAAAGATTGTATAACGTATTGATAGAAATTGACTCTGAAACTGAATTAGTTAAGGACTGTATGATAAAGTGGGGACAAAATTTTGGACAACCAATCATGATGGAAACTTGGGAGAGGATCTGGGTGAAAAATGTAAAATTTACACAAGCACAACATTTAAGAGAAAATTTTTATAAAATGTTTTATAGATGGCATTTGGATCCAAAAAAATTGTCATATATGTACCCTAATTTACAACCTAAGTGTTGGAGATGTGAATGTATGGACGCTACTTATTATCATGTATGGTAGACTTGTAGAAAAATCAAAGCCTTTTGGAAAAAAATATGGTGGATACTTCAAAATATTTTGAAAAAACGTATTGAAAAAACGTATTGAATTTTCACCACAGTTGTTTTTGTTAGGCATTATAAAATACTGCACCACCATAGAGACGAACTTAATTTTTTATTTGATTACAGCAGCAAGACTGTTGGTGGGACAATACTGAAAGAAGCTAGAATTACCATCTATCGAAGAATGGACTTTGAAAGTTATAAATTTGGCTGAAATGACTAAAATATCTGCATATTTGAAGGACCATTCAAATGAAAAATATATGTTGGACTGGAAAAAATGGATAGAGTATATACAAGGGAAATATCAATCTAAGAAATTGTACTTAGCATATAGTTAATTTTTTATATGTGTGATTGAAATATATAGTTAAATTCTTATTAGGATTTATATAACAATTTGGTTTAGTTTAGTGGGTTTTCTTGTGTTTTACCCTGTATTCACTTTGGGAAGTCGGGGGGTGGGTGGGTTGGGGGGTGTTACAATGTATGTAACTGTAATACTGGTATTATATAAGCATGATATACTTTTTGATAAAAGAGGAATTGCTCGGACAGTACCTCGGAACCACATCTGGAGGGGACGGAGATTGAGGAGTGAAGGACTGGAGGGAAGTAGGAAGGTCGTAGGAGAGGGTGGAGAGAGAGGAGAGAGAGAGGGTGGGGGGATAGAAGTAGGAGGTAGGGAGGTAGGAAGTGGGGGATGTGGTGGAGGGGGTGCTGCTGAGCAATACCCATACTTATTTTAATTATTTCATGTAAGTTATTATGCTTTGTTTTGCGTTGAAAAAGTTATAAATGACTGTATTTAGTGGAGTTATATTTATAATTATAAAACTAATAAAATATTTTTTTTTAAAAAAAGAAGGGGTCAGTGCCATCTATCTGTAACATTTCATGGTGTCCCCACTGCCTTTTTCATTTTTTTTCTTCTTTCAATAAAGAAATCCATGAAGAAAAGAAAAATGGAATGGATGCACAGCACTTTTTGAATATTAAGTGCTAGGAAATTTCTACCTTGAAGCAGCAAGTTATGGCAACAATTCAGCATGGCAACTGTGCTACTAGTGTAATGTCATTATGGCTATATATCCCCTGAGCAATAAAACAATTTAGAAAGGTCCTTTATCAGAAATTTTATATTTCTCTTAACACAGAAATAACCTAATTTGTGCAAATCTACTTTGTTTCCTCGGTCAGATTTATGCAGTGGAATGTAGTGGCATTTTAAGACAATGTGAATCACAGATTTATGCACAGTAGACGATTTATCACAATTAATTTTACTTATGAGGTTTATATGCCAAAGGATAAATCCTCATATAGCATGTTACCTTAATCAGTACTTAACAGCCCCTCACTTTATCTTCTGATCTGGTCATCACTGCTTAAAGCTTTTCTATATCTCCACCTATTCCATAAGCATTTTATAAGCCCATTACGATTAAAAGGAATTTGATCTCTAGACATTCACCAAACCACCTAAGTAAAATGAATTAACCCTATGTATATATATTTTAAATGTCAGTAATTTTTATTATAGTTCCATAGCCAATTGCCTGAAGGAAGTTCCATAACATTATGAAAATAAAATTTAGCTTATGTCAGAATCAAAGTCACCTGATGAGAATATTTGCACCCTTTTGCAATAATCTAACTCAGTTTTCTTTTCTTATTGCTTGAATATTAAAGGAAATGAAAAAGGCCCCTGTCTTTTTATTTCTATTATTTACTTGAGTCAGGTTTGTAGGAAATAAAGTTAATGAGACAGAAAAGCAATTCCAGGTTAGAGGAAACTATTTTGTACCCATAGACCAGTATTCTCTTAAAATCAAAGGCACGAAAGCCCTAGCATTTCATTTTGAAAGTGTTCCCCTATATACAGGCTTTGACTTCTATGTACTAGAATAAAATATCTTTATGTATGTGACTTAATCCTTGTTTGCAGTAAATAAAGAAATTTATACTTGGTGATTGTGAGTCAAGCTGAGTATACTAGCTCCTGCATAACTTTAATTGAAAATTCCTTTCCTATCTTTGAAATACCTTAGACGTAATCTATATTGAAGGTCTGTTGGGGTATTCCATTATGTAATCAGTACATTTGTTAATGTTTAAAATTGTTGAAGGGAAAAAAAGTAATTCTTTCTAATAACCAAAAGCTACTTTTAAAAAGAGGGTGGGGGAATCTTTTTTAATCACAACATTTCTGATGCTACAAGCCCCACATCTATTTCAGCTCTAGGCAGGATTACCAGGACTATATTAGATATCCTCCATCTCATTTTCAGCTCTAATGCATCAGTTATGCAGCCTGGAGGCTTATGTGGGCTTATGTGAAGTTTCAGCTAGATTGGAAGAAGTAGCCTATATTTTCATTGATAAGAATAGGCATTAATTGCTTATTCTTATAAAGTACTTAAAATATTTCTTAATGTAGTAATACCATCACGTTAACCTACACTATAATGAAGAACCAACAACCAAAAAAAATGGTTAGATAATATTCTTTAATTGTTTGAATACAGAATTGGAGATATCTACAGGGAAAGGCTTAAGTGCTCCAGAATGAACTTTCTTTTCAGAGTGTTTATTGCTTTCTTTCTGCAAAATTGATTAAAAAGTTGATGTTTAAGTCTTATAACAGGTTCAATGGTATAATCAAATGTCTGCTTTAATCTGTTCAGTGATGTGATTTGAGATAAGCATAAAAACACTTCAAGTTGCTAAAAATGTTTACAAGCAATATAAGAAGCGAAGAGTAGAAGAAAAGCAATTAAATGTAAAAAATTCCAAAAAGTCAGAGGAAACAAAAAAATTATATTATTTGTAAACACAAATATCAGAACATCAATATATTAGAGGTCATTCATCCATAAAATAAAGTTTGGAATAATATTTTGAAGACAATGGATACTTTCTAAATCATCTATAAATTAAGTAATGTAAATATGCTTCAGAAAAAGCTTCAATTTCTTTTTGAAAAAAATGCTCTTTTTTACATACACATTTTATTTGCATATGGAAATATTGTTTACCTGAACATAAACATCTGATGAATATGTTTTCCATTCATCTCATTCTGGATCTCAGGTATATAAATAAAGATGATTTAACAGAAGATACTTAATAATCCACACTGTAAAATACAAATGTAATTGGGTAAAATAGCATCTTTTAAAAAAAGGAAAAGCTGAGTGATCTTTTTTTCTTTCAGATTTAAGATGTAAAGTTTAGGAGTCCTGGTTTCTTCTAATATATTGCTGTCTAGATCCTTTAAGAATTTCTGATCAATTTATTGAAAATAGCTCCGAATTTGGTTGTAATAAACAGTTCAATAAATCAACAAAGCTTGAATGAATGCAACAGCTATTTTGCCTTTCACAGTTCATAGCCAGGTGTTTCCTGGAGGACTAGAAGTATGATAGAGAAATGAAAAATAAGACGGTGCATTCTCAAATGGTATATATTTTTGTCACTTTGGCTCAATTACTCCTTTTAAATCAAAAATAAACAATACAAACCACCTATACTTCATGAAAAATCAACACATATGATATACACAGATATGCAAACCATTTTGTAATTTTGTAGGAAGTTTGAAAAGAAATGTAGGAAGTGTGAAGTGTGTAGGAAGTGTGAAAAGTAAATACCTCTTCCTGAAATTTAACTATATATAAAGTTCATACATAAGTCTTAAATACATACTAGGTATTTTTATTCATTCCTCCACTCTTTTAAGTTTAAGACCCATAATAGCTTGAGACTATTTTGAAATGTTTTCTTGAAATTCAGCAATACAGTTGATGCTGAAATCTGGAAGGATATGGGATGCTCCAGTGATCATGATAAATCTCAGACGGTCTTTGGTTTTACAGGTAAAATGCTGCTTGGCTGCATTATAACTCTCAAATAACCATTGCTCAGTGGGAAAAAATATTTTTATAAATTTATAAATACAGAGGCTAAGCAGTTTCCTTTTGATTTTACTTCTAAAACTTTTTTTTATAGTATACTTTGGCCATATCTAACTGCATAATTCCCTAAACCTTTCTGCGTTGGTGGGGGTAATGCATGCTGTGGCAAAATAGCTATGGTACCTTAGTAATGAAATCTGGGATACTATCTGGAATAGTATGACTACGAAAAAGATTACAAGAAATGAAACTGCTAAAGTTCATTAACAATTATTTTGCCAAAGAACCTAACACCATGAGTTGCAGAAGACTCCCTTCCCCCCAGGCTTTTTTTCCCACACAGAAGGCAAACTAATGATAATGAAAAAATTACAGATTTGCAAAATATGCATACAAATATTCCTCTTCATGAGCGGTCCTCCCCCTCTCACACACACAGACTATCTCTTCTCTTCTCTTATACCCATATCTCCAAGTTAAATGTTGGTTTTATTTTGGCAGATAAACCAATTTTGAGCATGGAGTACAACAGCAAGCATTTCTATTTTTCTAAGATTTCCTTTACAGCTCATGAAACTCCAATGATATAATAGAAATGAAGATGATGCCAGAGAGTAGTCTTTTCCTTTTCCAGTAGAAAAGAAAAGAAGAAGCTAAATAGTCTTCCACAAGACAAGCAAGGCAGGAATCTTTGAGGAAGCTCTCTGTGGTATCATGCAGCTACAAAAGATACCTGGAAAGAAAAATCAGTCCAGTTCCAAGTTAGGGGGAAGATGCTGAAAACAAAATGGAGGCTGCGGGAAAGAAGGTCTCTGTTTATTTGGTAGCCAGAAACTAAAATAGCAGCACATTTCAAGTGATCTTGATTTTATCCCTCTGTTAATGCAGCCTAGCACTGTGTTGGCTTTTTTGGCAGCTGCAGCACACTGCTGGCTCATATTTAAATGATTGTCCAGTAGGAGTTTGAGATCCCTCTCACAGTTGCTGCTATTGAGCAAGGTACCACCTATACTATACTTGTGCATTTGATTTTTCTTGCCTAAATGTAACTTTACCTTTTTCACCAATGAATTTCATTTCATTAGATAGCTCCCAATGTTCAAGTTTGTCAAGACCCTTCTGTATCTTCTGGAGCAGGGGTTCTCAACCTTGGCAACTTTTAAGACTTGTGGACTTCAACTCCCAGAATTCTTCAGCCAGCAAAGCTGGCTGAGGAATTCTGGAAGTTGAAGTCCACAAGTCTTAAAGTTGCCAAGGTTGAGAACCCCTGTTCTGGAGTGTTGGCTATTCCTGCCAGCTTGGTATCATCTGCAAATTTGATGAGTTCTCCATCTATCCCCTCATCCAAATCATTGATGAAAATGTTGAAGAGCACTGGGCCCAGAACAGAACCCTGGGGCACCTACTACAGACTTCCCTCCATGTAGATGCAGTCATCTCTGATAGTGAGAATTAAGTCCAATATGGCTGATCTCCTAGTTCCCTTCTCTACTTTTGGGGAGACAAAGTTGTCTGCTAAGTTTGTCAGGAATCTGTTTGATCTTCTACTTGATGCAGAGTTTGTCTCCCAGTTGATATCAGGGTAATTAAAGTTCCCCATTACTATTGCGATCTGCTTTCTATATACCTTAGTTAACTGACTAGCAAAAAGTTTATCTATTTTCTCTGTTTAGTTGGGTGGCCTATATTATACACCTATGGCAATGTCATTTCCCCCCCTTTTATATTGACCCAAATGCATTCAAGATAGTTTTCATCATTGCTGTGCTCTATTTTGGTAGAGATGTAGTTATTTCTTATATAGAGAGCAACTCCTCTTTTATTTGGTCTGTTTCTTTTAAATAATTTAATTCCCTCCAACTGTGTGTTCCATTTGTGGGTTTCATCCCACCAACTTTCCTTAATGGCAGCAATATCATATCTGCCCTCATTTACCTGAATTTCTAATTCACCCTGTTTATTGCTCATACTCCATGCATATTTTTTTTACTTGTCTTGCAAAGACTTGTGATGGCCTTAAGTAATGGCTTCCCTTGGTCTTAATCCTGTCAAGCAATTGTGATTGGTTTTATCCTGTTATATATAGGCTGTCTATTACCTTTAGCATGTCTCTTTTAATAAATAGGCAGGCTTGAGACAATATTTCCACTTTTCTCAATGGCTAGGGATTACTTAAATTTGTGAATGAAACATTGTTTCTGTATTTCTTTTCCTGAGCTTTATTCTTGTGATTTAGGGGGCATGGTAAAAAAAAAAAATATGTATGTGTGTATGTGGCATTCTTACCATAATACCTAACTCAGCTGCTTGTCTTACTTCTCATTAAAAAGAAAAGAAAAGGTTCACATTTATTTATTTACAGGACATATATGACTGCCTAGCTTATATAATGATTATAGGCAGGTCTCAACATTCATTAAATCATGAAACATGATTCTGTATATTTTTAATGTTATAAACGCTAAAGAATACCAAATTTAATCCTCAACCCAGGGTAATAGCTCAAATCTTTCCATACAGAATAGCCCTTCAAATCTTATAGAACTTTATATCTATTGTATGCAGGTGGCATTGAGGGAACGAGAAAATTAATTGTCCCCAAAGTGCGTTTTCAAAAGGCAACTGTTTTTTTCCTAAAGGTGTTTCGTTTCTCATCCAAGAAGCTTTTTCTTCAGAGCTGAAGAAGCTTCTTGGATGAAAAGAGAAACGTCTTCAAGGAAAAAACAAAGTCCAGTTGCCTTTCGAAAAAACACTTTTGGGACAACCATGACCTAGATGACTGAGAATCTCCATAGACATCGAGGAAATTGATTGCTTTCAGAGTGTAATCTATTTTGTGTATTTATATAAAGAGATGAATACAAATTAAAAACTAACTTTTAAAATAGATCAAATGCTGTTGCTTGATTCATATTTGTGAAAGTGACATAGTTGCTATTACAGTATATTTACACATGGAAGGAATACCTTCAAGTTTTGGTTATGTATGTATCTTGCTATATTGCAGTCTCACAAATGACAGAGTTTCTAAGGGTGAACACAAGCTGTGTTCACAAAACAGTTTAAGCATATTTAAATTTATTTAATCATTTACACATTTTTTAGGTTTGCACAATACATCATACCATAAACTAGCCATAAAGACAACACATTAAATCACAAAAATCTAATCAAAATTAACAAAGTTTAACAAGTAATGTATATGCAGCAGTTGCCTTTATAACTGACTTGGATAAATATATACACACAAAAATTTTCTGTTTCTAAGTAAAATTGGGATATTATGGAAAATATCTAAGACTAATCTTAATCTTAATTCTATTCCTACAAAATATCTAAATGTCTTAGTATGTGAGAATTTAAAATTCTGAAATTATTACAAAGGATTAATTAAGAAAATATGATTATTTGGTATTAAATTAAATTTAAATTAATATAAACTTAAACTAAACCCATTTTATTCACCATCATGTGGGAACATTTACATCTATTTCATTGACAGTTTGCATGCATTTTTTATTTTGTTACATTTATAATTTTTCTGCTTTACAGAAAATCAAGGAGTAGTTCAAAAAACAAAAGATGGAGATCACAACCATATTGAAGCTATCATATATTCCTTTTTTACATAAATATGATGCATATACAAAAGGGATGGTACTTCAATCACATGGCCATTACTGCCATCTGGATTCAGAAAGCACTTTTTTATCTCATATTAGTCCCCCAAACAAATAGCTGAAAAATTTAAAAGCATTTTTTTTTCAATTATAGGACACAGTGCCAAGCCATGGCAGCATAGAACATTGACTGCAAGGACCAATTCTTTGATTGGCAAAGAATGGAGCACAAGTTTGAGAAGGAAAATAATATTAAAGCAGCAAATGTTGCATTTTAGCTTATAAAAAAAGAGAGATGGGGAACAATAAAAAGGAGAGAGTATTTGCAGCAATGAAACAGAAAAAAATATTTTTTTTTCAAAACTTTATTTATAATACAATTAAAAAACATTGGATGTAACGTGACATTCCAGTATATACATTCTTATCAAGTTCCACATTTTACAATCGATTCTTCATCTATAATTATACATTTAAGGTTTTTATACAGTACTTATTCTAAAATAACATATATTTCTATCTTAACGCTAATCTTTTATCCCAACCATCCTCCTCGAATCCCTCCAGCAGTAAAATTTATCCCAGCTTTCGAAATAAATTGATCCACATTTGTCTTTCAATACCATTGTGAGCCTGTCCATTTCCGTACATGCTAATATTTTATATAGTAACTCTTCCTCTGTGGGGATTTCTTTGCTCTTCCATTTTTGCGCAAATGCAAGCCTAGTTGCAGTCAAGATGTGTAACAGCAAATAGATTGTTCCCTTATTGTATTTCTCTGTAGTTATTCCCAACAAGAAGAGTTCAGGTTTTAACTCTTAAGTCCAATATTAATATATCTTTCAGCCAACTTCGTATCCTATTCCAATACTCACGGGCCTTTGAGCATTCCCACCACATATGGTAATATGATCCAATTGCTATTTTACATTTCCAGCATAAAGGTGAGATATTTGAACCCATTTTAGCTAGCCTTACAGGTGGGAAGTGCCATCTATAGAACATCTTGTAAAGATTTTCCTTGTACGAGGCAGCTAGAGTGAGTTTCCTATTTCTTTCCCACAGTTCTTGCCAAATCTGCAGGTCAATACTGAAACCAAAATCTCTACTTCAAATTAGCATAGTCTCCTTGACCTGTTCTTCGTACATTGCCTGGTCTAAGAGAAAGTGATATATTTTTTTAGTCATTTTATCCTCGGGACCTAATAATATTTTATCTAGTTCTGTCGGCTCTATTTTTATACCCCACTCTTTTTTGTCTTTCCTATATCTTGCTTGTAGTTAGAGATATGCCCACCATTCTAATTCTATCCCTGCGTCTTGAAGATTTTTTCCTCAATTTTAATTTTCCTCTCTCATCTAATATGTTTTTATAGGTTATTACTTTCCCCAACTGAATGAAACTTGGGTGTATATACATTTCTAGTGTCGAGATCCAATTGGGAACTTGCCTATAATACTGTCGCCAGATTTTGGTTCAAACATATATTAGCGCCCATCTGATGTAATGCCCCCGGAAGTACTGGTGAACTTTATGTTTCTCGTCCCATAACATGGCATGCCATCCAGTCGAAGCAGAAAATTCTAATGCTCTGATTTCCTTACAGGCTTTTTAGTCAGAAAACCTATATAAATAGAATTGATTTTGTTAAGAATGACTCCACTTCTCTGAAATGGCAAAAGTTGTGGAAAGTGGTCATATTTCTATATTAACAAGTGGTGTAAATTGATGAAAATTAGGTACATGTCTTTAATTAAGGAAGGAAACACCTATGGCTTTTGCCTAGTTACTTGGTTACACTTTCCTTATTAGGTTTGCCACTGGGAAATTAAATGGCCTGACTTTCTGTTGCCTTTTATCAGTTTCTCCCCATTTTGTTACAGTGAGTAATATTCTTTTCTTTTTCTTTTTTTAAAGGAGTTTCAATAGTGCCTTTGGATTTAAGAGGATTATGTAAAGTGGGAGTCTCAACATATTCCCTGTCACACTTACAAGGGAAGGGAAAAATATCTTAGAAATAAACCATTTTGTTTCTAACATCAAATCATGCATATTCCTGCCTCCATGTCCAGTTAACACCTACCAATAGTCAGAATTAGGAGGAATTTCCTTGAAAAAACAAATAATGGGAAGATTTAGCCCCCAGATGCTAAATTTGGCCGTTGATGTGATTATGTGCTACCAGAAACAAAGAAATTTTGTTTATGGCAATTTAAATTTGATTTAAATTTGAAATGGCTTAGTTATACAAAATCACAAGAGCCATGATAGAATAGGTAGATTTTACATGTAGCAAATTTGGGGATGAATAGGTAAATGTTTCCATGAGTGCTTGTAAAATTAACATGTAGTGAATGGTGACCAAATTAATATTTTACATTTAACAGGACAAATTATTGGCTTTGTGATATTATAGATCCATGAACATTATTTCAGAAACAACTATTGTACATTACTATTGTAATGCTCTCTACATGGGGCTCCCCTTGAAGTGCACACGGAGGCTTCAACTGGCGCAGAATGCAGCCACGCGGGTGGTAGTGGGGGCACCCTGGCGGGTACGAATGACCCCCATCCTGCGCGAGCTGCACTGGTTGCCGGTGGCTTTCCGGGTGCGCTTCAAGGTATTGCTTACCACCTTTAAAGCGCTCCATGGCATAGGACCCAGTTATTTACAAGACCGCCTTCTTCCAGTAAATACCTCCCATCGACCAGTTTGCTCCCACAGAGAGGGCCTCCTCAGGGTGCCATCGGCTAAGCAGTGTCGGCTGGTGGCGCCCAGGGGGAGAGCCTTTTCTGTGGGGACACCGATGATGTGGAATGAGCTCCCCCCAGAACTCCGGACGTGTCATGATCTCCACACCTTCAGAAGAGAATTGAAGACTCATCTCTTCAATCAAGCCGGCCTGGCCTAGACCTCCTCGGATTTAATGTAAATCTTTATTATTATTATTATTATTATTTATTTAATTTCTATGCCGCCCTATTCCAAAGAACTCAGGGCGGCTCACAGCATGATAGAAATTACAATAAACACATATCTATAAAAAACCCTTGAGCTAAAAGAAACCAATCACTCCACAAACATACACAGAAACATACACTGGCTAGGGGCAAGGTGTTAGCTGCCCCAGGCCTGCCGGCAAAAGTATGTTTTAAGCAATCTACGAAAGGCGAAGAGGGTGGGGGCGACACGGATCTCCGGGGGAAGTTGGTTCCAGAGGGCCGGGGCCGCAACAGAGAAGGCCCTTCCCCTAGGCCCCGCCAGGCGACACTGTCTGGCTGACGGGACCTGGAGAAGGCCCACTCTGTGGGCCCTAACCGGCCGCTGGGATTCATGGGGCAGCAGACGGTCCCGTAAATAACCTGGTCCAATGCCATGTAGGGCTTTATAGGTCATAACCAACACTTTGAATTGGGTTCGGAGACCAATTGGCAGCCAATGCAGCTCGCGGAGTGATGCCGAAATGTGGGCATTTCTAGGCAAGCCCAACACTGCTCGCGCGGCTGCATTCTGCATTACCTGAAGTCTCCGAACATTTTTCAAAGGTAGCCCCATGTAGAGAGCATTGCAGTAGTCGAACCTCGAGGTGATAAGGGCATGAGTGACTGTGAGAAGAGACTCCCGGTCCAAATAGGGCCGCAACTGGTGCACCAGGTGAACCTGGGCAAATGTCCTCCTCGCCACAGCCGAAAGATGATGTTCCAAATTTAGCTGTGGATCGAGGAGGACGCCCAAGTTGCGGACCTTCTCCGAGGGGGTCAAAAGCTCCCCCCCCAGGCTAATGGACGGATAGATTGAAATATCCTTGGGAGGCAGAACCCATAGCCACTCCGTCTTGTCGGGGTTGAGTTTGAGCCTGTTGGCACCCATCCAAACCCTAACAGCCTCCAGACATCGGCACATCACTTCCGCTGCTTCACTGAAGTGACACGGGGTGGAGATGTAAAGCTGGGTATCATCAGCATACTGATGATATCTCACCCCGTGTTGTCGGATGATCTCGCCCAGTGGTTTCATGTAGATATTAAACAGCAGAGGGGAGAGGACCGATCCCTGAGGGACCCCACAAGGGAGGAACCTAGGGGTTGACCTCTGACCCCCTGCCAACACCGACTGCGACCGACCAGTGAGGTAGGAGGTGAACCACCGCAAAACAGTGCCTCCAACCCCCAACCCCTCCAGTCGGTGCAGAAGGATACCATGGTCAATGGTATCGAAAGCCGCTGAGAGGTCAAGTAGCACCAGGATAGTGGATAATCCCCTATCCCGGGCCCGCCAGAGATCATCCGTCAGCGCGACCAAAGCAGTTTCCGTGGAGTAGCCGAGCCTGAATCCTGACTGTTGAGGGCCCAGATAATCGGCCTCATCCAAGGACCGTTGGAGCTGGAGTGACACCACCTTCTCAACAACCTTCCCTATAAAGGGAAGATTGGAGACAGGACGGTAGTTGTTTAAAACAGCTGGGTCCAGGGAAGGCTTCTTGAGGAGGGGGCGCACAATTGCCTCCTTGCAGGGAGCCGGAAAGGACCCCTCCCTCAAAGAAGTGTTGACAATCTCCTGAACCCAGCCCCGCGTCACCTCCCTGCTGGCCGAAACCAGCCAGGAGGGGCACGGGTCCAATAAACAGGTGGCGGAGCTCACAGCTCCAATGGCCTTGTCGACTTCATCAGGTGCCACCGGGTCAAACTCCTCCCACACAACAGGATCAAGACGAGTCCCTGTCATCTCGACTGAATCATTATCAGCCGATACTGCATTCCAATTGGAGTCAAGGTCCATCCGAATCTGGGCGATTTTATCCGCGAAAAACTTATTAAAGTCCTCAGCACTACCCTGCAAGGGTGCATCAACCCCCCCCTGATTAAGGAGGGAGCGAGTTACCCTGAACAGGGCGGCTGGGCGGGATTCCGCAGATGCAATCAAGGCGGAATGATACGCGCATCTTGCCGCCTTGAGCGCCACCTGGTAAGTCTTGATATAAGATCTTACAAGTGTTCGGTCAGATACGGATTTGCTTTTCCTCCATCGCTTCTCTAGGCGTCTCTTCTGGCGCTTCATCCCCCTGAGTTCCTCAGTAAACCAAGGAGATCTCCTGGGTCTGCTACCACAGAGAGGTCGCAGCGGCGCAATCCGGTCAAGAGCCCCCTTCGCAGCCATATTCCAGGCCGTAACCAGGGACTCTGCCGAACTGTGAATGAGAGAATCCGGTATTTCCCCAAGCGTCCTCTGAAAACTCTCTGGGTCCATCAGACGTCTGGGGCGGAACCACCTAATCGGTTCCGCCTCCCTGCGGGGGAGGATTGGAGCCTTGAAAACAAGCCGCAACAGAAAATGGTCTGACCATGACATAGGCAAAATATCTAAGCCCCTTAAATTCAGATCATTGCTCAACTGTTCTGAGAGGAATACCATGTCGGGAGTGTGTCCCCTCTCGTGAGTCGGACCCTGAACTACCTGAGTCAGGTTCATGGTTGCCATGGTGGCCATGAACTCCTGCGCCAACCCAGAGGATTCGCCGAGCGATGGAAGATTTAAGTCCCCCAAGACAATAAGCCTGGGGAACTCAACCGCCAGCCCAGCAACCCCCTCAAGTAGCGCAGGCAGGGCTGTTGACACGCAGCTGGGAGGCAGGTACGTGAGCAACAAGCCCACCTGAACCCCTAGGTCCAACTTCACAAGGAGCAACTCACAACCCGCAATCTCAGAAACAGCGAGCCTGCGTAGGCTAAAAGTCTTCTTGGCTATAATAGCCACTCCTCCCCCCCTTCCCTGGGGTCGTGGCTGGTGCCATACCTGAAACCCGGCTGGACACATCTCAGAGAGAGGAACTCCTCCCTCCGGGCCCAGCCAGGTCTCGGTCACACATGCGAGGTCGGCCTCCTCATCCAGGAGAAGATCATGGATGAGGGGAGCTTTATTTACAACCGACCTGGCATTGAGCAGCAGCAGCCTGAGCCCAGGGTCCGGATTTCGCCCATTACCAGTACTTCGGGTTGAACTCACAGGGTCGGAGCAAGGGATCGCTTTTAGACAGCGAGCTCTTGTTCCCCGGGAATGGCCTACCCTATGGCTCCCACCATATCTGCCTCTCCCCAGCAAGACCGGTATACTTTGGCCCTCTATCAAATCTCTATATAAATTTTTTAAACAAGGTTGTTCGGGTTTTAGAATTGGGATTTTAACAGGTTTTAGTAACAGCCATGTATTAATTTAATTTATTTTTAAATATTTATTATTATTATCTGTTTTAATTGGGCTGTAAACCGCCCTGAGTCCTATGGGAGAGGGGCGGTATAGAAATGTAAGAAATAAATAAATAAATAAACTAATTGCTGTGCTTTAGAATCAAACTATAACTTTCATCTGCAGACTTTTTCTTATTATACAATAATGGTCAATCTGAATAAATAGCCTCTTCTGTCACACATTCATCATCACTTATGTAAAAGCAGTGCTCAATTGCACATGTTCACATTATTCTTTTATATAAAAGCTTTCAAAATCTGACAGTGTAAGATTATCAGAATGGCAATATTATACTGCTTTTGGCAACATACACAAATTTCTCATCAAAGAATTGAAGGAACACTAAAAAACTAAGATTCTTGGAATAACACAAAGTATCATGCTAGTTAATAAACAGAACTAAAACTATTAATAACTTTGCATTCAAATATTAAAATTATAAATAAAAACATGTTCATGCAGGAAAATGATCTGGCAACTTATTCCAAATTAGTTGTATATCCATTACTGTCTTTTTTATTGGAAAAACTATCTTCAGAACCTTAGATAAGAATTTTTCATAACATTTCACTGTTTAATTAGAAACATCAGATTTAATAGGCAAAACTATTAATTGTGTGATAAAAAGATATAATTAAATATTGAAGCTGTCTAGCTGTCCACTCTATAGAGCATTAAATGTTGCTATGTGATTACAAAACAATAGAAAAACAAACTTACAACTCTTTAGGTGTCATGAGGAGTTCCTTTATCTCACTGGTCAGTTTGGACCAACTCAGATTTGGTCACAAAGTCCAGCCCAGCTTTACTATAACAGATTTCAAAGTGAAATAATTGTATATCAAGAGGTAAGTCTATAGCAGGGGTGTCAAACTGCTGGCCCATGGGCCAGATGTGTCATGCTGAAATCATGCCCACCCCATTGCCAGTAATGGCAAAACAGTCATGATACATTGTGACATGTCACGTGACGTTTGCGAATTTGACACCCCTGGTCTATAGCTATCAATGTTGGGCTGAAATGTTATCGTTATGTTCATTGATAAATAGCTGGTTAAAGTTAAAGTGCTAAACTGGATAAATACTGGTTGCTTCTTTTATTTCAACAACAAATTATTTTCAAATTAAACCAAATACTCAAGTTTATGAAACCAAAGTTGGGTATTGCCTTCAAGCATCCATAAATCCATAGTATAGAAAAGACCTACATACCAATTTAAGACATAATCTTATAATCAGTCAACGGAAATAATCTCATTGAACACAATGTACCTTAGTTTAGATTAGATTACTAGACTTCTAGCTTTCCTCTAATTTTGGAACATAGATGGTTTTTGAAGAGCTACATCTCCAGGAGAGATAGCAGTTTTGAAATGAACAGAGTTCTTTTCTTTTAACACAGTTCTGTATTTGATGGTGTTAAATATCAGTGGCCTCAAACTAATTTAATATGTCAGTGCACATTTTTTCTTCTCTATTGCTTTGCTTTTACATTCTCCAGGACCTTTAATTAAGATATCCTTAGACTTGTGACCTTGGCTAACTTTTTAAAATATAGTGAGTGCTCATGCAGGGTGAATGTTTCCCAATATCACATAGCTCTTCTGAAAATACATTAGGTTTGTTTGCTTTTTTCTAGGCAATCTATTATTAATATCAATACTGATTATCAATGTGACCAAAACAGCTCTAAATGTTCTTCATTGTCTCATATTTAAGCTATTATTTTATTTGTCACACAATATGCTTTGACATTCATATCTGACCAAATAGGCTTAACGACTGTTGATTAAACATATTTTTAATGGAAAACATGTCTTAAAAACATAATTTTTAGAATAACCATTAACAAAATTTTGATCTTAATATTTCCCTGAATAAAAATATCATCAAAAAGCCTTGAAGAAGTAGTACATGGTTCCCAATTTAATTTACAGTTGTATATGGAGTATGGGTAGTCCTCAACAGTGTTTTTAGTGACTGTTCAAAGTTACAGTGGCACAAAAAAAATGACTTATGACCGTTTTTCACACTAATGATGGTTGCAGCATCCCCATGGTCGCATGATCTAAACTCAGATACTTGACAAGTGATTCATGTTTTGATGGTTGCAATGACCTGGGTCATGTCATCACCTTCTGTGACCTTCTGACAAGCAAAGTCAATGGGGAAGCCAGATTCACTTAACAGCTGTGTTACTAACTTAACAAGTGCAGTGATTCACTTAAACAAGTGGCAAGAAAAGTTGTAAAATGGGGCAAAGCTCACTTAACAAATGTCTCACTTAACAACAGAATTGTTGGGCTAAATTGTGGTCATAAGTTGAGGACTATCTGTTTAGCTTAGTTTAGTTTCATAATTTGGTTTGAACCAAATGCCAGAAATCAAAAGAGATATTTGAAAAAGAAAAAAAAAGAGAAAAAGAGCAAAATAATGTGTGTGTGTGTGTGTACTTGTGTGTGTGTGTGTACTTGTGTGTGTGTGTCAGGCAGGACATAAATAGTGTTATATCGTTTTGCATTTTAAAGCTCATTTTTTTTTAGAAAAGTCCACTTTAGTCAAAGTTCATCACTGAAACTTTATCTGCAGTTAAATCTCTTTGTATCTTAACCTAAAACTGTGTCTAACAGGACTTTAAATAAAAGTGCAGTATTATAAATAACAGCAGGATAATTTTGCTGTCTTATTTACATATACAAGGGACCAATGTTACAGTTATGAAGCAATTAAGAAGTCTATGTAAAATATTGTTTCAAATGTTCAACAAGTCTGTGTGAAATAATCTGAGGTTATAATTATTAAATGATGTGTGACTGCAATTATGGATTTGGAATGCATGAAAGACACAACACAGGAACATTGCATTTTAACATTTTCCACAGGGTAACCCATACAATAAAAGGCATAGAAAATTTACAATCAACACAATGGCTGCATTTTCATATTGCTGAGGCTGTGAACCTTTGAACCTGCAAAGTATTAAAAAAAAACCTGGCCAAAATAACTATGGTTTAGCCCTACTTGTAAATCCAGTTTCTTTTAGAAAAAACAAAACATGACACTCTACTTTCTTTGTTTTTATTTCCAATGCATCTTAGTATAGCAATAAAAAAATGGAAACTTGGACCATAAATGTATATGTCTTGTGAACTTTAGGTATTTGTTTTTTAAACGTTTAAGTCATATTTCTATGATAAATTGGCTGGTTAGTTAGAGAATAAAAATTTACTAAAACTTTTAGGATGAAAACGTCCTTTTATATTAGATAACAAGGACTATAGAAGAAACACCATAAGAGATTGGGGCTCTTAGAATAAGATTTTCATTGAAAAATCATCAATTACACTTGGAGTTGATATGTTTCATATTCCTTCATCTTGATCTTTTGTGGGAAAGAAAGTTAGTTCATTTGCCTGCGGGTTTTACCACATGACAATTTCTGCTCACTTGATGCTGCAAAGTTGTACAAACAGCTCCTAATAAACAAAGAAGTGTCCTTTATCGTGTTGGAATTAATTCATAGGTATTGTTCACGGAATAACAGCCAGAAGCTCTCTTTGTGTTGTAAAAATGCTTAAAGTTTTTCTAAGTTTATCAAAAGATGAATGGCAGGTCCATGAATCTCTAAGCATAGATCAGTATTTGAGTTCATAATCCGTAAGATAATAATGGGGCAACTGTCATGGTATTTTAGATAGGTACCTTATCTTCAGAAAATTTCAAAGCAGCTTTTTTTATATATTATTTCTGTGTTGGCTCAAAATTTCTTACATATATCTGCATCACTTTGATCATTTATCTTAACAATTATTTCTTCAGTCCAACTGATCAAGAATTGTAAACAACTTCCCATCTGGGTGACTTTGCCAATTATTTTTTTCTAAACTCAATTTATCTCACAGAAGAAATCACCATATATGCAATCTCAAAGAAAAGTTAGAAAGTTAAATCATCAAGTATTCCCAGTTTCACTGTTTTAAATAAAAGTACATATGATACATTTTAATATAAACTCAGAGAACTACACAATTGGAATGAAAAAAAATGGAAATACAATTCAATTTGAAAAAAATAAAAATAGCTAAAATCAGCATGTATATTAAATTCTGTTCACATGTTCGGTATCCACAGTGGTCAATACTTTGTATTATGAATAATCTAAACCACTCCTCATTGTATATTCCATATGATATGGAGACTGTTTAATGTAGTGACTGAGGTGCTAAGCTAGAAAGGAGATTGTGAGTTGAGGAGTACGTGAATATGGTCCAACTTTTCTTAAGCTTCCAGGTAGAGATGTGGACCTTGCATTATACAATGCCTTTATGTATGAGGCTTTACTCTACTGACTTACTTAAAGGGGGGATTTGTTAAAAAATATACATTATTCAGTAAATATTGTGGTATTTTCAATTATATTGGCCACCAGGACACAGTATGACTGGTTTTATCTGCAGTAGGGCTCATAAGGTATACATAACGAGACTGTTTTCATGAGATTCAAAACCTCTACTGAAAATTGAAGTCATGGACTGTTGCACTTTAGATGATTATATACAGTCATTAGGTTCAGCAGCTATGTAGTTCTGGTACTCAGTTATACTGTAGAAAGGGAAATATAGAATCTAGCAAAACCTACACAAGGAAATACATCCATCTATGTAACATCTATACCTCCCTACTCTGGTTGGTGGATTGTATATAACTTTCTGATAGATTGTGAATCAATTTACAAACAGATTTCTAGACAATATTTGAGCAAGGATAAGACATGGATTAATTTGATTAAACTTTGAATTATAATATGAGATTGAAAAAAAAATTATATATCCATTGTGAATTTCATATCTATATAAATAATATTGCTTCTAAATTACACTTGTGTAGTGTCGATATTTGCTAACATCTTTAAGGAAAATATTTCTCTTTTATTTTACCATTGTTACATTTTACTGTATTATAAAAGAGTTTTACTTCTAGGTATTTAATTTATAGAAAAGAACTTTTACTTTTTCAGCTTTTACTTGTCAAGATAATTGTTTGTTTATTATTTACTTCTTTGACTATGGGTTAAATTTAATCATACACAGTATGGCTGAAAAAATTCAAATGGTTAGTATCTGAAGATAAAATAGAACATCCATGACAAAACAAAATGATGGATTTTTACCTATGTAGACTGGAAATAAAGTATCAGCCTTTACAAGATATTACTTTATCAACTGATATCAGGTTAATTACATGACTATGTAGTATAAATGCTTGGTTTTTCCTCTGAAATGGAATAGATGACCATGTGTGAGATATTATTATTATTATTGTGCATCAAAATAAAGAAATAGAATAAATCTGTTCATTTATAAGAAATAAAAATAGAATAAAATTATCATTTTAAAAAAGCCTCCTCTGTCCTAGGCAATGTAGAAATTTGTAAAAGAGATATGAATATTTACTTGGAATACTTAGGGGACCAAGTGATAATTGCACAATTTATGTAATTTCTTTCCTTAAAAAGTTGGCTTAGTAATAGAACATTTCCAATCTTAAAGGCATTTGGTCTATAATTACTACTAGAAAGGCCAAAATGAAGTACCCCTATTACTATTACTTCTTAGCAATTTGGGGAAAATTGATCACTAACAGGAGCATTTCCATTTTTTTAGCTGATTAATTAAACAGTTTCCAGATGGAAGATGGCATATTCCAGGTGGTAGCCAGGTGGAAATACTGATGAAAGAAATAGGTTGAAATAAAAAGCCAGCTGGGATAGCCTATATTGGTCACTGAGAACTCTTCCCACTGAGAACTCTTTAGATGCAATCTCAGCTTCTAGTGAAATAATTTTATTAATTGTGGACCACACAATTATCTGCAAAAAAAGAATGAGACATCTGTCTTTTGTGACTTGAAAAACTCAGTCCCAGTTAAGATGCACAATTTATATATATATATAATAAATCCCCCTTTCTAGTCATGTCCAACTCTAGGGGGCAGTATTCATTTCCACTTCTTAGCCAAGAGAGCTAGCATTTTCCAAAGACACTTCTATGGTCATTACTATATGCCAAGGCACATGGAATTCTGTTACCTTCCCACCAAAGTGGTACCTATTTATCTACTTGCATGCTTTCAAATTGTTTGGTGAGAAGGAGCTGGGGCAAAAAACAGAAGCTCACCCTGTCTCGAAACCAGGTTGTCTATATAGGGTCTCCTTTTCTTTTTCCTCTGTCTAAACTATAAATAGAGCAAAAATCATGGATTTCCAAGACTGAAAGAGTTTTTTTTAAGTTACAGAGTTTTTTATTTTCAGTTTACCTGCACTGAGAGTCTAATCATTTTTATCTTCTCAATGAACAAGAGGGAAAAGGCAATAAAATTCCCAGTAAAGTACTATATTTAAAATCTCTATCAAACTAACTTTACCACTTTCTATTAAAAAAAAATGTTCCACTTTTTCAGTGGATAAGACACTGGAACTAAAAAACCAAAACAAATATTCTGTGTATCCAGATCCTTGAAGCGAAAGTAACAAGGATGATTATTTGCAGTAATGTTTGCTGCCAAAAGTGTTCAAGTAGAAAATGAGTAGACTAGCATTTAAAAGCGATATGCAAGGTTGGGAATGAAAGTGCATGTGTGAGATAGTAAGAAAATGAAAGTAGAGACGTTTGGAAAATGGCAAGATCAGTAGTATTGATCTTTGGAACAGTCACTGGTAGTAGATATGCTGTAAGCAAAAACTGTCAAATGATATATACGTGGACATAAGCAAAAAAAGGATGCAGTAACATGTTTTATAAAACAGTTCCTATTGCTTTAGTTGAGTGAAGTAAACACATCATTTTGTTAGCAGTATTTGTGACATTGCATATAGTACATACAAAACATGATGAACTTAAAAGAGGTGTGTAAAGGTTTACTGATTTCATCAAAATCACAAAAGCAGTAATGCTGTAGCATGGCAATTGTTTTATTCCTTTTGCATATATATGTCACAGCACAATGCATAAACAAAACTCAATCACAGCATGATGTGGAATTTGTCATTTTCCTGCTTGAAGACACTGCTGTCAAAAGTTTTCCCTATAGAAGCTTTAGGCTGATTACTTTCTGAAATTTTTCACCAATCAATGGTGCATTATTGTAACTGAGAAAGTATTCCTGATTTGAGACTGGAATGACCTACAGTTTAACACCAGATGTTTGCAGTATTCAATCCTTTCAGTCATGTTAGTACTTCTGATAAATTATAATACTGAAAGTAGTTTAATTTATCTGGTAATGTTAATCACAATTTAATAAAAAAAGGAGAGTCAAGGATGACATTTGTCTGAAAATGTCAATTTTCTTAAATTCTCTGAAAATCATCTAATTAGTTAAATTCTGTCTTCTATCCCTAATTTAGAGCTTCTGGGTGTAAATAAACAGCAAATGAAAGCAACATTTCTTGTGGAGTCACAATATTTTGAATTGTGAAGAAATATTAAGTCATCATTATAGTTGTTGTGAAAACATGTCCATTCACAAAATACTTGCCACTAACATACGGCTATTACACAAAGGGAAAAAAATAAATTTTACTTGGAAGCAGTCTGTAAAATCAGACAATAAATTATATTTGTCTTTGTCCTATTTCTGTTTGTTTAGTTTACTATGGCACTGCTTTTGTCAGAATATTGCTGTTTAACTGCTCCCCACCTTTCCTTCCCAGGCTAAATTTTCATACCTTTCTTCCTGTATTATTCAATATTACGAAAAGGCAAAGTGAGTTGTATGCCTATAACATATATTCAACAGTATTTATTTAACAGCATTCAAATTGCTTCTTTAGGAATTTAGGGAAATGCTTTGATTTGTTTGCAGACCATTTGATAGCTAGCTTCAGTTTCAAATCTTCCTTTTGCTCTCTGATAATATATATGAAACATAAAATGAATAGTTGCATTGTTAGCTATTTCTGAAATTTCAGAGGTACCTAGTTAAAAGTAATTCTGGGGTTTGATCCACAGTACTTGTGCTTGTGTTTTTTGCAATAAATAATGCTGTTGGTAGCTGTATGCTTTATATGTAAACAATAGTAAATCAAGAAGAAATAGCCTGATGTACAATATTATTTGGGATTGTGTGTCCAGCCATTGAAATACAAATAAATGTATGTATTTATTTGTGGATTTATATGTGCAATATACAAATAAAGTTAAAATACATTAATACAATAAAAATAACAAAACCATATAATCATGAGATATAAGCAAACAAGACAACAAATATTATAGATGAAAACCACTAGTTAAAGTGCCTCAGTAAACAAAAAAGCCTTTGGGCCAATGACAAATCACTTGCAACATTGCTACTTTTTGTATCTTCATAAGGTACAGAAGTAAAAATACTTGCTTGATACTCAAGTTATTTAGAATTTAAAAGTGATCATTAGTAACTTGAATTTGTTTGAAGTAACATAAACAGCTTCTTTATAATCACTGTAGTGTGATTGCTCTGAATGCCACTCAAGCTACTAGAGAATTCTTGATGTCTTCAATGATAGGCATGCATGCACTGAATTACTTAATTTAGTCAAGAAGCTACCAGGTCATGAACTAGATTATCTATACCCAGGAGTAATTATAAATGACAATCTACCACTAAATACTCTTTATGGTGAAACAGAAAGTGTTGGATCAAATCTCAAGGTGAATACCAGAAAAAATGCACATTCAGATTCTAAACCACATGGATTTCAGATTCAATTTATCAGTGTTATCCAACCCATTATTATTTGAGGGAGTTTCTGCACAGATGGTTCAGAACCACCAGAGTTTAACCTGACATAGATTTCAAAGAGAAACAACGGGATGCCATCAATGTATTGTTGATTACCTTTTCATCTCAGAAGTTTCATATAGTTATTAAAGAAAATGGGAATGAAATAAACTTTTGTATAATCTTACAGTGCTTGGGGATTGAGATAATCTTTCTGACACTATTTCTGAAAATAACCAAATATAAAAGCAGAATGATGGAAAATTTGGCTTCTAACACAAAGCCATTAAAATCAACCCATAGTTAATATTATCAAAATTTATAAGGTCGTTTTACCCATCTTCCCTTGACTAAAGTTATTCATCAACATAGAATACAATATTTCAATACATTTGTAAGCTACTGTACATGGAACTGGTATAGATAAATCCCCAGTTAAAATATTATTAAATTTGAAGTTTAAACTTTTGAAGGAACTATTGTGCTATACTTGCTTTATCTCAATATGCATTGATTGCAATGGTGGAAAAACAATGGTGGACATTTGTAAAAATAAAAGTTATCAGGTCTAAATGTTGCAGTTTCAAAGATAGACTCTTTCTCCATAGCTTTCCTTTTCAGTCTTAAGAACCTGGTAAATATGTAAACACAGAGCTCTGGGACACAGTAAGATTGTTTCCCCAACCAATGGGCTCAGGTGTCATCATATACATTCTGGCATGGATATATCTGTCTTAGGGGACTTCACCTTTTATTGAGCTTTAATTAGTATTAATTGAGCTATTGTTTAAATGAAATTCTCTGTTTTAATTTTGTTCACTGCCCAAAGTTTCATGCATAGATGAGTGGCAATATATATGGGATAAATAAATAATCAGATAAACAAAATTTCACAGATTAGAGGTAAAAAAAAAGACTGTCTGAATTCTAATTCCTAGTTTGATACACACATGAAAGAATGCAGCACATAAAAATAAAATAAAAAATATCAGATGGAATTTAAAATAAGGCATGGTATCTACTAATGAAAAATTATGAGGCTTAGCTAACTAATTGCCAATTGTTTTTATATTGCTTTAAAAACTGTTCTCAGTTTTTAAGTCAGGGCTTCCACAGGGTATTTTGTAGAACAGAGAGTGTAGCTTCTAAGGAGAGAACTAAGAGTGCCCTTATAAAATATTTTGCAGGTAGTAATTGAAATCCTTATTTGGGATAAGTTTGAGTAAAATGAAAATCAGCCTAAGATGTGCATTCAATAAGTCTTTAGTTGGGATTTGAGAGGCACAATGATTGTTTATTTGTCTATTTAATTATATTCCATCTTTATTTTTTATAAACAACTCGAAGTGGCAGTCATATCTACTATTCCCTCCTTCTCATATTTTCCCCACAACAACAGCTCTGTGAGGTCAGTTGGGCTGAGAAAGAGTGACCAACTGACTTTCATGAAACTAGGAGACCATAACTCATGATCTCTTAGTTTCTATTCTGGTGATTTAATCACTGGACCAAACTGGCATTTCCTCAGCAATACTTCCCAACCTGGACCAATTCCTGAGGTTTAAGAATTCCCATCCAGCATAGCCATTATTGAAAAGTTGCCAAAGCTGGGGACACTGGTGAAGAGAATTGGTCTAGTAAATCTATATCCATCAGAAAACATTAACTATTTTAACCAGAAACTCTCCAAAGTTTTAAAACATCTCTTGGATTTCACAAATTTTAAGGCATACAAATTAATTGGATTAATTAAAGCAGTAATTTCACAAGTTCAACTGATACAATTTACAGTTAACAGTGCTGATTATATAGCATCACTAAACTATTACAAAATAGTGGCTGAATAAGGCAGGGAGGGAGGAAGTAACATTAGTTTCTGGGATTAGATAGAACCCACTTGGTTTTTCTCCATGAGAAAGAAAGAAAGAAAGAAAGAAAGAAAGAAAGAAAGAAAGAAAGAAAGAAAGAAAGAAAGAAAGAAAGAAAGAAAGAAGAGGAGAGGAGAGGAGAGGAGAGGAGAGGAGAGGAGAGGAGAGGAGAGGAGAGGAGAGGAGAGAGGAGAGGAGGAAAAAATCTACCTGCCTTCCCTTTTAAGGCATTGAAAGCATCTGGAATACAGTTTCATTGCAGGGAAACATAGAAGTGGGTTTCAGTTCTTAGACCAACACTGTGTTTTCTCCATATTTTAACAAAACAAGCAATCCCTGTCCCCAATGTTTTACTTTTCATCTATCTATCTAATATATATATTCTCTCTCTCTCTCTCTCTCTCTCTCTCTCTCTCTCTCTCTCTCTCTCTCTCTCTCTCTCTCTCTCTCTCTCTCTCTCTCTCTCTCTCTCTCTCTCTCTCTCTCTCTCTCTCTCATTCTCTCTCTCTCTCTTTCTCTCTCTCTCTCTCTCTCTCTCTCACACACACACACATATGCACGCATATACAATATATATATTTTAGAAATGATAATTGTCAAAATGTCACCTGCCCTTCTAACAACATAGAATATCTCCTCCTCCTCCCATCTCAGTCTTCATTGTCACATTGCTGAGTACATCATATTGAGTGTATGAGTTGCCAATAGCATTGGGGGTCATGATTTTTGGGAGTTATCCCTATGATAACAACTGTGCTACCTAAGATGAGTCCAGCAGGAACATTGAAAGTGAATTAAAATGTGTATTCATGCACTGAAAATTTATTGTAGTGGGTTAGACTTGTTCCAGAACATAAACTATAGTGAATTTGCTCAACTGAAAGCCATATATTCACTTTTTCCCTTTGTAACACTGTCCAAAAAGTGATTTATTGTGCATTAAGATTCTTTTTCTTCAAATCCTACTTCAAAATACATCTTATCACTCATTTTTTTACTAAGTCTCTTAATCCTCTTTCCAGCTATATCCAAGTTTTATTTATATATAACAACATTTTACACATTCGTTTCTATATACCTTTTTTAAAATGTATGTGTATATACTTCCCTTGGTCATTCCTACTACCGGTTATGTAAAAATAATGAATTATTTGAGAGCAGGGTTATTATTACTGTCCAATTTAATTGTGTAAAGTTCAATATAAATTGATATGTGCATGTAAATATATTCCCTTTCTTCATCCTGATCACCTACATTAGACAATATGGTAAGTCAGCTATTCTAATTATGACAATATGGTTGCTTTGGCGATACATATACTAAATTATAACAATCACTTTATTTTAACACACTTTTAATGAGAATATCAAATACTGTGTATTTGCTCTATATATCTGGTATGTTAGTTTTGTCCTTCAAATCTTCAGTGTATAAAATCAGTTTTTACTTTTCAAACATGGGGAAAAACAAACAAAATTTATGTTAATGATTTATTTGTTTTTATTGATGCTTGATCTCATAGAAAAAATGAAACTTTAATTAATATTGATTTCCTTATTTTTAAAAATCTTAAGTGCATAAACTGGAGAAAGTTGAATTTTACAGGTTCTTGTAACATCTTACATGCGTTCTTCAACCAAAAAGATTTCAAAGGCATTGCTAATTAAACTCCAGAGAATTTTTTTTAAAGACATCTTTATGTAGAGAATATTCAAAATCTCCTCTAAGGATCCATATTAAACAGAACATGACAGAACATAAAAAGGAACAAGCTCCTTAGGCAAACAAATTACAGGTACGGGGCATGTCCAAGTGACCTCTTGGTCAAGCTAATTATTCTAACATCCAAGAAGAAAAAGAATTAATAAAAAAGAGCATTACTATAAACAGAATAGCTTAAAGAGTTATTTTAAAAGGTTTATATCTAGTTATTGCCTGGAGCAGAAATGACCTAGTTATCATGTTCCAGCTATCTATATTAGCACTCAACACTAACTTTAGGAAAACAGGCAGTTCCCATTTACTAATCATATAAATTTTTGACAGCACTGCAGTACCTGCTGGATTTCTTAGTTCTGTAGCAGAGTTAGCAGGGAGTCATGTGGGACTTCTGAAAATGTCTGATACTGTGTGAATTTGGCTTTTATGTGACATCTAAAAAATGAAGTAGACTTTTCTAACAATTTTCATTTTCAGCTTGCTCTTTCCTTGCACATTAATTCCCTTTCCCCCTTGCCCCCATTCATATCTTCTACTTTTTAAGCATACACAAAGTAAATGATATATCTGTCATTGCTGGAAAATATGCTTTGCAAAGCACTTATTTGGGTCACATACAATATAATGTCAAGGAATATTTTCAGATGAGGAATTAAGCAAAAAGTTACAATATTATTGCTGACTTTTGAAAATGAATATTGTTAAAAGAACAGATGAATTATGTTCTTGGAAGTAGACATTATACCTAGCATTATCTTTTTTCTGTTGCTATTTCTGTTCAGATAGTAATACCAATGTACAGATAGATGTAAAGTCTGTATATGTAAAGTGACTGCTCTTGTTGAAAATTTAGTAAGGTCTTATAAAGACACAACATAAGAAATGATTGGCTATAGTTGGTTTACTATAGTCATTTTCCTTTTCTGATGTTTTACAATTAAAAATCTCATCAATATATTTCATTAATTTCTAGAGTTGCTTATGAAAAAATATATCTGAGCAAACTAGGGCAATAATGGTAGCAAGATTTGTGGTACCATATATTTGAGTTAATATTCAGCAGTGACATAACTGACAATGGCATGCTTATTTGTCAAATATCTCCAACTAGTACAATATTACAATTTACTCACTTTTATATCAGCCACTAATGAGCATAAGTTTATTCCATAGTAGACATCTTGGGTAAACAAGACATTATAACTCATTGCCCTGGCATACAAGATTTTTGATCCAGGCAGTTGGCATTTGATTCAGGCCCAGATTGTTTATCCAAAGCTACCTTTTGTCATAGAAACTTGGTAAGGAGAAAAAAAATTGTTTTCCTTGCCCTCAGGTTCATTCAGGCTTTTAAAAACTACTGATGGTGCAACATGAAATTTTGTAAGACCCACTTTCCATTGTTAAGTGCAGTGGACAGTAATTAATAGCAATAGTGCTTAGACTTATAGGCCCCATTTACAGCACTCTCTGAGTTGTTTACAAATGTCAGCAGATTGCCCCCAACAATTGGGTCCTCATTTTACTGACCTTGAAAGGCTGGAAAACTGAGTCAACCTTGAGCTGGTTAGGATTGAACTCCTGGCATTGGGCAGAGTCAGGCTGCAATATTGTATTCTAACCACTGTGACACTACAGCTCCCAATTAATGGATGGGGAAGGACAACGTTTCTATGGTTTTCAATATTTTTTTTTAGTCCAGCTGTTCTGTCATGAGTATTTAAATTACCTGAAAGGCTATCACATAGAAAGAGGTCATGACATGTTCTTGCTTATATCCAAAGTGCAAAATACAAAATAAGGGGCTCCAACTGAATGTTACAAAGAACAATTTCTTAACAGTAAAAGGACTTTAACAGTAAAGCAGTTGTAGGCTGTCCCTTTCTTTATAGATTTAAAGGTGTTCGACATAATGATCTCAATGGACCTTTCTAAATAAATAATTTTATGTTATTTGGTATACATCTGATTGGAGGCTTTACAAAATAGTTTTATAACTAGATTATAAGCTAAAGGAAACTCTATCATTATACTGAGATGTCTAATTTTATGAAGAACTAATGCAAATGCTAAGATAAAACCATCAAAAATAAGAGCATCCAACATTAATGAAGTAGTAAGCTACCAGTAGAGTGATACCTTTAGTTTCCCCACAAATAGATATGTATGACCTCATTGCTGCTTCCCAGCAAGCCTGATGCAAACAATAGGAACACTGTCACACACTTGAGTTTATGCAAAAGAATGTAGGCTAATTGTACCAGAAAAATCTAAGACACTGATAAGAAAAAATAATTCTTTTCTCTTTTGTCTTGCAAACTCTAAGGAATGTTAATAGTTATTTCTTAATAACATAAAGTTAACTATCTTGATCAGAACCATGAAGAGAAATCATAGTTTGCCACATCTTAGCTAATTTTATGGACATCACTGTTTTCTCCTTGGAAAAGGTAGAAGACATCACTGGGAGAAGAGGGGAAAAGGCTAAAACTGTAGTAAATAAAAACAGAGAAAAATAGAAAAATAATCACAGAGAAAAATAGAAAATCAAGAAAAATAACTTCATAACTTTTTCATGTTTGTATGTGTGTATAAATATATATACAAGTATGCTCATGTATTGTATCACATCATATCATTGTATCACGTTCATCTAAAAAGTAATTCCTATCAGGAAAACAATTTGCAATTTCTGCAAAGAACCAAAACTGGTAAAGGGCTTGCATGCTTGGACATATAACACATATAACCTTGTCCAGAAAACAAAACTGAACAGGGCTTTAATCTTATTACAGTCTTTTTCTATATAAAAGCAAATAATGACTCTTCATGTAAACTCCTAGTAGACTTGCTATAGATTGTGAATGTTTTTATGTTTCAAGTGCTTTCAGTAATGTTCCATGATTTCTTTTAAATGACTTTTTGCTATAGGAGTTGAAATAAGTAGCTTCAAGCATTATTTTAGAATAGTCTAAAGGTTCTGTTGTAACTGAAACTAGTGTGAACTAAATTCAGGATGACAAAGAACTGCAAGTGTAATCTTGCATTTGAGATGTTCTCTGGTGAACAGATTGCCTTTAAATGAACAAGTACTTTTATTTTAACTTTTCTATTTCTCTGCCACTTATTGCTCCTTATTTTACCTAGCCTCTGGCTGCTAGCTGAAAATTTGGAACAGTAAAAGCATCACTTAGCAGCTTGCATTATTATATAACAGTTTTATAAAGAACACCATAAAAATTCTAAATCCTGGAGAAATTAATACTTAACAGTGTGATGAAGTATCGTAACAATTTACTGCATAGATCACAATACAAACATTTTTTATAAATATTTTATTAATTTTCTAGTTTTATAATTGTAAGTACTTAATAAACAATGTGTTGTCCTGGGTCCATTAGAAATTCAGTGGTACATATTAACTTCTTCAACCTAGGCCCAATATTACACTATCCAATGCTTCCTCTCTTCTTCTAGTAGTACACATTTTCCCACATTAGGCAAATACAATTCTTATTGTTGTTAATACATATACAACTGAATATCAACATCTTTGTTACATTTTCCTAATAATATCAATAATGTCAGTTTAAAATATCTTTTCTAACCAAAATATATCTTAATTGCATTTGCACTTAATATCCAGTTGTTCAATTAATATCCTGTTTTTCCTGCTTTTTTAATTTTAATTTTACATCAGTGTTCAAAATGTCTATCACATATATTTTCTCATAATAAGTTATATTTGGGTAACCAAAAGCTTCCCTTATTCAAACCCTCTTAACATTTTCATATTTCCCTCTCATACCAAAATATAATATTATAGTTATAAATCCTTTCTAGTTATAGTAATACTTCTATTTCTAACAATTATCTATTCTCAGCCATGTTCAAATATCTGATTAATAGTGTAATATCCCATCTAATTTGAGAAAACCTCTATTTTCTTCAGTCTTACTCTAGCTTTCTTCCTTTGCCAAATAACTTTCCAAATCAATGCATTTGAATCATCAAGTAATTCTTCCTCTATTTTTGTATATATTGTTTAGAATAAGAAAGACAATTTGATTAAAGTATTTTTGGAAGTATGCTTAGCCAATTGATATTCATTAAACAGCCTTCCTCCTTCTCCAATTTCCCACAATTCTCCTAACAGCTCTAACTTCCATTCAATCAGCTCTTCTTTCTTATCCTCAAATGTGTTCTGAGGTCTTGACAGGTAAGATATCTTTTCCATTTCTGATATCATCGCTACATCTTCTAATTCTTCATTTGTCTGAGTCTGTCTGTTAGTTCCTTTCTTTAGGTCCTCCATCTTTGGATTTGCTTTCTCTGATTTTCCTACTATTTTCTGGGTTGGTAGTTTTTTCTTTGTAGTCATTTTGTGAGTTTGTAGATTTAGATTAAAGAATTGTTCTTTTATCTCCTTTGTGTTATTTTTAGTCTCATCAAGAGCTAAGGCAATTGTCTCTTGTATTGACAGAAAGAATTCTTTCTGAAATTCATCAACATTTTCTTGTCGGTATGTCAAACTGGGGATTGTAGGGGCAAGTGTTAGGGATGGCTTTTTAACATTTGAAGCTAAGTATGGAACATCCATTTTGTTTTTGTATGTAGTCTTTATAGTCCAATCTATTTAGGGATTTAAAATGTTTTAGTCAGTTGTCATTTGAACTCCTAATTATCCAGCCAGCCTATCAGTCCATCCTTAAGTCTCCCCTCAGCAAATATAAGTAAAGTTCGAATTTTTTTAATTTTTCTGTCCAATGATAAACACATCCTTTCTGTCCAGAGAGAGAAGAGCAATTAAAAATTGTTCATCAATCAAAGGTTTATAGTCCAAAGTATTCTATCATCTAAAAGTCAGTTAGTATTTATATTCGTATTCCAGCCAGGCCAGTTTCAAAATTGTTTATTTTCTCTGCCACACAGATAAGCAGCCCAAGAGGGTTCCCCCCCCTTTTCCCAACTGCAGTCTTCAAAAGTGAAAGTTTCTGAAAACAACAAGAGTCTTATCTGAGTCTGAGCTTCCAGTCAAGTTTCCTTTAGGCATAATAAATTGTAATGCTGTAGTTCACCACTAGATGTTGTTGATGCCGTCTTCCAGCTTTTTACATCCAAAGAGCTTTTTAAATCTCTTTTTTTAAAAAAAATTCTCAAAAGCACTTTTAGTCCCCAAATTTCAAAGTTACAGATGTGTATTGCTTCCAAATTAATCTTGTAATTTTCTCTATTTTCCCCAAGTAATTAATTCACTACTTCCCTCTCTCATCAGGAAGGGTTCTTAGCTTTGGGATGTTTTTTCCCCAGGTAAAAGCTTTAAAGTCATAAAGAGAGATAGGGTGTCACCCAGTTTCATCCATGTTGCTCAAAAATTACTGGTTAAAGCTTATTTTCTTTGGTTGTCAGCAGCTTCTGACTGGCCACACAAATGTAACCAGTCTTTTCCCTGCCAGTTTGGAGGGCTTCCTTGGATCAAATGGAAGGGCTACCACCCTCCCATGATCAACAAGAGTCCCCTCCTTCTCTGTTATCTCTCCAGGGCAACTTTCGACCCTTTTAGGGTCCACAGTGGAGTGAAATTGAATGTGGAAGACAGAGTCCCATCTTCCTGTGATGTCAAACTGGAAGTCCACAATCCAAACATTTTTATGCATATGTTAAAGAATTCACAGTAAGATCTATGTTATGCAATATTTTGTATATAGTAATTTTAGGATTCAGTATGATCTGTTAGTTTTTCTGAGGTTAAAATGTTATAGAAATGCACATGAAAGTTGTTTTGATATTTGAACCTGTTTTGAAGTTTAGTTGGAAGCTAATATGAACACTTAATTTTTGAGGGGAGGGCAGTGATGTCAGCAAAAGCTTTGAAAAAATTCTTGATGAAGTGCATTTCATTTAGATCTTTGAGGTAGCTGAGAAACAAAGGAAAAGTAGTAGCTCTACATTTTAAGGTTAGATTGACATAATCTTGCAATATTGAAAGTATTTCTCTCCTTTCCTTTTATTCTCTGAACAACTAGAGACAGTATCTTCTGAAATGTTTTTCATGCTCTCTCTCTTTCTGTGGGCTGAGTTATTTTTTAGATGCCAGGTGTCCAGTCTGTGACTCTCTCCTTGTCTCCCAAATTCATTCTCACATGCCAATACAATTCTACAATTGGGGAAGAAGTCTTCAAAACATATCTTTAATTTTGTTTGAGCCTTATGTATGAATATAATACAACATAGGCCTAATTCTTTCCATCCCTTATTTTTCCATATAAGAATAAAGGTGTGAAGGTTGCTTCTACAGAAAGCATGAATATTTAGCTCCTTTTTTGAAAAATGCTGAATGCGCAATTACTTTTGTTCTGTCACTTTAGATTTCACAATCATAAAGTTCATCACTCAATCCTGTTTTGAGTATCTTTGATACCATTAAATCTTAAATTCATCATAATTTCCCATAATTCTTAAATGTGAAGACGTCTTGCTTCGGACACTGATATGATGTATGCCTATTGCATATATATTGTCATTCTTCTAATAAACAAGTTGGAGGCATTGTTTACACAAGAACTCCTGCTATTATCTTCCTGAAATATTCCATATTGTAAGCGAGCCCCACATAAAATTGACTCAAATCAAATTCCTTGGACTTATATACTCCTAGTTATCACTTACTTTCAAATACATATGAATAGAATATTCAACTGTTTTTATTAACGAAGAAAGACTGAGGACTAAATTCTGTTGGAAAATTACTATAGGTAAATTCCAGTTTTGTTTTCACCCAACACATTTGCAAACAATCCTTATTATTTAAATGAGAACAAACAGACATGCCACTTGAAATCATTAGCAAAAATATAGCTTGATGTTATTTATGAAACATCAGCAAATAGTAAAACAGTTAAATTGAGAGAAAGAGACAATAACACAGAAAACAATGTATTTATTTGGAAACATCACTGTAGGTAGTTAATATGGACAGTTCCATGGGAAGTGGCATTTGGTTACTTTGGCTTTGGTTGTTCTCTTTTATGCGCATAACAGTGGCAATATAATGATGAAAAGTTGGACAGTAAATTATGGCTCTTCTATCTACATCAAGAAGAAAACTGATAGACATGAATGGTATATCCAACATGAAACAATACATACTTAGTGCCATGCCTCTTCTCTTCCAGGCACAGTTCTGATGCAATCAAACCTGGGAAAAGGCCACAACTGACCATCATCAGATTCCTAGGAATTACTTTATAAAATCAAAGCATCTTTGCCACAAAGGGAACAATTATTTGGAAAAATAAATCATGCAGCAAATGATGGAAGCACTCTGAGCTTGCCAGAGGCAATGAGATGATTCCTAATGGATTTAAATATACTCCCTTGTTAATAAAGGATGGAAGCATGCAAACCTTTTACAGGTGTAGTCAGATGGTGTGCAGTGCACAATTAAGCATTATATTTTCTCGTGGAGTCTGGCTCACTTTGTTCTTTGTTGTGGAAAATTAAGAAAAAAAGGTATGAAAGCAAACATATAAATAAATACATAGATAAAGGGGCCCCAGTTGATATTGTATATCTTGACTTTCAAAAGGCTTTTGACAAAGTTCCTCACCAAAGGCTCCTAAAAAAGCTCTCCAGCCACGGAATTAGAGGACAGGTCTTGTCCTGGATTGGTAACTGGCTAAATTGTAGGAAGCAAAGGGTGGCAATAAATGGACAATTCTCCGGATGGAAAGAAGTGAGAAGTGGTGTACCCCAAGGTTCAGTTTTGGGACCTTTACTTTTTAATTTATTCATCAATGATCTGGATGTAGAAGTTAATAGTGAGGTAGCCAAGTTTGCTGATGACACTAAATTGTTCCGGGTTGTGAAAAGTGAAACTGATTGTCGGGAGCTCCAGAAGGATCTCTCGAAATTGTGTGAGTGGGCAACAAAGTGGCAAATGCATTTTAACCTAAACAAGTGCAAAGTTATGCACATCGGGGCAAAGAACCCCAATTATACTTACCAACTGATGGGGACCAAACTTTCTGAGACAACCCAAGAAAGGGATCTTGGGGTTTTGGTGGACAGCTCGATGAAGATGTCAACCCAATGCGCAGCAGCAGTAAAAAAAGCAAATTCCATGCTTGGCATGATTAGGAAGGGAATTGAAAATAAGTCAGCAAGTGTTGTATTGCCTCTGTACAAATCGATGGTGAGACCACACTTGGAGTACTGTGTACAGTTCTGGTCACCGCACCTCAAGAAGGATATAATGGAACTGGAAAAGGTGCAAAAAAGGGCAACAAGAATGATCAAGGAAATGGAGCGCCTTCCTTATGAAACCAGATTGCAACGCCTTGGTCTCTTCAGCCTTGAAAGACGGCGTTTAAGGGGTGACTTGATCGAAGTGTATAAAATCATGCATGGGATAGAAAAGGTGGATAGAGAAAAATTCTTTTCTCTATCACACAATACCAGGACAAGGGGGCACTCCCTAAAGCTCATAGGTAAGAAAGTGAGGACAAATAAAGGGAAATATTTCTTCACCCAGAGGGTCGTTGATTTATGGAATTCACTTCCAGAAGGGGTCGTGACAGCTGTCAGCCTTGACAGCTTCAAGGCAGGGCTAGATAGATTCATGGATGCCAAGTGTATCGGTGGTTATTAAAACGGATGTCCATGTGCCGCCTCTATGTTGGTTGAGGCAGGCAGGATTCCCTTGAGTACCATTTGTTTGGGGGTCAAGGGAAAGGGAGGGTTTTGCCTTCTCTTTCTGCTCAAGATCCCCATGTACAATTGGTGGGCCACTGTGTGACACAGAATGCTGGACTCAATGGGCTTTGGCCTGATTCAGCATGGCTCTTCTTATGTTCTTATCACCTGGGAGTCATCTTAAAGAAGTAAACAATAGACCCTTGCTTAGTCAGCAACTAGAACCTTAATAAACAAAACAAATTACAAAGGAGTCTGAGCCATTTGCTTGATTCATAAAATGCTCTTTTACAGAGAACTTCACAAAATGTGGGAGCAATAAAAGTTAATAGAATCTATGCCTTGAGGTAGAGGGAGGAGGTCAGATACTTTGTAATTATGTCTTGTGGCAAGTCTATCTGAAGACAGAATAGGGTGTCATTTCAGAATTTTTTTTCTCTTTGCTTCTTCTTACTTCTTTTAAATTCTTAGCACCTAAAACTGTGCAATTTTTTTGACTTTCAGTGCAAGGCAGTAGGCTTTTAAAACTTGGATAGCTGTTTAGAAAACGCTGCCTCACACTAATAAGTTCTCAATGTAACTGAGAATTAGTATTCTGAAGATATATCTGCCAGGGAACACTGCACTCTCAATGGAAGCCTTTGCTTTTAGACAGAAAAGGGTCATTTTTGTCTAATTCTTTATCACAGAAAGACTGAGTTTCAGACAAGATCAAGAAAACATGATAAAATCTGTAATACTCCTTTGCTCTGAATATATTTAAATGTTTTTAATCAAAATATCAACAGCATATACTGCATTTACTGAGAATGCCCAAAAAATCAAGGATGTATTATCTGGATTGGACGGTCTTTGAATGACTGAAACAAGTATGTAAGGTTTCTTTTCTAAATGCCAGCTTGAAAGGGTAGCAGTATAATTTCCATGCTTTTGCTCTCTTAAAATGCTGGGAATCTCTTTTATCAATTTTCAACATTATTGTTCAGACAGGTCTTTAAAAAGGGACACAGGGGCTGCATCCTATCCCAAAGTTATCAGTTCCCAATGGCTGACAAGTTATTTATCTATTTATTATTTGTATTTTCTTGATTGGTAACATAGAAAAGATAGAATCCATTACTTCATCTTGTTCCTAGAGTGTACGACATCCTTTCAGAGTTTCTCTTCTCCATGAAGCAACTCTACATGCATTGTCACTCTTTTTCTAAGGAAACAGAGGCTAGCAAAGGAAACAAAACTGAGCATTTACTTGTCTTCTGCTTCCTGTGACAGGCAACGATGATCTCCAGTTTTGATACAGGTAATATGTGGAGCAGATGTACTAGTTAAAAGCAGTGAAAGTATGATCAGTCAGGGTCATTAATCTTAATATATATTATGAAATTCCCTATGTCTAGTATAATCTTGTATGGAACGGAGTACTGGACAGAAGATGGTCTGTTGCAAAATTGTGGTTTTGAAAAACTCAAAATATTTATCAGTGAAACTTCAACTCATGAATTCACAAAAATTCACATAAAATTTCATTTAAATCAATCTTAATACTTGATAACTTACGGGCTTGTCGATGTGGTTTTCCAGCAGTAATGCAGGAAGAGTGGAGTCCTTGGTGCTTTCTGAGAGTTATTTGCCCATAGATGTTTCATTAAATTACTAGATAACATCATCAGTGCTAGTGAATTTGCTTTCTGTTTACATACAAGAGCTTGCCCTGCTAGTGTTAGTGGGGATGTGATTTTCAACTTGGCAGTTCCTTGTATTGTATTCTTAGGTATTATTTCTTATGCTAATCCCTACTTATTTGAGTAGAAATGGAGAGGATGTAGAGAGATTGCTAGAAAGGATTTCTTAGCTTTTTATCATCTGTTGAAAGATATGCAAATGTTGTTGTATTGATGGCTGATTTATCTGAATGCCAAACTTCCAGGAATTCCATAGTGTTTTTGTATATAGCTGTGGTGGCAAAGCTATGGCGCGCGTGCCACAGGTGGCACGCAGAGCCCTCTCTGTGGGCACATGCACTGTTGCCCCAGCCCTAGGCCTTTAGCTGGCTTTTAGAAAACCTTTTTGCTTTAGGCCTCCGCCACCCTGCACACAAAAAAAGATTCAATCAATCAATTTCAATTTCTCGCGGAAAAAAAAATCTCGCAAAGTTGGAATTCATTGATTGAACTTTTTAGTCCCACTGAGTCTGCCATTACCACCGCAGCCATGCCCACCCAATGGGCCCACCCCCACCCAATAGGCCAATCCCTCTCAATGGGCCACCCCCACCCAATGAGCCATGCCTACCTGGCACCCGACAATACATAAGTGGGTTTGGGGTTGCAGTTTGGGCATTCTAAACTCTAAAAGGTTTACCATCACTGGTATATAGCTTGGTCCAGAACAGCGGTTCTCAACCTATTTCAGGTTGTGACCCTGACCTGCACTGCACATACGCGGCGCGACCCCGGCCCGCATCGCGCATGCGCGGCACGATGGCCCGCATCGCGCATGCGCGGCACGATGGCCCGCATCGCGCATGCATGGTGCGACGGCCCGCATCACACATATGTGGTGCGATGGTCCGCATTGCGCATGCACAGTGCACGCGTGACGTCCCGTATCGCGCATGCGTGGCACGACGGTCCGCATTGCGCATGCGTGGCGCACCAGCGATGGTCCACATCATGCATGCATGGCATGACAGTCCATATTACGCATGCGTGGTGTGACGGTCCGCATTACGCATGTGCAGCACGCCCGCAACGGCCCGCATTGCGCATGCACGGTGCTGCCCCCTGCGTCGGCCAAGGGGAAAAGGGGGGGAAATGGCGGACTGCGGTGTTTGGCGACCCCCGTGAAATGGTCATTCGACCCCAAATGGGGTCGCGACCCATAGATTGAGAACTGCTCTAGAATGCTTACAGTTTCCCAGTTGACACTATGGTTGAGTCTATCCACGTGCTATGAAAATAAAGAGTTTTCATCATTCCTTCTGGATGTCCCAAAGGTGCTTTTTCAAAGGGCAACTGCACTTTGGTTTTTTTTTTCTCAAAAATGTGTTGCTTCTTATCCAAGTCATCAGGTTGTTAGCACTTTACCAGATGTCTGAAAGATATAGAAATCCTTTTATTCCCCAGCATTCAATCAGAATGGAGGATGTTTCTTGGATGGGAACTGAAACAACTTTGAGAAAAAGAAACAAAGAAAGTCCAGTTGCCTTTTGCAAAAGCATCTTTGGGACAATTATGGATGATTGAGAATCTCCAAAGACATTCCTTCGGGCTGCTAATTGATGTTCATAGATGTGCTCTGCTAGTCTTCTGCCTGTCGGTCCTAGATAACACTGTGTTTGCATGGTATGTTGTAGATACTTCCTGTTTTTTTCTTCTTGGGGTACTCGGTCTTTTGGTTTACTTAAGTTATTTTGGAAGGCTTTAGTTGGTCTCCGCGCTATGGTGCTGCTGTGTGGTTGTAATAATTTTTGGTTGTTTCTAAGATATTTTTTATATGATAGGTAGAACACAATACCATAATCAAGAACTACCAAGGAAAAAATCCCTACCAACTTTGGAGGGCAAGACAAGTTACTATATATAAACAAGAGAAAACCCTACGTTCACTAGCACTGATGATGATTGAGTAATGAAATGTATTCAATAGAGCACCAAGGCTCTGCAGAATGCAGGGATAGTTTCCTACTGCTATGTTATGTAGGCAATGTCCTAAAGGAAATTTCACAATTTGGAATGTAGTTCAGCATAGACATTTAGATCAGCAATAAATCACATGGTTTGCTGGGCAATAACTTAAATTGTTAAAATTTTGTCCCATCAAATGTAACTAAAATTTCTGGTAGAAAATAATTAAAACTTTTCACTAATAAATAAATTTAATCCTAAACTTATAACTAGATGAATCCATTATTCAATTAAGATTTTAAGGAAAGTTAAAATATGGTAGGCTTGGTTTTAGCATAGTGTAATATATAAATCCAGCCAAATGAACTTATTCAATAAAAACAATTTATGAGTTAGTAATATTTTTGAACCCAGTCAGTATAACCCCCCCATGTTCTGTACAATTAGATCTATTTATTAAGATACATCCACATGTCTTGTCAACATTTCCAAGTAAATGAAACAAAGGATTATAGGTTTGTTTCTTTACAAGTGTAGCTATAATAACAGAGTCTTGAAAGCCAAAGAGAATCAAGGTGGTATTATTCTGAGTTTCTTTCTAATGCCTTCTCATTCTCCCAAGCTGAGTTGTCTTTTATTTTCCCTTACTTGTTTCTGCATACCTTTTTCAAGGTTATCTCTCCTTCCCTCTTTCCTTTTTTTCCTTGTCATGCAGACAAATGCATGTGTACAGCATCAGCCTAGTGGAATATTTTTAATGGTGTTGTATTCAGTTGATGTAGCATATTAATATAGTGATGTACGATAATAGGCTTTGCCCAAATGTCAAAGGAGAATGTATAAAATGCAAAGGAATAAAACAGTAATGGGACTGCAAGGGAACCCGCAAAACAGCTTTAAGTTCAGTAAGAATACGTGTAATTCTATCTACTATATTTAGACTTCCATTTTATTTTCTAATCTATAAGAGCCTATGGAAATGAGATTGAACTGAAACTTCACAATGTATTATTCTTTGGATTTATTCATTGTCTTATAATTTACTTGACTATGTCAGGTAATTTTACATTTAAAGGCTTCTTTCAAAAATGTGTTTATGACTTAATAGCCTGTGTTAGAAATTTCTGAGTAGATATAGTGCAGCATGTGAATGAATATAAACTAACTTTCAAGCCCATGGATTATTCATTTGTCATGTGTATACACTAAGCCTGCCAGATCAAAATCCCCATGAAAGTTGTACAGGGAAGTTTGCTGAATTCTAAGCATCTTTCTGAAGCAGAAGAATTTACTCATCCATTTCCCCTCTGAAATACTTGAAAATATGTCAGAATTTCTGACAGAAGAGGAAGGAGGAGGAGGAGGAAGAAGAGGAGGAGGAGGAGGAAGAGGAGGAACTTGTTTAAGACAGATAAAAAGTGGTCATTTTTCCTATCTCCTTATGATAAAAAAATGATTTAGCACATTTAATTATAGATTCTGAACAAATGTAATCAGCCTTATTATATTTTGAATTCTTCCAAAAAGAGCAAGTATTGAAACTACTTAGGAGGCAAAATATTCAAATAACAGGAGATGGGATTATGTTTAAGTTGTGTTATCACAAACCTATCACTTCACTAGTAGGGGATGTGGTGGCACAGTGGCTTAATGATGCTGGAACTGCTGGCCAGAAATGGTCTGTACTCCAGTAGATTTAAGCCCGGCTGCACAAGATGGATGAGCTCCTGCCATTCACTCCCTGGCTCCTTTCCCCACAGCAGTCTGAAAGCATACAATATTGCAAGTAGATAAATGAATACCACTTTGGTGGAAAAAACCTAGCTGCGTTCTTATGTGTGGAGAGCGAAAGCCAATGCTGGACCTGGCAAGACGCAAGTCAATGCGACACAAAGCAAGACAAGGCGAGACTACTGGAGAAACCCAGAATAGCCAGCAACCTGAGCACCACTAGTCAGGTGGTGTAAGCTAGTTCACCCCCTATGGTGCACCAAGGATAGGCACACAAGTGTTGAATAAAATGAACTAGCAATTTAGGTTGTCAGGACTGTATTATGTCTAGCATTTGTAGATTTCCCTGACATTGTATGCCATATGCTAAATAAATAAATAAAAACTTCACTAGTTATGTGGCAATGAGGTCTACCTGTCTGTTTTTAAAATTAAAGAACATATAAATCATATTACAATTGATATTCAACATTACTTTCTGGAATTTCATGTAAATGTAAGAATAAAACAAATCATCATTATATGAATGACAACTTCATGACAAAATTATGCAGACAAACAAATCTGTTTTTGTCTTTTGATCTTAGTTTGTCTTATGCCTGATAGATTTATTTGAATACCAAATCAAAACAGTTTACCAGTCATATAAACTAGCTCAATGCAGTTCAATAAAGCACCAAAGCACCACATTAATATCAGTTTCATGTTATTGTTTACTCTTTAACCTCAATTCAGCTGTTTGGTACAGGGATAGAACCCCTTAGAATTATCAGTGCACAGTAAATGGCCCATCAGTTCTATGAAGGATTTAAATCTAGCTTGGCGGCAGGCTATGGGGACTCAGCGAGCAAACAATAGTCAAGAATTTGCTTTTAAGTGTTAAAGAAACAACTGAATGACAACCATTTAAATGGTTCTTATTTTTAGTAAGAGTGGTCACCCATTAAATTTATAACACATTTATAAATGTGCTGGGAATAAGGGAATGGTTTCTCTTATTTGCCAAAAATCTTGTTTTGGAAGTCAAAGAGAGGACGGTTTGTAATCTGATAAGTTAAATATGTTCTAACAGTCATATTCCATCTATAATGTCTGCATACCTGGCTTATTGTATAAAAATAAGTTGAGCAGCACAATATTTTTAGGTCCTAACAGTCTTCATAATAAGCCATATGTGTTCTTTCAGTTGTGAACATTGACATTTACCTTTTCACCTCTGGAAAATTGTTGTACTCTTACAACTGCTTCTGGGTGAACATTGGTTATTTTGTCAATGTATGCTTCTGATCGTTAAAAAGAAGAAGAAGAAAAAGAATGATGCACATAAATCTGTCTTGTGTTTTTAAAAATTTTGGGTTTCCGGTCACGATGGCCGGAGCCTCTCTAGGAAAGCTCCGGAATGGGGCTTAGAAAATTTTTAAAAATCCTACCTTACCGGGAGAGGGGTGCGCCGGGGAGGTAGGCGCACCCGAAGGGGAACCCCAGCACAGCGAGGAGAAGAAGAAAGCACCGCCGAGGGTCCCCCACAAGCGGCGAACGAAGCCGCGGAAGCCGGCGGTGGCCGGCCGGCCGGCCGGCACGCCTGAAGAAGCCGAAGAAGCTCCGAAGGTAAAGGAAGCCGGCGGGAGGGGTGCGCTGGAGAGGTAGGCGCACCCAAAGAGGACCCTCGGCACATTCCAGCGAAGAGGAAATCGCCGCCGAGGGTCCCACAGAGGCACCAGACAGAGCCGAGGAAGCCAGCAGTGGCCTGCTGGCCAGCCAGCAGGCCCAAAGTGGCCGAGAGGCCGCGAGAAGCCCCGAAGTCGGAGAAGGCCGGCGGGAACAAAGGAAGGTAACAGCGGCAGCAGCAGACACCGACGCGACTGGCGGAGGCCGCCGGGAGGGCTTGCCGATCCGGAAAAGACCCCCAGAAGAGCCTCAGGGGGTGAGGAGACCCAGGCAGAGAGACGGATACCATTTTGCAGATCATTAAAAGGAGGTGAGGTAAGAAAGGCGAGGGCAACTGGGGGGGCCTCCCAAACTAGACAGAGCCCCCAGAAGAGCCGAAGAGGGTGGAGCAGCCGAGAGGACAGCAGAGCGGCCTGAAGCAGCGGAAAGGGACAGGGGCAACCAACGGAGCTGGAATCAGGCAAGCCAGAACAATAGAGGGGAGGAGAAAAGAGCTAAGAGGGAAGAGGCAAGAAAGCAGACGGCAGGAGAGGACACAAGAAAAGGGTACCCTGAGTTGCAGGAGGACGGGGAGAGATACCCCACAAGCTGTGCCCCAGACCCCCTAGAACGGGAGCCCCAGGGATACTGAAGAAAGCAGAACCCACCAGGGAGAAAGGTGGGCATAGGAGGAAGACAAAAAGGCATCCTGGGCTGCTGTGGAGGGAAGGCAGAAGGGGCCTGGAATCCCAGACAGGCAGAGGCGCTGAATAGACTCCCTGAACACAGTCAGACCCTCCTGCCTACAGGCCCCTAGACCTACACCGCCTGAACCCTGAAGCCTCCCCTCCCACTGAAAGGTCAGATTACTGGACCAGCACCAGATCACAGTCTAGTGCCTAACCTGGTCCAAGCTAGAAACCAAAACAGTGCCAGAACAATGGAAAGACAAGCTCAAGATGGCCTCCAAACAGACCACACTGACACAAATGAAGGGAGTTGTATCCTCTCCAGCTCAGCGTACCAAACCATCAGGACTTACTTTACCCGCCCCCACACCCTCCCATCCAAATACAGGCCCCCAGACCCATCCACCCCCACAGGCCAGCCCAACAACACACATGTTACAAAAATTACAAGAGGCAATAGAAAAGCTGGTTGAAAGGATGGATGGAATGGATAAAAAGCTGGTGGAAATGGACGCAAAGAGGGAGAGGAGGTGGGTAGAGGCAGAACAAAAGACGGAGAAAAGATACAACGATTTAAAACAAATGCTGAAAGAACAAGGTAAAGAACTAGAGAGAAAATGGGAGGAGCAATGCAAGGCGATGGCTGCAGATTTGGAGCAAATTAAGGAGGCAATGCAAACATACTACAAGGAAATAGGGGAGGAAATAGAGAAGAACTTCCAAGAAATGAGAGAGAAGGTGGACGAGCGGATGGAGAAAGTGGAGAACCAAGTAGAAGGCCAGACAGCAGAGATAGCAGAGATGAAAGGGGTGGCCCAAGACCCATCCTCCATGATACAGTACTGGCAACTGGCGTCTGCAATCAGGTTTAGAGGCTTGAAAGAGACATAAGACGAAACCCAAGGGGGCCTGATCGGCACCTTTATAGAGGCCCTGGCAGCATTTCTGGGAAAGCCAATCCCAGTTATCGAATGGCAAATCGACAGAATCTACAGAGCGGGCGCACGGACGACAACAAACAGACACCAACCAAGGGACGTGGTCATCCACTTTGCGACGCAGGGATTCCAGAATCTCGTCTCAGCCACATCTTACAACAAGAGTTTATACGTAAAGGGGCAAGAAGTGAAAGTACTGAAAGAGATCCCCCAGACGATGCTGCGAGACAGAAAGGAATACAAGTTCCTGGTTGACGAACTGAGATCACGTGCCCTGTGATACAGATGGGAGACCCCCACGGGGATGACAATCTCCTATAAAAATAAAAGATACCGCCTGAATTCGGTCCAACAAGCCAGAGAATTCCTGGAAAAGGAACTGACGCCGGAGGGACCCCAATACACCATGAGAGAAGATGCAGAAAGACCACCAGACCGACAGACCGATGCAGGAACACGAGAAAGGAAAGGATCAACTTGAGACACGATGACACAGAGACCAGGAAGCAACAGCAACAACAAGGGAACAGGGCAGACTGCAGAGGGCAGGATAACAAGATCCACCACCAAACGCACAGAGCAGCACGACACGACCCCTATATGCAACTCGAACACAAACCTGGATACCATGGGAACGAGATCAAAGAAGACCACAAGAGATAGAATGGAAGCGGTCTCGGAAGAGTATCCTGAAACCGACAATGACGACTAAATACTTGACGTGGAACGTCAACGGACTAAATTCCCCACAGAAAAGGAGGAAGATATTTCATTATCTGTTTCAAGGAGGAAACGACATAATTTGCCTACAAGAAACACACATCAGAGCAACAGACCAGAAATACTTAATCAACAACAGACTAGGTACACATTTTGTCGCAGCGGCACCACGAAAGAAGAACGGGATTGTTATATACGTGAAGAAACATGTAATAGCCAAACTAATAGAGTCAGACTCCCAGGGTAGATACCTAGCAATCGAAGTGACACAGGAAGACAAGAAAATTCTAGTGATGGGCATATATGCCCCACATCACCAACAAGGAAAATTCTACAAAAAGATACACAAGAAGTTAACACAATTTAATTACAGATCATGTATTATACTGGGAGATTGGAACAGGGTCATAGAGATTGCCCTAGACAAGAAGAAGACAAAACCTAAACCACAAAAGCACTCCAAGTTGCCTAAATCTTTCTACGACATGAAGGAAGACCTTGTACTGACAGACATCTGGAAGGAACGACACGGCAAAGAGCAAGAATTCACTTTTTTCTCCGACAGGCACCAGCTGTTGTCAAGAATTGATTTCATCCTGACATCTAGTGACTTGCTAACTCGCCTGAACACTGTGTCAATCCTACCCAAAGTACTAACAGACCATAACCCAGTAAGGATGGAATTAAGACAAGATCGGAAATCGAGGAGATCCTCGAGGATCAATGAAAACCTGCTTAGACACGAGAAACGGGTGGCGGAATGCAAAAGTGCCATGAAGGAATTCTTCAGTATAAATATGAACAATGAAACACCCATTGAAATGATTTGGGACGCTAGCAAGGCATACATGCGCGGGATCCTCATGAACATGAGCGCCAGACACCGTCGTACACAAGAACAAAAAAGAAAGGAGCTAGAGGAGGAGATAAAGAAACAGGAGCTATTATTAATAAAAAGACCAGAGGACAAAGCCGCAAAAGAAGGAATTAAGATACTAAGAAAACAATTCGACCTGCTGATGGCGGATCAAGTAGCAAGGAATTTACAATATGCAAAACATAAGACATTTTGCAGCGCCAACAAACCGGGGCGGTGGCTGGCTTATACCCTAAGAAAGAAACAGAAAGCCCGCATAATTGAAAAGATAGAGTACAAAGGCAAGGAGGAATTCAAACAAGAAATCATCAAGAAAGCCTTTACCGAGTTCTACTCAAAACTATACGCCGAGGAGAAGATACAGGACAAAGAGATAGAAAAGTTTCTACAAAACGAAAACTTAATAGTACTCACCGATACGCAACGAGATGCCCTGAATGCCCCAATCACTAAGGAGGAAATACACTCAGCAATCAAACAACTGAAAGCAGGAAAGTCACCCGGGACGGATGGGATAACGGCTATCTATTACAAGTATCTCCAAGAGGAAATGATAGAACCCTTCAGAGAACTTTTTGTCAATATACAAGAAGGCGGCCAAGTCCCACCCTCCTGGAAAACAGCATACATCTCTCTAATTCCCAAAGAGGGAAAAGATAATGTGCAACCGGCGAACTATAGGCCCATCTCACTATTGAATACAGACTACAAAATCTTTACAAAGGTTCTGGCCAACAGACTAATGACTGTACTACAAAAAATAATTCACCCGGACCAAACGGGGTTTATACAAGGACGTCAGATGAAAACCAACGTGAGACAGCTGCTGAACATAATAGAGTACTTGGAGAGGCACAACCAGATACCTGCAACCCTCATGTTTGTGGACGCAGAAAAAGCCTTTGACAGACTGAATTGGCCATTCCTGACGAACCTAGTCCGGGGGATGAAAATGGGAAAGCAGTTCCTCAACTCCATAACAGCAATCTACCAGAAACAAACGGGCCAAATCATCGTGAATGGCGAACTAACAGACCCATTCAATATAGAAAGAGGCACGAGACAGGGCTGTCCGCTGTCACCACTGCTATTTGTCTTAACGATGGAGATTCTGCTGAACAAGATTAGAGCAGCAGAGGACGTAAAGGGCATACAGATTGGAAAACAGGACTACAGACTGTGTGCCTTTGCAGACGACCTACTGGTGACAGTATCGCAACCAGTACAATCAACAAGGAGTCTGATGGAGATAATGAAAGACTATGGCAAGGTATCAGGTTTTAAAGTTAATATATCAAAAACGAAGATGCTAGTTAAAAATCTAGACAGCAAAGCAAAACAGGACTTGGAAAGAATAACGGGTTGTGAAATAGTCAAGAAAGTTAAATACCTGGGAGTGGAGATAGAAACAACGAATGCGAAATTATACAAAAATAACTACGAGGTGCTGTGGAGCAAGATACAAGAAGATCTGGAAAGGTGGAAAACACTACGACTATCCTTCTGGGCAGAATAGCAGCAGTAAAGATGAACATCCTGCCAAGATTTCTATTTCTCTTCCAAATGCTACCCATACTCAAAAAGGACGAGGACTTGGACAATTGGCAGAGGGGCATCACCAAATTTGTTTGGGATGACAAGAGACCGAGGGTGAAACTAAAAATTATCCAAGACATAAGGAAGAGAGGGGGACTAAAATGCCTAATCTAAAGCTATACTATTATGCAGCGACGTTGATGGCGGTGAGTGACTGGATCAATATGACAAATGATAGAATACTGAATGTTGAAGGACAAGGTCTACTATTTGGCTGGCACGCATACTTAGTATACGACAAAAAGGCAGACAGGAACTTCAAGGAGAACCCATTACGGATCCCATTGTTATGGGTCTGGAAGAAATATAAACACCTCCTACAAGACAAGATTCCCATCTGGACGATCCCCGGACACACAATAGGGGATACAAACACATCCCAGGGGCAAGAAGTGGTGCCCTACAGTAAACTTGTACTGGGAGAAGAAAATGGGTTCCTCTTGATACCCCAAGTAACGCTAGCAAACAGAGGAATAGGAGGTACCTGGCTATCATATGTACAACTGCAATCAAGGTGGCGTAAAGATAAAAAGAAGGGCTTCTCCCGAACCGACGAGAAACTAATTGAGCAGATTAGAGACCAGGGGATCATGCATATCAAACGAGTGTACAGCATTCTGATAGAAATGGATTCTGAAACCGAGCTAGTCAAGAACTGTATGGTGAGGTGGGCACAAGACTTTGGACACTCTATCGCCATGGACACGTGGGAGAAAATCTGGGTGAGGAACGTAGAATTCACGAAATCGCAACAATTAAGGGAAAACTTCTACAAGATGTTCTATAGGTGGCACCTTGACCCGAAAAAACTATCGCTCATCTACCCAGACTCCCAGCCCAAATGCTGGAGGTGTGGAGACGGGGAAGCTACCTACTTTCATATATGGTGGACATGCAGAAAAATCAAAGCCTTCTGGAGGAAGATATGGTGGACACTCCAAATCATTTTCACAAAGTGTATAGAATTTCTACCTCAGGTTTTTTTGTTAGGGATTACAAAGGATATCACTACCTCAGAGACAAACTTATTTCTGAACTTGATTACAGCAGCAAGATTGTTGGTGGGACAATACTGGAAGAACCCAGAAATACCGCCTATGGAAGAATGGACTGTGAAAGTAACAAACCTGGCGGAAATGGCGAAAATATCAGCATACTTGAACGGTCGTTCCAATGAACAATATTTGACAGACTGGAAACAATGGATAGACTATATCCAAGAGAAACACCAATCAAACAAAATGCATCTGGCATTTAGCTAAGGCTCGACGTGAGGAGGGAAGAATGTATAACAAACCAAATGTTTACAAAAACTAACACCTAATGCTGAATGTATATGTTCTAATATTTACCAAACCAGACGTTTACAAAGATTAATACTTAGTGTTATATGTGGTATTCTATGATGACTGCTTAATAATATGATCTTATGGTTAAAGTTGAACATTTTAACATTGAAAAAGCAGACTGAATTTCTACCAAAGGTTATTGAATTACTACCTCAGGACCTATTGGTAGGGACCATACAGGTTTTAAAAAACATAACAGGAGTATAGTAGAAGCTCGAAGTGAAAAGTGAAGACTGTATACCTATTGTTGTATGTTATGTTCTACGATGATCGCTTCTTATTATGATTGCTTATTAATATGATCTTATGCTTAAGGTTAAACACTTTAATATTGAAAAAGCAGACTGAATTCCTACCCCAGTTTACTGAATCTCTACCTCAGGATCTTTTGCTAGGGATCATAAAAGATAAAATACAACGGACATATAGTTGAGGCTGGAAGTGAGGAGTAAAGAATATTTACCAAGTCAGAAGTCTACAAAGATTAATACCTAGTGTTATATGTTGTGTTCTATGATGATTGATTATTAATGTGATCTTATATTTAATGTTCAGCTACTACCTCAGGACTTATTGCTAGGGATCGTAGAGAATAAAAAATGTAACAAGTGTATAATAGAGGATTGAAGTGAGGAGTGAAAAATGTTTATCAAACCAGACGTTTACAAAGAATAATACGTAGTGTTGTATATCAGATGCTATGATGCTTGATGCATACAAAGATTTTATGTACAATGTTGATGGTTTTAATAAAGGAATTTTTATATATTAAAAAAAATTTTTTTGCAAGAGCCTGGTAGATAATGGTAGACTCAGGTGTTCTTGCCTAGCCTTTTTGTCATTGATTTCAATAGGCACTGCTCACTGCAGACCTTTGGGCAAAAAGAACCTAATGTTGTTCAGACCTTTATACACTGTTAATAAAAAATATGTGGTTGAAAGTATTTGGGAAGCTGTAAAGGATGGCTGAGGCTCAGTACTTTGTTGTTAGGTAGTTGTACTCTACCAAACATTCAGAACATTTTGGATTGTCCCCTTTTAGCTGTGAAGCCAAAAGACATATTCTGTAGAAGTGCTCTTTCATCATTGCCACATATATCTCATAGCCTGTGTTACTAACATATATTCTACATGTTACATTTTGCACTTTGCTGTTGCTAGAGGCAATACAGATTTTCACCTCCCTTGGATATAAGCATTGTGCCACATAAGCAAGAGAGAAGGAAGAGATCTGCAGCTTCTTCCTGCTGAGCCTGGCTAGTTGCTAGGATCATGGGCTGCTGCTCTGCTGTGCCTCACACAGAACAGTAGCTGGGAGGTAGCTGAGAAGGTGAAAGCTGCAGAATCTACCATGCTGTTTTGTGCATACCACAGAGCTGGCAGCCACTCAAAGTGAATGGCTTTGCTTTTTTTAAAAAATTAAACTGAGAACAACAAAATAAGGGAGAACAAATGTGAAGTTTCCATGAAAGATTTCATAGTGTGCTTCCCTGCCTGTCGGAAATAAATTCTTAAGAACAAAATGGTGAATGAGCTCAGCACGCAAAGAGAATGCCTAGTGTATAAACAAGTGGCAGAAGCTGAAGGTAAATCACAACAGCAACATAGTAAATCTCAAGGCAAAGGATTATAAAAGCTTCGAATCATATGACTATCAGTAGGGATGCTTAATGAAACCTGGCACAAAAGCTCTAGGTGTGATCTTTTTTATAAAAAAAAAGAATATTTTCAGCTAAATAAATCAGAGATGCTTCAATTATTTACAGTATGTACTTTCTGTTTATAGACAAAGTTTAAAAATGTGAGTCTTCTTATTAGAAAAATAGCAGTTAATTTGTGATCCTATGAGTGCTATTTGTAGAAACCTATTGAAGTGTGGTATTCAAAGAGCTGAATGATGAATTACATAAAAACATGACAATAAATTTGTTTTTCTAGAAGTTAAGATTTACTGATTTTACACACTAATATCAGTATGGTGAGCCAAAGAAACACACATTGTTCAACCAACATAGATATCTTGTACTTGTACATAAAATGATAAAAATCAGTAGCTCAGATTAACTCCTCTGTAATTAAGCAAAGGTCATTTCTCATGGACTTTGGAATACATATGAAAAGGAAGCTTTAAAGGACATGGGAGAGATAATAATAAAATATTGGTATTTCACTGATTTATTAGGCAAATGATAAATAATATACAGTATGTATGTTCTTTCTTCATTGATAGACTAAATGTATTTGCATAGAGATCCACCCAACTTACAAACTTATAAGTTCATAAGAAATGGAGGTGAGATTTATATAGAAGTATTTGTTTCTTCGATATGGCAATTGGTACGATTCTTTTCTTTAACCTTTCAAAACATGCCAAAGAAAGCAGGCTATGTAGCCTGTGACTTATTCACCAACAAAATTGTAAAGACTGGTGATTTATGCCCATAAAGGAAAGTGAGTCACACCCAAGAGAAACTCCAACACAAGGTTTTTTTCCTTGGGCTTGTTTCAACCAGCTATGTTTGCAGGTAAGGACTATATACCCTGACAGCTTATTGACAACTCTTTTCCTACAAAGTAAAGCTGTTGAAGCTACTATTTGACTTGGATGATTGCCTTTTGCAACCATGGTCAAAAATATGACAGTTCTGTCAGGCTGGAGGATGAATAAAAAATTTCTCTCAGAATAGCCTACCTGAATTCCCCAATATTTATTTCTTTTCCCATTGGGAGAGGCTTTAATTACTGCCTTTCATTATTTCTATTTCACTCACTTTTTAAAAACTCAATTTATCAAACTGTTTCCTGGGGAGAGAGGGGAGTTTAGAAAAAATAGCATAATTGTAACAGAATAATAGTAATCAAAGTCCAATCAAAAACATAAATTGTCATTGGAGTTAATGCAGGAAAACAAATCTTAGTTACCTTCAGAATAACAATGCCACAGAGCGTTGGTGCTGAAAACTATCTTGAAATTGCATTTAGTACTAAAAAAATATGGCAGACAGATGGCGAGTGAGAATCTGGTATGTTGCCTTTCTAAGAAAATGAGACATGTGCATATGTGGTGCACATGTGGTGCAGGGATAACAATATTCCTGCTGCCTGTGCAGCATTTCTTTGGGAATAATCTATATGAGGTCACATGTTAATTGTCCAGTATATTGAAAGATACAGACTCCAAAGTAATTATTTTTTTAAAGATCATTTCTTTTTTCCAATGGTGGGGATACTCCTTTCAGAATAATAGAATAATAGAGTTGGAAGGGACTTGGAGGTTTTATAGTCTAACCCTCTGCTGAAGCAGGAAACCCTTTAATATTTTATACAAATCCTATACCATTTCAGACAAATGGTTGTCCAATCTCTTCTTCAAAACATTCAGTGTTGGAACAACTTCTGGAAGCAAGTTGTTCCACTGATTAATTGTTCCAATGGTGAGGAAATCTCTTTGACTAGTTTCCATCCAGTGCTTCTTGTTCTGCCTTCAAGTACTGTGGAAAATAGGTGGAGTCCCTCTTCTTTGGGCAGCCCCTTGGATATTGGAACGCTGCTTTTCTCTATTGTCTTCCTCAGGCTGCAACAGTCTGCTGTAAATTCTGCAGTGAAAATCTCAGGCCTTTGAAATTAGGATGAGAACCACCTGAAATTAGTCCTGTACCTACTATAAGTTCACAAATGTGAATTCCTGATAAAACTATCACATTTACTACAGTACTGCTTTATTTTATAGCTTTCAAGTCAATCTTAACTCCTGGTGACTGTCCGGACTAGTCCTTGCAGTTTTCTTGGCAAGATTTTTGAAATGGTTTAACACTGCCTGTTTCCTAGTACAGAGAGAGAATGACTGACCTATGGTTGCCACTTCTTCCCTAAAATAGGATTAGAACTCAAGTCTCATGGCTTCTAGTGGTACCTTAACCAAAGTGGCTCTCCTATTCATTAATTTAGACTAGACAACCCATGACTTATTGGGTCATCCTTTCAAAGATATTTCAAAGATATTTCCTTGCCTAAATAGATAAACAGAATGACCATAATAGGCAAGCTTCTTCATTTATTTAGTTTATGGGAAGCTAGCAGAGAGCATTGCAAATCAAGATCACATGCCTGTAGCTGACTGTAGTGATGCTGCAGTAGCCACAACTTTGCAAATACAACTTTGAAGATCTTTGAACCATCAATCAATGGGATATGAATTTTGTATGCATTTTTTAAGTTAGCTGATTTGAGGAACCATTATCCATTAAACAGAGTTTTAGTCATATACAATATATATTCTTGCTGCAGTTCATCTATATTTACTTTTAGCTTTTGTGCTGTTCTTTCAGTTTTTTTATTTCTTCTACATTCATTCCCCCCCCCCAAGACTCAGTCTTAACACTACCAAGAATTCATAAGCTTTTATCATGCTGGTATCCTTCACTAATTCTCTCAGTATTTCACACACACACAAACACACACACACACACACACAAACACGCACACCTTTGCCAGATTTGTATATGGCAGGGGTGTCAAATTGCCAGCCCGCGGGCTGGTTTCATCATACTGAAGCCGCACCCACCCCATTGCCGGCAATGGCAAAACCGGCCCGATACGTTGCACGACGTCACGTGACGTTGCGAATTTGACCTGTCTGGTATATGGATAAAGTTATCCTTAAAGCACAGATTAGAAACTGGTTTTTTTTAAAATAAAAAATCAGTCAACAGTCACTATTCTGAGTAATTCTCTAAGTAATTAGTGGCTCTTTTACTTCTTGTGCATTTTCTTATTTCCATTGATCTATTTATATCTTTTTTCAGTTCATTTCTGTTTTTTTCATTGTCACTAATCTTTGGAGCATAACATGCAATTATAACAAACTTTTGGAGTCCTACTTTTATATACATTGATAGCTATCTAAATTACATTTACCTTATACTGTATTCCAATTCATAATGTTCTCATAGCATGCTTATCATCAGATTGATCTGCAGACATTGACATCTGCAATCCATCATAACTTATTCAAAATGCTATTTAATAAGCTATAAAATGTGTGGACCAAAGTACTACTCCTAATTGTTCCCATGCCATATAGAGTAGAGGTCACCAACCTTTCTTGATTGGGGGACTGGAGGAAAAGGGAGGGGGAAGCATTTTACGCATGTCCATGTGCATGCATGCACATGGGGCCACGAACATGCGCATGACACAAACAGGGCAGGGCTAGCGCTTGCGTGATACTCGCTAGCCCTGCCCCATTCTTGTGACAGCATCCTGTTTCTATGTCCTAAGGCATGGCGGCATCCCATTTTCATGCCCTGAGGTGAGGTGTTGGCCCATTTTTGCACCCTGCGACATGATGGAGTCCCGTTTTTGCACCCTGAGGCACCGCGGCATCCCATTTTCACACCCTGAGGTACGGCAGCAGCCCGTTTTTGCGCTGCCTGGTGCGGCATCCTGTTTTTGCACCGTGCAGCCATGGCGCTAGCATGAGTGCGGGGGTGTGCAGACACACATGCCAGCCTGGTGGCCAGCAGCCTATAGCCCACTGCCAGTTGGGGACCCTGATATAGAGGACCACCTGTTAGTGATATGGGCAGTACAGATCAGTAATGTACACCATTCAGATTGGGTTTGGATATAATCTAAATACTAGCTTTCAATTCAAGAATTTTCTTCGTTTACCATTTTCCTTTTAATAAAATTTGTCCAACGTTAAAATTAGTGTCATAATGTAACACAAATAATTCTTATTTATTTGTTTGATTTAAATATTATAGATTAAACAAACAAACCCCAAGGGAAAAACTATCTTCATCATTGTCACCAAGTCTAAAACTCCATGAGAACATATGATAAAATGGCAGAGACATCATAACAGAATTTACATATCATACAATATTTGGCAGAAGTAAGAAAATATGCCAGCAACAGGATTGTTTGTAAGTAAATGACCAAGTAACATTATTGCTTCTCCAAAGGATTTCTAATCCTAAGAAACTAGGGATGTTTGATTTTCAAGTGGTAATGTTCAAATCTTTAGAAGTCTTTCTTCAGAGGAGGACAGCTTAACCAGATGAAACTGAATTCAGAGTCCTTGTTGAAAGACCTTTTGGCCTGTGAGAAAGCAAGATGACATTTCATTTGCAGTACAGTGATTTGTAAAGCAGCTCTTGATACCTAAGCAATAGGAGCCTTTCCTTTCTCAGAAACCCTGCTTTTATGTGAACTCTTAGATCAGAAAAATATCAAAAAAGAAAAGCTGACAAAAGATATTGTACACCATGATTTATTTGTACCTTCTTTAGAATGTAGCTTGTTTATTGATGCAACCTCTAGAGAGTTCCTAGTGACTTTTATATGCTATTTATCACTTCTTGAAATGTTTTAAACTAAGAAGAGTAATCTGCATGCACCATGTCAATAATTGTTAGGATCTGTAGAATGTTCTGTTTGTTTTATTCTGAAGCATGATGATGTGATTTAGGAAAGGAGGTATGATTTGAATGTTACAGACTTCATTTGATTAATGTTGAATTCACTTATCTTATCCTTAACAATCCAAGTAATGGCCAGTGAAAACAAAGACATTTATACCCACTTGTACCCAGGACCATTATTTTAGTAATAGAACTATATTTAATTATACCTTTTGGCATCTGTACAATTTTACTATTTTTAGTCATTTCATAGGTTGTAGAATATATTTTACACTTTTAAAATAAATTTCATATTTGTATGTGTGTGTGTGTTTTCTTAGAATACAGCTAAACAATTTACTTCGACACTAGAACATTAGGTTATTTTAGGAGATCAGACCAAATCTCCTAGGAAAATGCAGTTATAATTCTTTCAGTCACAGTGAATTTTTAGAAAAGATTTTCCAAATAGTTTAGGAGTATCCTGATCATCTTTTGCCCATCCTTACTATAGACTAATTAAAGCTAGCACCAGGATTTCCCATTACAAGAAATGGGAATGTCTACTGCTGCCTTCTTCTGCAAATAAGCTTTTACCTAGGTTATGTAGCTGAAAGAGAATCAAAGGAGAAGAAAAAGTGGTACTTATCAGACTCTCCATACAGTCTATAGCGTCTCAAGTGAGGCCTTGAACTCTTCTTGAAGCTTCAACTCTTTGTTCTCCTCACCAGAGAGTACCTTTAAAACAGCACTTTTTCTGTTCTTCAGCAAAGCAAGGGAAGACAATAAAACTGACAACAGAAGGCACTTCCTGCTGTGAGCATCTTCAAACATTGGTCTTTTTCTTTTCCACCTTTCATCTTTTCCTGAAGAGAAAAGCAAGGGCCAGTGAAGTTTTTCAAATTCTTGAAAGCTTTCTCAACTTATGCCGTAACTAATTCATTAGATTTTAAAGTGCCAATAAACTTTTAATTTTTATTTTAATTTAGCATTTCAATGAAAAAGAAGACAATGTTGTTAAAAGAGCAAAGAATTTACCTAAAAAAGAGAATGTATATTATGAACTGAATCCTCCTGCAACATCTGGATATTTTCAGAGCCTCAACATTGAGTTATTAAGCAATTTATATATTTCAAAAACTGTAAAAATTGAACTGTGTTTAAAATCAGTCAATGGAATTTATTATTAGTGGTATAAGAGCAAATAATAAGAACTTGACAGTTTTGGGATGTTTTGAAGAAAAAAATATCTGATCTATACAGTTGATAGTTAATAAAAAAAGCAATGAAAAACAGTAACAATCCTTGAGAGACATTATCTAATACAATGAAAAAAAAACAAGTTTACAGAACATTCACTTTAATGAGAGAAAAAGAAAAGGCTAATTCATAAAATAATAAGGAAAAAGGTTAAACTTTCAAGAAGATAGTTAGCTTAGCAAAGTGCTTGATTGTAGAAGGAGAAGACAAATAGACAAAAACAATACTTTTCTAAATTTTCTGCCCCAGGAAAGTGGGAGATAAATTGGCAAGATGTATTTTATGCTTGTTAAAGGAGAAGAACCATTTTCACAGGCACTGTCTCATTTAGAATGGGAAAATGCAATACAATGTTGATATTTTAAAAGTTCCATTGCAGCTTGTGCATAGACATCTGATTCTCAAAGGACAGTATGAGATGGAAAATGGATGCCCTTATCAGTAACTATTTCTGCTCAGTGTATTCACTGATTCCTGAAGCCACAGTTCTCAAACTCATTCAGATTATGAATAAAGGCAGATTATGAATATGCCTTTACTTTCTTTTATCTGTATCCAGATAATCAGAAAGACAGATGGTTGATTTTAAGTTACGGAATCCAACTCAGCAAAACCCTTTAGAGACCAAGGAACTCCATGTGTTTTCAAAATTTAAGAAGAAAATATATGGGAAGAATTTACCCCTATTCACTTGAGGATTACACTGAATTGTTTCACTTTTAAAGTTCTCAAATAAACTTCTCTCTTGGATAAGGAAATAAAATGTAGCTAGTAAGGGAAAAAACTAAAAGTAGGCTGTCCCTCTCTGCAATTTTTCTGAGTAACTTAAGCTATAAGTAAAGAGGGGGGAAAAGAAAAAAGAGAGACATGGGGAGGTTTCTTTTTTTAATTGGATATTTCTATCTTAAAAGCAAAGTATATGTTGTACAGGTATTCATACTTTGGAGTAATAAGCCTACGAGTGACTTCATGTTCTATGAATCAAACTGCCATATGAGTATGATTAGGTTCTCTCAGAGTCAGAGAAGGCAAACATCATTAGCTTTTTAAAGCTTCTAAACAAAATAACATTTAAACTGACAAAATCATCATTATCATCATCATCATCATTATCATCATCATCAATCATCATCATCATGCAATGATACCTTTAATATTTTTAAACAACATCTTCCTATCCCAAACTTCCTATCTCAGAAGGAAAATGTTATGCAGGAAAAAAACAGCTTTCTCTCAGCATGGGAACAACACATTTATTAAAAATAAGCAAGGAGAAAAATGCCTCTCAGCATTGTGAATAATTTTAAAGAACTGAAAGATTCTTAGAAAAAATAATACTATTGCAATAAATTTGCTGTAGTATATTATTCGAAAACTTAAACATGACCCGGAGTGATAGCGTATTAAATTGTTGTGGGTTCAGATATCTCAGTGCTTTTTTATTCAAAAATAAAAGTTTAATACAATCAATAATTGCAATACAATGCACTGCTAAGAACAAGCACTGATGTCATTTTAAAAAAATGAAACTTATTAAATGTATCAGAAACAAAACTAAATATTAAAATGATGTAATAAATACACAAACATAAAGCTAGTAAGGAAAAGTATTATACAAAAGATCAGGGGAAAGTGGATAAAAATAAAACCTGACAATGGCCTAGAACTGGAATATTAAAAAAAAGAAACTGAAAGCTTGATTTTGGCTGCTCAAGGGCAAGCTATTTGAATTAATGCAATCAAGACCAGAATTGAAAAAATTGTGAAATGATTCAAAGTACAGATTTACAAAGAAACAGAAGAAGCAGTAGGTCATATCCTGTGTTCATTCAAGAAGATCAGACAAACTGATTATAAACAACAGCATAACACAATCACCAGAATTATTCACTGGAACATTTGTAAAAATTATCATGTTCAGATAAGGAAAAATTGGTGGGGATATAGAGTTGAAAAAGTAGTAAAAAATGAACAGGTTAAAATATTGTGGTATTTCTGAATGCAAATTGATAAAGTCTTGCTTAATAACACAGATTTAACTCTGTGAAAATCTTATGAAAGACCATGGCTGTCATGGTCCTAGTGGTTGTCAATTCACACTGGGTGCCATACCAAAAAATCTTGGATGGTACTTAGAAAATCTGTGCATTGACAAATTTTCCATCTATGAATTACAAAAAATCATATTGCTTGGATATGCACATGTATTGCACTCATACATTATGACATCCTAAGTGCTTGGGAAGAACTCAATGGTATAAAGGTCAACACTAGTTAAATGGCAGATGTGACTTCATATTGTTGTGAACAGGTAATGTAGAACTATTGTGGGGAAAGACAAGAAAGATAGTACCAATTGTAATAGGCATTTTGGGTGCAATTCCAAATCATCTGGAGCACCACTTGAACATTATAGGCATTGCTAAAATCACCATCAGTCTTTGACATGGAATAGCTTACAACTTGAAACAGTATCTTTAACACTATTAAACAACATCACCTGCCTATTACAGGTCCTTGAGAGGGACTTAATAGATAAACAAAACTACCAAACACAGTCTAAACATTTGGCTGACTGGACAACCAACAATCATAATGATACCTTAATTTTGTACAATTCAAGACAAGTACATAATGTTCCCACCTACTATTTTCTTCACTACAACAATCCTATGAGATGATTTGAACTAAGATACTATGACTGGCCCAAAGTCACCCAAGTACCTTCATGCCTATAGTGAAAACACCATTAATCTGAATTTCTAAAGTTATAATTCATTGGATAATGCCATATATAATTTAGAGATATCACTCAGTTGATTTCTCAAGGGATTAATCTGTTGTTACTTTCCCTTATCTTCTTAATGGAAATGGGTGTAGAATCATATCAATATGCAAGAATAAAATGAAACCAAGCAATCAAAAAGTGCTGTAGTCATTCACCCTATAAACTGAATGTAATTTCATTTCTACAAACTAATATCCACATAAAACCAATGTTTATTTTCTAAACATAATCACTATAAGAAGCAAGCTAGCTTAATTTGCCATATAAGCCTATTTTAGGAGATCAGAAATGGAGGTTGAAAAGTTATTTTATAACTGTAGTTTTATTAAACTTGGTTTTCCCAAGGGAACTTTTGGTTTGCCAGATTACAATTGCAGAGACCTATGCCATAGCAGTTATGACAGTTATCCTCTTTGTAAAGTTTGCTGTTGTGATAAATATATTTTATCATCCAATCTGGTTTACTATAGGAATAGCTTTTTAATTACTTGTAACCTTGATCAGTATTTTGTGTGCTAATGAGTGGTAGAAATAATGATTGGTTTCTAAATTTAATAGTTTCCTGTTTCTGTTTCCTGTCCCTGCCCCATACAGTTTTTTTGTGCATTTTAATCTTTTTTTAATATAAATATGAGCTTGAATTCTGCCTTTATAATCATTCCTAACAGTGCAAAATGTAAATCTAGTTAAACATGCAGAAGTTGCTAAATGCCATTTGTTTCTATTTCTCAAATAAATAATAGTTCTTATGATGCAAGATGCTAAGATATTTAATGTTCATGTACTTTATTCCCATAAACAACTCTGGCAAGTTGTTTATGGGAATAAAGTTTGTTCAAGAGGAAGCAGAGACTTAACAATTTTTTTAAATTGGGGAGTAGCTTTTTTGGTTATCTTACTTTATATTCATTTATAATATTATTTTGTGTGCATATTGTTGTTAGCTGCTCAGAATTATTTGTTTAAGGTGGGTAGTCATATAGATGGTTTAAACAAATAATGTCAAACAAAGGCGTACATCACAAATAACAACCAAAAGGAAGATTTTTAAAAAAGTATATTCACCACTTGAATGGGTTTTAGGTTTGTGCAGAAGAGACGCACTCTGAGGTTTCAATCAGGGGAAGAAAAAGCAGCCATTGTCCAGCTCCTGACTGAAAAGTCCAGTTACAGTTCACCTGGAACAGAATTCTCTGAGGGTGGTCATGCCATATATGTATCATATTTCAATTACATCATTGTTATATTTCAATTAGATTATTGTAATTATATGAGAACAACATTTGAAAAATACCCATACCCTGCGGCTGGTCTGTAATGCAGATGCTTGTATGCTTCCTGACAATGCATACAGTGGCAATAAAAAATTGCACTGGTTACCAGCAATGAAATTTAAGGTGCCAATCACTACTTTGAATGGCCTATGTGCCTCGGGATATCTAGTGCATCTTATATCTAGTAACGGTCTCTATCACAATGATGTACAATAGAGAGAGAAGCTTGTCCCTTGGCTTTTCTGGAAGTTTTATAGGAAAAATTGGGAGCTGCTGGTATATATATATCAGTTTAATACCAATTAATTGATTCATGTATTTAATTATTTATTTATTATTATTATTATTATTATTATTATTATTATTATCAGAATCCATTTTTATTAGTAACAAATAAAGGTAAAGGTTTTCCCTATCCAGTTGGTCTAACTCTAGTGGTGTTTATATTTGTTTCTTAGTGAAGGAAGCCTATGTTGTCCATGTGGTCAGCATGATTATATTCCAAGACACAGGGAATGCTGTTACCTTACCACCAAAGTGGTATTTATTTATCTACTTGCATTTGGATGCTTTCAAACTGCTAAGTTGGCAGGAGCTGGGAGAAGAAATGGAAACTTACTCCGTCATGTGGCATTCAGGTCTTGAACCCAAGCTGTCAGCTTTCCAGCTCAGTGTCTTTAACTGCCGAGACATCACATCCTCCTTTTTATTAGCTCGATGGATAAATTGTAAAAATAAATTCTGCTTTACTCCAATGCGGGGAAAAATCAAGTTAAATTACTGATGCTTGCAAATGTTATTTTTATTTAATAATTCTGCATTTGAGACTGTATATATAAAAGCAATAGGAACCCATAATATATGTCTTATATATTTATATGTTCTGTGTCTGTCTGTCTGTCTGTCTGTCTGTCTGTCTGTCTGTCTATCTATCTATCTATCTATCTATCTATCTATCTATCTATCTATCTATCTATCTATCTATCTTAGTCATCTATACACTCATAAAACCAGAGTCCATGATGTACAATTAATATTCATTGTGACATTTTCTTTAGTATGAGATGCTGTGCATAATTATTTTTTAAAATAAATGAATGGAACACATAATTTTATCTTATATTGCCACACCTACTTTATTGCAAACATACTTCACTAAAACGTTCTTACTGCAACATACAGATTTTCAAGGAGAATGTGGACACAGCTGGATGTCTAATGGTTAATATAGCAAAAGGCAGAGAGATAGGAAAAAATGTAGTGTGAATGGTTTTAATCTGCTCCTAATGGAAATCATGGTGATTTTCTTTCTATTTGCTCTAGTTGTATTTTCTCTTCCTAATCACCTCCAGGCAGCTAAAATTGTTTCTCCTAATCATTTTTACTTTTAAAAAGTTTAGTTTCACAGCTTGACTTTGAACTTCATATTAAAAGTTTAGTTTTGAATTTAATAAAACACATCCTCATTCAGACTACATACAGGGAATAATTATAAACTCACACAAATTAAATCTAAAGATAATGATTAAGATTATTATATCATAAAATAATTAATAAACCATTACAATTAGTTAACAGATTCATCCCTTTATGGATTACTGCCTTGTCATAGTGAAGGGGCTTGCGTAACTCAATGAAGCTATGAGTTACAGTATGCCATGCAGGGCCACCCAAGACGGACAGGTCATAGCAGAGAGTTCTGACAAAATGTGATCCACCGGAGAAGGAAATGGCAAAACACTCCAGTATCTTTGCCATGAAAACCCCATGGACAGTACTAAAAGGCAAAAAGATATGACGCTGGAAGATGAGCCTCTCAGGTCGGAAGGTGTCCAATATGCTACTGGGGAAGAGCAGAGGGCTAGTACTAATAGCATCAGAAAGAATGAAGCAACTGGGCCAAAGCCGAAAGGATGTTCAACTGGTGGTGAAAGGAAAGTCCGATCCTGTAAAGATCTTTTCTCCACAGGAACCTGGAATGTAAGATCCAAGGTCCTCAAACCAGTCAGTCCTAGAAGAGATCAACCCCGACTGCTCTTTAGCAGGCCAGATCCTGAAGTTGAAACTCAAATACTTTGGCCACCTAATGAGAAGGAAGGACTCCCTGGAAAAGGGCCTAATGCTGGGAAAGATTGAAGGCAATAGAAGGGGACGACAGAGAATGAGGTGACTGGATGGAGTCACTGAAGCAGTAGGCATGAACTTAAATGGATTCCAGAAGATGGTAGAGGACAGAAAGACCTGGAGGAACATTGTCCATGGATCGGACACGACTTCGTGGTTAACAACAACAACAACAGGTTCATATTGTTTTTATTGAAATTTGGAAAACTTTACCTAGTTTTAAAGTATTCTATGCTAAAAGCCTTTGTTTTCTTATAAAGGGATGTAAATGTATTTTAATAATATGAACAGTGTACATTTGTTTCCTTTTACAGGGGGAAAGAACTTAGATTTTCATAAGTGAAAATTGGAAGGTATTGTTTTGCAAATTCCTTATTTCCTCTTTAGCCCTCTACATACCTTTATACTCTATTTCATAACATTGCAGAGAAAAGAGAATATCAGGAAATATAAATATGCTCATGGAAACTCTGTCTTGATTAAAGAGCATTCTGCATGTCCAGAAAACACAACTAGATATCATATTATAGTTTACAATGTTATTATTGGCAGGTTAGTATGTCTTCTACTTCTTTAGATGAGACATTATTCTTAATGTGATTAAAACGTTTACCCATATTCAGGTTCAAACTCCATTAAGGAGTTCCTGCAATCTTTCTTCCTTTGGTAGTATGAGTGTTGCTATTCTAACTGCTATACACAATTTCAGGTTCCCGTTAGAATTTATTGGATGATGTTTGTTTTATCATCTGGTGAAGAATATATGGTTGCTGTCACTCTGTTATGCATTGATACTTATAGCCGACATTCCATTAGTAAGTACTGAAAAAAATAGGAATGCTATAACTGACATTGGCTCAATGTTTTAAAAACCTTAACACTTAAATACAGTTTAATTTTATTTATTTATGTTATGAACTTGCCCTTGCTATATGAACAGTATGACTAGAAGACCTCCAAAGTCCTTTCCAACTCTGTTATTCTGTTATATTCTGTTACATTATACCTTATATCCTAAAAAAGGATTTCACCGAACTTTTTGACCAGAACAAGTACTGTAGTAAGCAAGGATACTTCAGTAGCAATACTTGTTGCAGTAGTGATATAAAGTTTACACTTTCACCTAGTTAATGTTACAAACATCAGTAAAATACTAGTGCAGAAATATGTAACTAGCACTCTCATTGAAATTAAATTATGTATTATAAAATACAAAATGGTACTATGAAAGTTATTGTTCATTTTTTTCCTGCTAGCTTTTGGTAGGACAATATAGTATATGGAACTCCCAATGTCTCGATTAATTTAAGATTTTGATTTTAAAGCAGCATAAATTCTTGTTAACGACACTTGGCAAGCTGGTCATTTTCTTCTAGGACTGACTACTAACTAAGAAAATAAAACTGTTTTACACACATTCATCAACAATCATCACTATTTATGTTGCAGCAACAAGAGTAGGGAAGTGTTAATATCTCTCTGCTCTTATTGCATCCTCAGAATGTCATCTGGTGGCCCGATTCAGGATCAGCTAGACTCTTCTTGGGAAGGGTGCCACAGAGATCCATTTCCAATCTCCAGCGCCATGAGGAGGAACTTTCAAGGCATTTAGAGGGTAAAATCACTCAGATTATTCACAGATTCCAAGTATGGTGCAAGTCCTATGGAGATGCTCAGGGAATGGACTTACCTAATTTTATTTCTGGGAATGGTTTGATTCTGTTGGACTTGAGGAAGTGGACAAGGTCCTGTGGAGTGCAAATGCCACCACCTCTATATTAGATTCATAACTTGGAAGCTTCAGATATTGCAGAACTTGGCCACACAAGCCATACTGAGTGCCCAAAGAAGGACACATATAATACCTTTGTTCCACGAGGAATGCTATTGGTGATAGTTGTGAATATTAAGTCTTGCTTCTATCATGAGGTCTATCATCTTATGCTATCTTTGCAATTCCTTCAGTCCACTATTTTCCTGGGAATAATTATTTCCTTTCATTCTTGAATAAATTGTTATGGAAAAGTTAACCAAAAAAAAAAAGAAAAGAGTTGATTTCCTTAAAACAACCTGTTTATGCTAGGTATTATTATTTGTCTTTGTCACCTTATTTGTCAGTGTTTTCATGGGGGATCCAATGTATTTTCACTGTTTTTTGTTTGTTTGTTAAAACAAACAAAGTACATGAAATGTGAGCAAACTTTCTTTTATCTAAAGAGTATCTGCAACACTAGAATTCTTGCTTAATCCAAATATGTTTGGAATATGGGAAGATGTAATCAGTCTTAAATCTACACAGCAGGTAGGCAGTTAGCCAAATGAATACAGAAGCATGTTACAGCAATTTAGATGACTGGTCCTTGTGCAGCTGAAGTCAAGACTAAAGACAGTAAGAAGCTATTTTTTTATGGCTAGGACTGATAAAAAAGCTGTCCTGTACAATATTTATATGATTTCAATGCAATTCTCCACCAGCTAAATATTTGACTGTTATTTTTTTTTGGTTTGGAAACTCACATTTTTGTACTATAGTATAGTAAGCCTTTTTGCAAGTATAGTTCATATTCATATTTAAATTCATCTATGTAAATACAAAATTCTATTTCAGTTTTTAAATATGAATTTTGTCAATATTTCTTGAAGCTTACCCTGAGCACAAATATATAGTGCTCTATTTTCTTTTCTTTTTTATTTCAAAGAAGCTGAATAATAGGGAAAGTGGCATCATCACTGTCTGTTAGTACTTTCTTCTCATCCCTTTCACCAACCTAATTTTCTTCTGATATTAGTAGGGAGGGAATCTGTATTAGAATACGTGTACATTCAGAACTTTGCATAGCTTTGCATAGAAGACAAGGAACTGGACCAGAATAAATATACATTTTATTTTACTAGCATTATTCTATAATTGTTATTAAGATCTTTTAATCATAATTTATATGATTAAACAATTTTAACATTTGTTGTTGTTAGTTGTGAAGTCATGTCCAACCCATCGCGACCCCATGGACAACGTTCCTCCAGGTCTTCCTGTCCTCTACCATCTTCTGGAATCCATTTAAGTTCATGCCTACTGCTTCAGTGACTCCATCCAGCCACCTCATTCTCTGTCATCTTCTTCTTCTATTGCCCTCAATCTTTCCCAGCATAGGCTCTTCTCCAGTGAGTCCTTCCTTCTCATTAGGTGGCCAAAGTACTTGAGTTTCAACTTCAGGATCTGGCCTTTTAAAGAGCAGTCAGAGTTGATCTCCTCTAGGACTGATGGGTTTGATCACCTTGCAGTCCAGGGGACTCGCAGGAATCTTCTCCAGCACAATAGTTCAAAGGCCTCAATTTTTTTGCGCTCAGCCTTTCTTATGGTCCAACTTTCACAGCCATACATTGCAACAGGGAAAACTATGGCCTTGACTATACATACATTTGTTGGCAGGGTGATGTCTCTGCTTTTTAGTATGCTGTCTAGATTTGCCATAGTTTTCCTCCCCAGGAGCAAGTGTCTTTTAATTTCTTGGCTGCAGTCCCCATCTGTGGTGATCTTGGAGCCCAGGAAGATAAAATCGGTCACTAACTCCATTTCTTTCCCATCTATTTGCCAGGAATTGAGAGGTCTGGATGCCATGATCTTGGTTTTCTTAATGTTGAGTTTCAAGCCAACTTTTGCACTCTCCTTCTTCACCCGCATCTTTAGTTCCTCTTCACTTTCTGCCATTAGAAAGTGCATATCTTAGGTTGTTCATATTTCTCCCGGCAATCTTAATTCCAACTTTTGATTCATCTAGCCCTGCCTTTCTCATGATGTGCTCTGCATATAAGTTAAATAGGCAGAGTGACAGTACACTCCTTTCCCAATTTTGAACCAATCAGTGGTTCTGTGTCCAGTTCTCACTGTCGCTTCTTGACCCGCATATAGATTTCTCAAGAGACAAATAAGATGGTCTGGTACTCCCATCTCTTTAAGAACTTGCTACAACTTGTTATGATCCACACAATCAAAGGATTTAGCATAGTCAATGAAACAGAAGTAGATGTTTTTCTGGAACTCCCTAGCTTTCTCCATGATCCAGCATATGTTGGCAATTTGATCTCTAGTTCCTCTTTCTCTTCGAAATTCTTCCTGTGCTTCTGGAAGTTCTCGATCCACATACTGCTGGAGTCTAGCTTGTAGTATTTTAAGCATAACTTTACTTGCATGTGAAATGAGTGCACTCATTTCCAACATTACATCTTATTATATCTACATACTTGTCCAATAATATAGAAAGTCTAGAAGACTAGAGCAAATAATCTAATGTGGGAGACTGAAGACAGAGACCTGTAAAGTCTCATCTTATATTTTGACTAGTAGTTCATCTGGAGCTATCAATGGTGCTAAAACCTTTAGTTTTATGCTTCATCACTTCTTTCTGCCTTCAGGGTTTTTTATTACAACAGGACCATAAAGGTTTTAAAAAACTCTCCAATTTGCTTCTGTTGAAGTTTCTTATTACTAATTGGTTCTCCTGGAGAATATATGCTACTCAGAGCCTGAACTGAAATGAATCTTGGAAGCTGAACCATACTTGCAGGAACCTTTATATCAAAAAGTTTCTGTAGCAAGACAGGGGGACGTCGAGCAAGATATCAGCTAACATCGAGCTAACATCATATCAGCTAACATCAAGCTAGCATCAAGTCCTGCTGCGTTTCAGCATAGAGACGCTATAGCGAAGGTGTAATTGGACATTGGAAAGAAGTGACTAGAGGAAAAAACTAGAGGAAAAAAACCCTGAAATAGACCTGAGGGTAGTGAAGATCTGAAAACCCTATTGGAGTGTGGCTGGCTGCGGGAGAGTGTGATCTGCAGTGAGGAGCATAGCTATAACCATTGCGGCATGATTAATATCTGGCATGCCTGTTTTTGTTATTATGTTCTTGAGTTGTTTTTTAACTGTTGTTTGTCCAAATTTTAAATAGTTAACCTGTTTAATACTATTTTAAATTGATTCATTAGATGTTGAATGATGTGGGGGGGGGATTGAATGTTTGTGGAATGAATCGGGTTGAATGGATGGTTAGCTTATTGTTTTAATTTGTCTAGTTTAAAGGGCGGTTTTTTGTGGATGGGATAAATTAATGATATGGATGGAGCTGTGGTTGAGTGGAATGAATGGGATGGACTGGCTAGCCTGCCTGGCGCGGCAGAGGCAGAGGGGGAGGGGGACTCTGGCTCTGGGGTGATAGAGGGCCAAAGTATACCGGTCTTGCTGAGGAGAGGCAGATATGGCGGGAGCCATAGGGTAGGCCATTCCCAGGGAACAAGAGCTCGCTGTCTAAAAGCGATCCCTTGCTCTGACCCTGTGAGTTCAGCCCGAAGTACTGGTAATGGGCGAAATCCGGACCCTGGGCTCTGGCTGTTGCTGCTCAATGCCAGGTCTGTTGTAAATAAAGCTCCCCTCATCCATGATCTTCTCCTGGATGAGGAGGCCGACCTCGCATGTGTGACTGAGACCTGGCTGGGCCCGGAGGGAGGAGTTCCTCTCTCTGAGATGTGCCCAGCCGGGTTTCAGGTATGGCATCAGCCACGATCTCAGGGAAGGGGGGAGGAGTGGCTATTATAGCCAAGAAGACCTTTAGCCTACGGAGGCTCGCTGTTTCTGAGATTGCGGGTTGTGAGTCGCTCCTTGTGAAGTTGGACCTAGGGATACAGGTGGGCTTGTTGCTTGCGTACCTGCCTCCCAGCTGTGTGTCAACAGCCCTGCCTGCGCTACTTGAGGTGGTTGCTGGGCTGGCGGTTGAGTTCCCCAGGCTTGTTGTCTTGGGGGACTTGAATCTTCTGTCGCTCGGCAAATCCTCTGGGTTGGCGCAGGAGTTCATGGCCACCATGGCAACCATGAACCTGACTCAAGTAGTTCAGGGTCCGACCCACGAGATGGGACATACTCCTGACATGGTATTCCTCTCAGAACAGTTGAGCAATGATCTGAATTTAAGGGGCTTAGATATCTTGCCTATGTCATGGTCAGATCATTTTCTGCTACGGCTTGTTTTTAAGGCCCCAATGTTCCCCTGCAGGGAGGTGGAACCGATTAGGTGGTTCCACCCCAGACGTCTGATGGACCCAGAGAGTTTTCAGAGGACGCTTGGGGAAATACCAGATTCTCTCATTCACAGTTCGGCAGAGTCCCTGGTTACGGCCTGGAATATGGCTGCGAAGGGGGCTCTTGACCGGATTGCGCCACTGCGACCTCTCTGTGGTAGCAGACCCAGGAGATCTCCTTGGTTCACTGAGGAACTCAGGGGGATGAAGCACCAGAAGAGACGCCTAGAGAAGCGATGGAGGAAAAGTAAATCTGTATCTGACCGAACACTATTAAGATCTTATATCAAGACTTATCAGGTGGCGCTCAAGGCGGCAAGATGCGCGTATCATTCCACCTTGATTGCATCTGCGGAATCCCGCCCAGCCGCCCTGTTTAGGGTGACTCGCTCCCTCCTTAATCAAGGGGGGGTTGATGAACCCTTGCAGGGTAGTGCTGAGGATTTTAATAAGTTTTTCGCGGATAAAATCGCCCAGATTCGGATGGACCTTGACTCCAATTGGAATTCAGTGTCGGCTGACAATGAGTCAGTCGAGATGACAGGGACTCGTCTTGATCCTGTTGTGTGGGAGGAGTTTGACCTGGTATCACCCGATGAAGTGGACAAGGCCATTGGAGCTGTGAGTTCCGCCACCTGTTTATTGGACCCGTGCCCCTCCTGGCTGGTTTCGGCCAGCAGGGAGGTGACCCGGGGCTGGGTTCAGGAGATTGTCAATGCTTCTTTGAGGGAGGGGTCCTTTCCGGCTCCCTGCAAGGAGGCAATTGTGCGCCCCCTCCTCAAGAAGCCTTTCCTGGACCCAGCTGTGTTAAACAACTACCGTCCTGTCTCCAATCTTCCCTTTATAGGTAAGGTTGTTGAGAAGGTGGTGTCACTCCAGCTCCAATGATCCTTGGATAAGGCCGATTATCTGCGCCCTCAGCAGTCAGGATTCAGGCTCGGCTACTCCATGGAAACTGCTTTGGTCGCACTGACGGATGATCTCTGGCGGGCCCAGGATAGGGGACATTCCACTATCCTGGTGCTACTTGATCTCTCAGCTGCTTTCGATACCATTGACCATGGTATCCTTCTGTGCCGGCTGGAGGGGTTGGGAGTTGGGGGCACTGTTTTGCAGTGGTTCAGCTCCTACCTCACTAGTCAGTCACAGTCGGTGTTGGCAGGGGGTCAGAGGTCGACCCCTAGGTTCCTCCCTTGTGGGGTCCCTCAGGGATCGGTCCTCTCCCCCCTGCTGTTTAATATTTACATGAAACCGCTGGGTGAGATCATCCGCCAACACGGGGTGAGATATCATCAGTATGCTGATGATACCCAGCTTTACATCTCCACCCCGTGTCACTTCAGTGAAGCAGTGGAAGTGATGTGCCGATGTCTGGAGGCTGTTAGGGTTTGGATGGGCGCTAACAAGCTCAAACTCAACCCTGACAAGACGGAGTGGCTGTGGGTTTTGCCTCCCAAAGACAATTCAACCTGTCCGTCCATCATCCTGGGGGGGAGTTTTTGACCCCCTCAGAGAAGGTCCGCAACTTGGGTGTCCTCCTCAATCCACAGCTAAATTTGGAACATCATCTTTCGGCTGTGGCGAGGAGGACATTTGCCCAGGTTCACCTGGTGCACCAGCTGCGGCCCTATTTGGACCGGGAGTCTCTTCTCACAGTCACTCATGCCCTTATCACCTCGAGGGTCGACTACTGCAATGCTCTCTACATGGGGCTACCTTTGAAAAACGTTCGGAGACTTCAGGTAATGCAGAATGCAGCCGCACGAGCTGTATTGGGCTTACCCAGAAGTGCCCATATTTCAACATCTCTCCGCAAGCTGCATTGGCTGCCAATTGGTCTCCGAACACAATTCAAAGTGTTGGTTATGACCTATAAAGCCCTACATGGCATCGGACCAAGTTACTTGCGGGACCGTCTGCTGCCTCATGAAACCCAGTGACTGGTTAGGGCCCACAGGGTCGGCCTTCTCCAGGTCCCGTCAGCCAGACAGTGTTGCCTGGCGGGGCCTAGGGGAAGAGCCTTCTCTGTTGCGGCCCCGGCCCTCTGGAATCAACTCCCTCCAGAGGTCCGTATTGCCCCCACCCTCTCCGCCTTTCGCAAACTGTTAAAGACACATCTTTGCTGGCAGGCCTGGGGCAGTTGACACCTTGCCCCAGCCAGTGTATGTTTGTTGTGAGTTTGTTTCGGATGATTGGTTTTAATTTAGGGGTTTTATAATGTATTTGATTTCTATATGCTACTGATTGTGTTGTAAGCCGCCCTGAGTTTGCGGAATAGGGTGGCCTAGAAATCGAAACAAACAAACAAATAAATAAATAAATAAATAATGCTTTTATTTCTGAATTTGACTTACTTTTGCACATGCACTTAAGCATGTGGAGCAAGGAAAGTTTGTTATGAAATGTAGAGAAATGAATTTTTGTTAGGGGGAAAAAACAAGATGTAATAAGGCTAACACAGTTCTGAATCCCAATGATGTCATGAATAATAATTTGCAAGTCCCTTGTGCCATTCAGAGACAAGATAGAAAGAACCCTGTAGACTTTTTTTTTTTTTTACCACTTGGGGGAATACACAATGTTTCCTCCTGCTATTTCCCCTCAGCAACCCCCCTGATGTGCATTGGGCTGAAAGAAAGCAAGTGTCCCAAGGTCACTCAACCACATACCGTACCTAAGAGAAAATTTGAATTCACAGTCTCCAGATTCAAGTCCAGCACTTTACTATATTAAACCAGCTCTTCTTATTCATAATACCAAACTATTTCTTCTTCTTCTTATACTGATATTGAAAAACTGATTTAAATTCCATAGGAACCCAAGTGGTAATACAAATTACAAGATGAAATAAAATTGGATGACATAATCACTGTTATTTTATGAACAATTGAGTTTATATTGAATTCCAAAAGACTAAATATCTAATTTTAGAGAATGAGAAAGAAGAAAAGAAAGTGGATGTTTCACAACAGTCCAGAATATATTCCACCTTTTCTCTCAATACACAAAATGCTAGCAAAATCAATTTATTTCAAAATGTTTGTGGATGTCAGAATGAATATTTTCCCCCATTCCCTTTTAGGAGTTGGTAATCTTGTCTTGCTAAGCAGAATGTCTTATTTTCTGCATTGCATTACAGATTTTTAGTTTTGGTCCTTGTGAAAACTAGTAGAATATTCCTTAAACTGCTTGGATTTATTTATAGAATGTAAATGGCATCCTAAATAAAGTTAAACAAGGCAACCAGTAATTTGAAATCCTTATCCTTCAGTCATTAGAGTCAGTTAACTTATTTTAGTCTAAGGGTTTTTATCTTTACGGTGACTTTGCAACACCATTTTTTTTATTATAAAAATTCTTTTATTAAAACAATCAACATTGGACATAAAAAACATATTATGCAGCAATCATCATGACACCTGGTATACAATACTAAGTATTAGTCTTTGAAAACGTCTGAATTAGTAAGCCTTTTCCCCCCTCCTCGCGTCTAGCCTCAACTATACTCCTGTTACATTTTATTTGATTGGTGTTTCTCCTATCTGTTTCATTATTAATGTGATCAACATTAAACATAAGATCTTATTGCTAAGCAATCCTCCTAGAACATAGCATACAACATTAGGTATTAATCTTTGTAAACATCATTTTTGTAGTAACCAAAGATAAAATCTAACAGCTTTGATTTCCCAAATTTGATAACTTTGATTTGGCAAATGGGTTAATCTGATAGCATTCTATATTTAGTGGATCCAGATTCAAAGTTTAATATACAAAATACTCTCTTTTGCATATTAAAAGTTTCCTGACCTTCCTATCAACTCAGATCTTCTTGTCAAATACTATTTAAATTAATGACCAAAATTTATTGACAGAAAACTGATTTCTCCAAATGTCACAAACAGAGTTCCTTTTCAGGTGTAAGCAACCAAAATCTCTCAGGGATAGGCCCAAGCAGATATTGTATTGTTGATCACTTATATTACAACAATTTCACCAAACTGTCTGCCTTTTCTTGGGAAATGGCAGATACACACCTAAGGAATTTACCTCAAATATTTCCTCCATTAAATAGACTTTAATGTCTCTTTACTCCCTCAAGCAGGGTGGGGGAGCTTCTCTTTCAGCTGATTGGTCCACAACATTCTCCTAAGTGATGACAGTAGAACCAATACTGAAATGTTTCAATGAAAGGAATTACTTGAGGGTATAATTCAATGGGATTTATTTTTTAGGGAACTACTGATCACTAGAGAAAGGAATGTCCAGTGAAACATGGATGGTTAATGCAAATACCTGTAGCTTCCTAATTATCAAATACATTTGAGACAAATTATTTTTTTATTAAGATATTAAGAACATTTCTTAAAAATGCTCCACATTTGTTTCCGATACTGCTATACAGGACTTAATAAGGAGCTCAGATCAGGGTACAGGGACTTTCTTACATAGATTTAAATGTTAAATTTATTTAAAGAACTTTGAGAGTTAATTATTACCAATGATTTCATATCACACAAATTACTATTGTGGTAAGTAGTAATATTAAATTTTTATTGTCTGTTATTTGTAAGTCCTGTAAAGTTTCCTAAAGTCTGTTAGGTTCCATGTAATGTTGAAATCTCATAAATAAATAAATATGACTGTGGGATACTATTAGAATATTTTCCCCTGCCAATTAGTTTTATACCATAGCCTATATATTTCTTATGCAACACATATTTCAATGGTATTTTAACCTTATCTTCAAAATCTCTACTGCAGCTAATCTAACAAAGAAAAGGAGGAAATTTCTTTGAACATTCTTCCAGTTCCTGTGGTATCTGCTGCTTAAATTTTATAGAATACTGTACTCTGATATTAACCTTGACCCTTAAACTGCAGTTGGTCTTCCAAAAGATAGACACTTTCCTATTATGTCCTGAATATACCTCACACGATTCTTAAATTTTTTTTCAAATAACGTATTGTATTACGCTGTTCTGAATTGCTCTACAGCAATGTACACAGCCAACCTTAAATTTAAACAACAACAAAATTGGCAAAAACTAATAACATATATGGCTGAGGAAAATCAAGAGGAAATATGCTGAAACTTTTAATGTATGGTTGCTTGAATAAATTTTCAAGAAAGAAAGAAGGGAAATACGATAAATAAAGTGTTTTTAATATTTATTACTCTGTAAATTTGCTTTTTTAACCAAATGAAAATTTAAACTAAATATGGTTGCAATTTTTATAAGATCTATGTTTTAATTTGAGTTTTAAAAAAATTCTAAAGAAACAGTACCAGATCAAACAGTGAGGAAATTTAAAAAAAATAAAATTAATGATGATGGTGATGGTTATAATCATGAGTAAGGGATAGCATGCTCCATTATTTGGCAAGTGTGAAACTTCAGCACTATCATACATATGACTTATTTGATCAATAGTACTGTTCTTTTGCAGACACCATCTCAAATAGGTGACTCTTAAGATATAATTGAGAGATCATTGTATAATATGAATAGATTTCTGTCTTGCAAATGTCATGGTTCCGACTAATGAAACACTTCAAAGAACTTCCAGGCATTGTTTATCCTAAAAGCCTTTATTAACAGTGTAACAGATTGATGGCACTTCATGGATGGATGCCAGAATCTGAATTTCTCTTGTTTGCATCTAACCTTTCTTGCTAAACCCCTCACTTATTTTGCAGTCATAAGTCACATCTTCCAATTAGTCCGGAGGGCAAAGATTCACTTCCGTTCCTTTTCCTGGGCTTTCCTTATAAATCTCCTCCCTTTCTCTGTCATCTGAATTAACTCTAAAAATACCAGACAGTTCTGTATATTTTGTCAAAGCAATAATATCTTATATTAACAGCGTTGACATCTGCCCCCCCTTACAAAAAGGACAGATCCTGAAATGTAAACAGAAGCATATGTTAGTGACTAGTTTTCGGTTTGTTGGGGTATTTCACATGAAACCTTTTGACCAGCCTGTCAGCCTTCACCTCACTGGATTTAACCCAGGTGGCTTCAGACAACAGGTATCCCTTCCATTGTACTAGGTACTGCAATTTCATTTTAAAAATTCTAGAGTCAAGAATACGTTTCACTTCATAGTGGGTCTGTCCCACAACTACGAGGAGCCAGGTGCCTTCTTCAGGGGGAGGTTTAAAATGGAGCCCTGATAAGGTTTCAACAAGCTGCAATTGAAGACTGAGTGAATTCTCCCTAAAAGTCTAGGGAGTTTTAGTTATACAGTGACTGGATTGATGATCCTTACTATGGGGAAAGGCACCAAGAATTTTGGTCCCAATTTCATGCTGGAAAATTTGAGGTGTAAATATTTAGTTGACAAATAAACCTTTTCCCCAACTTGGAATGTTCTTTGGGGAGCCCTCTTTCTATCAGCCTGATTTTTATGGATTTTAAAAGTCTTTTTTTTTTAAAAAAAATATATTTTTATTGGTTTTTTTTAAAAATTTTACAGAAGAAAAAAATTAGTCAAATCAAATCATAATATTAAAATAAACAATCATCCATAAACAAAACATAAATACATTGTTCAATACATCTAATACTAATAACTCAACTGAAAATAATCATCCCAAACAATTAACATCACTGCTCGGCACCCCCACCACCACATCCCCCCAACCCTATCCTTCCCCCCTCACTTACCAACTAACTACCTACCTTCCTCCCTCCTTCTCTTCTTTCTTCATCCTTCTCTATCTCCATCCTACTCTTCCCCCTTCTTATCAACTTCCACTTACATCAGCCTTCACTCCTCCTTCCTCTTTTCCATCAGATGTGGTGCCCAGAGGCCACCCGAGCAACCCCTTAATAACAGTAATTACATATATTCTTCCACCAACCCCAATTACAGTTGAGAAAACATCATATATAAAATTATAAACCCTCCCTAACCCCCCCCGACTTCCCAGAGTGAGTACAGGGTACAACAAAAGAAAACCCCACTACATCAAACAAAATTATTATATAATCCTAACAAGAATTTTAAACTATATACTATATACACTCTCTAAATCAATTCAATCCATTAAACAAAACAAACAACTCATCTTGTTAAGAATAATAATTATCATTTACATCTAAACCATCAATCTAAGTCAAATCTTAAATCACTTCAATCCATTGAGAGGTTATATAAAATCACCCAAACCATCAAGTTTAATATATACCATTCTTTTTTTAAAAAAAAAATAAACAAATAATATCAATAACAATAAATCCCTCAATTCAAAAAGAAAAATTATGTTCTTAATCAATTTAATATATCTTAATATATCTTAATATATCTTCATTTAAACATCCTCTCTTACAACTTACTTATAAAATTGATCTTTAATTCAACCCATAGATTGGCCTTAATTCCTTTCATTTAATTATAAATTATTATCAATCGACTTCTGGGCTCTCTCATCTATCAAATAAACCTCCATAACAAATACAGTCTATTCCATTTCTAACTTACATTCCTTCAACTTTATCCAATCACTTAATGCTTATCTATCTCATCAATAAATCAATCTAATGTCAAACCTAGATCATCAAAACAAATACATTCTTCATCAATTTAATTATATCAACCATTAATCATCTTCTCTTACATCTTACTCATAATCTTAGTCCTTAATTCAGTCCATAATTTTAGATTACCCATAATTCCTTACATACAATTTTAAATTTCATTTCTTCAGACGAATTCTAGGTTTTTTTTTAACCAAGTAAACCTCCATAACGAGGCTTCCCATCCAAATAATAAGTCTCTCTTCTTTATTTCTTCAGTCCCATAAATAAGTTGCTTCTTAAACTGAATCAATGTCTCTTTTTTCTCAATTAAATCCTCTTGCTGCTTAACTAAAGAAAAAAATAGCCGTCCTTTCCTTTCTTGAAACAAATCCTCTTCCTCTCCATAAATAAACTGTTCATCAAGCAGGATCCATTTCCCTTTATAGTCTTTATTCTCAGAACTATCTTCTTCTTTTTCCTGTTGTTCTTCTAGTTTATATTGTATTATAAAATGCTCAGCAGTCAGTTGTAAATCAGTTTCATTTGGGAGAAAGATTCTAGTTAATTGTTCTTGCTCTTCTTCTTGTTTAGATTGTATTATAAATTCTTGATCACTTCCGGTGGCTCCGCCGGCGCCGCCAGGGTCTCCTCTGTGAGACTCCGTTCTCTGGGTTTGTAAAGCCGCAAAAAACAGTGCACACCAGCTGTTTTTCGCGGTGAAAAACCCCCTCTCCGGGCAAAGGAGAGGTGTAGAGCATCGGGAGCAAGGTTGAGCCCCTCTTAAATCCCTGCGAAAGAAGTTTTCAGGGATCAAGAGTGAGCTCCCTAAAGCTCCGGAGGACGCTCCTGCCCAGAGACGCTTCTGTCATCAGACAGAGAAAGACGCCGCGACCACTTCTGCTTTTTTAAAATACAACACAGGAGAGATTGTAAGCAGACTGAGTGAATACAGGAGTTCTTAATGGATTGCAAGTATTTTTTTATTGTTTTTCTGGCTATATATTTCTAACGTCTACAATCAACATAATGCTTTCAAGATAGCGTATAGCTTTCACTGCTTTCATTGTTAGGGAAAGTGCTGGAAAGTGAAAGTGAATTCTTTACTTTTTTCTCTCTTCCTGTTCTCGTAAGCGAAGTCAGAGAGACGGTTGTGATTGTCTTAAAGTTAAAATGGAGTGGAATTTACAGTTAAATGCTGAACCTATTCTGGACTGTATTGAGAAATTTCATGAAGAAAGGCTTGAAATAGTGAAGAGTTTTACGCAAGAGTTTAAAGCAATATTGAAAGAAACTTTTACAGAAATATTAACTAAATTTCTTTTTCCAAATGAAATTGATTTACAACCGACTGATTTTAAAAGTCTTTTTTAAAGCAGTTTTTGTGCTTCTCCAAACTTCTTCCCAACCCCTTACCCATTGGTCAAGTGTCTGGGAAGTGGAGGGCACCTGAGGGTATTCAGGTATTGGGCTGAACTCTTTTCCTGTGGCCACTCTGAAAGGCATGTAGCCAGTGCTGCTGTGCACAGAATTATTGTACACCACCTCCGCCAAAGGGAGGAGGTCAGTCCAGTTCATCTGCTGGTAAGAAACATAGTGTCTAAGATATTGCTTCACCATTTTGTTAGCGGATTCTGCAGCCCCATTGGTGGCCGGATAAAAAGCAGATAATAAATCTTCAGATAATCCAATTAATTTAAGAAAAGTCCTCCAAAACCTCGCTGTGAACTGCATCCCCCTGTCCAAAATTATTCGTGTAGGGGCACCATGCAGCTGGTAGATATGGTTCAGGAACAATTTGGTCAGTCGTTGGGCAGATGGGAGTCCTTTGCAGCCGATGAAATGAAATGAGCCTGCTTTGAGAACAGTAAAAAAAGCAAATTCCATGCTTGGCATGATTAGGAAGGGAATCGAAAATAAGTCAGCAAGTGTTGTATTGCCTCTGTACAAATCGATGGTGAGACCACACTTGGAGTACTGTGTACAGTTCTGGTCACCGCACCTCAAGAAGGATATAATGGAACTGGAAAAGGTGCAAAAAAGGGCAACAAGAATGATCAAGGAAATGGAGCGCCTCCCTTATGAAACCAGATTGCAACGCCTTGGTCTCTTCAGCCTTGAAAGACGGCGTTTAAGGGGTGACTTGATCGAAGTGTATAAAATCATGCATGGGATAGAAAATGTGGATAGAGAAAAATTCTTTTCTCTATCACACAATACCAGGATAAGGGGGCACTCCCTAAAGCTTATAGCTAAGAAAGTGAGGACAAATAAAGGGAAATATTTCTTCACCCAGAGGGTCGTTGATTTATGGAATTCACTTCCTGAAGGGGTCGTGACAGCTGTCAGCCTTGACAGCTTCAAGGCAGGGCTAGATAGATTCATGGATGCAAAGTGTATTGGTGGTTATTAAAACAGATGTCCATGTGCCGCTTCTATGTTGGTTGAGGCAGGCAGGATTCCCTTGAGTACCATTTGTTTGGGGGTCAAGGGAAAGGGAGGGTTTTGCCTTCTCTTTCTGCTCAAGATCCCCATGTACATTTGGTGGGCCACTGTGTGACACAGAATGCTGGACTCGATGGGCTTTGGCCTGATTCAGCATGGCTCTTCTTATGTTCTTATGTTCTTATGTTAACAGGTCTATTACAGTCCAGATGACAGTATTTCCTCTACTTTCAGGTAGGTCTACTATAAATTCCATAGCTATTTCTTCCCAGGGTTGAGAAGGGTCTGCCACCAGCTGCAGTAACCCGGGGGTTTTCTCTGGGATTCTTTTCATTGTGGCACATACAGTACAACTTTTTACATAGTTTTCCATATCCCATTTCAGCTCCGGCCACCAAAATTGCTGATGGGTGAGATGTAGGGTTTTCAAATATCAAAAGTGTCCAGCCTGTTTTACATTATGGCTGTGTTTGAGAGCATTAAGACAGAGCGCTTCAGGCAAATATAGTTTCCCCCCTTTGTAAGCCAAGCCATCCCTGCAAGTTAGGGAGGTTTGATTATCTTTGAACCATTGATCGGTGAGGAGCTCTCGTTTTATTTTCAGGATTGGGGACCCTGCGAGGCATAAGTTGAGCGGCAGTTTGTGGATTGGGGATAATTGCCTTGTTAACCTCCTCCCATTCACTTTTGTATTGGGGTAACCGGGATAGCGCATCAGCTAGGAAGTTTTTTCTTCCTGGTATGTACTTTACAGTGAAGTTGAAGCGGTTAAAGTACTGTGCCCACCGCACTTGATTTGGGGACAATTTGCGGGGAGTTTTTAGTGCTTCTAGATTTTTGTGATCTGTCCATAATTCAAATGGCACCTTGCTCCCTTCTAGGTAGTGTCGCCAGTTTAATAGCACTCACCTAATCAGGAAGGCCTCTTTCTCCCAGATTGCCCATCTCCACTCACTTTCAGTAAATTTCTTAGAGGTATAGGCACAGGGTTGCAGGACTCACTTTTGTTCTTTTGCAGTAACACAGCTCCAACTGCCACATCGCTGGCATCGGCTTGAATCACAAAGGGCTCCCCTGGGCAGGGGTGCTTTAGGACCACTTCAGCAGCAAATAGTCTCTTTAACTTCTCAAAAGCTGTTTGACAGCCCATCGTCCATGCTAGTGGTTGGCCCAGTTGTGGCTTCCCTCCTCCTTTGCCTGTTTTGAGTAGTTCTGTAAGGGGTAGGGTAATCTTGACAAAAGATGGTATGAATTGACGATAAAAGTTGGCAAAACCCAGAAAGCTCTGGAGCTGTTTGTGAGTCTTTGGGGGCTACCATTCGATTATAGCTTTCACCTTGGCTGGATCCATTTCAATACCCTCATTGGAAATTCTGTAGCCAAGATAATCTAATCGGGTCTGGTGAAATTCACATTTTGACAATTTGGCATAAAGCTTGGCATTCAATAGTTTTTTTAACACTTCTCTCACCAGCTTTATGTGATCAGTCATATTCGTGCTGTATATCAGGATATCACCAAAACCCCTTTGTACAAGTGATCATGTAGGACCTCATTAATCAACTGCATAAATACGGCTGGGGCCCCCTGTAGTCCAAATGGCATGACTTTGAACTGATAGCTCCACATAGGACAGTTGAAGGCAGTTTTCTCCCTCTTTTATTCTCACCTGGTAATATTCCTCTCTCAGGTCTAATTTAGTGAAGACACTCCCCTTAGCCAGATGGGTTAATAAGTCCTTTAGGAGGGGAGGCGGTATTTATTTTCCACACTCACAGCGTTGAGACCCTTATAGTCTACGCAGAGACAAAGAGACCCATCTTTTTTCTCTTTGAACAACCCAGGGGCTCCCACGATAGATTTGGCCTGTTCAATGAACCCCCTCGCTAGGTTTTTGTTCATGTATCGCTGCATCTCCTCCATTTCGAGGGGGGACATAGCATACATTCTTGGCCATGGGAGTTTGGCTCCTGGCACCAGTTCGATGGAGCAGTCATTGGGTCTGTGAGGGGGTAGGGCATCACATTCTCCCAATTAGCCCAGAGGGCAAAGATTCACTTCCGTTCCTTTTCCCAGGCTTTCCTTATAAATCTCCTCCCTTTCTCTGTCATCTGAATGAACCCTAAAAATACCAAACAGTTCTGTATATTTTGTCAAAGCAATAATATCCTATATTAACAGCGTTGACAGCAAACTGTTTACCTACCATAAGCAAAAAAGAAAGGGGGCAGTATGGTTTCTGTTTAAATTTATTTGACATTTATTTTGCTTTTCTGTTTTTTTTTAAAGAATGTTCATGATGATTATGATGATGATGATGGCTGGTCAATGAGCCAAATGTTTAGACTGGATTTGGCCTTGTAATCCATCCATGGATTCCTTCCCAATGCCTGTGATAGGCAGATATTGTTTGCTTGATGCTGTTAAAAGTATTGTTGCAAGATGTAAGCTATTTCAAATAAAGCTGTCTTTTGCAACTTGCTGATGGTTGATTTTGACAATGCAAATGGTATTCATGTCGTGCTCAAAATGCTTGGGGATTACACCTATTACTATTGGTAATACTATTGGTACTATCTTTGCTTCCTTTTAATACAGTCATTTGACTCCTATTTCTCCAACAAGTGGTTTTGATGGAGTGGTTAGAATGCAGTATTGCAAGCTAACTCTGTCCACTGCCAGGAGTTTGATCCTGACTAACTCAAGGTTGACTCAGCCTTCCATCTTTCTAAGATCTGTAAAATGAGGACCCAAATTGCTAGAGGCAATTTGATTCTGTATATAAACAGTTTATAAGTCTGTGTTATTGCTAGTTGCAGGTTTTTATATTTTGTGGTTTTCTCAAATTCTTTCTCTTTTGTTCTGGTGTCTCCAGGTACTGCAGAGTCATCTATCCATACATTTTTGGCTTTCCTATCTACAATTGTTAAGTCTAGGGTGTTATGTGGAAGGTACTTATCTGATCTAATTCTAAAATCCCAGAGCACTTCATTTTCTATTATTTGCCTATATTTTGGAGTCCACCAATTGTTGCTTGCAAGCACATGGTATTTCTTGCAGATCTTCCAGTGTACTATAGTTGCTACTTTGTCTTGTCATTGTTTGTAGTTGGTCTGTACAAGCTTCTTAGTGCAGCTAATTAGGTAGTCTACTGTTTCTTCAGCTCCTCGTGAGATAACATTTTCTGTCTGTTGCTGTCTTCTCAGTTCTGACTTTATATGCCTTTGTTCTTAAGGATTGGTCTTTGTTCTTAAGGATTGGTCTTGTGCAATCAGAATTAGCTTCTCTGCCTCTTTCTTCAATTTTCCTGCTCTCAGTCTTCCTGATACTGGCGGTACCAAAGTAGTCTATAAGAAAGATGAAATGAAGAATAGAAAAGAGATATTGCAAGACAAACTATCTCATGGCCAGCACATTAAAAAAAAACTAGCAGGCAAAGCACATAAAAACAAGACCTGGCAATAGCTAAGAGCAAGAAAATTGAAAAAAGAGACAGAGGCTAATTCTGACTGCACAAGACCAAACCTTAATAAATGCATAGAAAATCAGAACTGAGAAGTCAGCAACAGATAGTAAATGTTGTTTCTGCAAAGAAGCTGAAAAAACAGTGGACCACCTACTGTTCCACCAAATGCAATAATAATAATAATAATAGACAATAGATAATCAAAAATAGACAAACAGCAATAAACAAGCCTTGAGTATATGTCAGCAATGTGTAAAATATTAAAAGCGAATTCTAATAAGTGTGAATGAAAGAAGGATTTAGAAAGCTCAAGGGATTTAGATATGAGAATTCAGTTCAGGGAATTCCACAGCTTAGGGGTATAACGGGTGAATGCTCTGCTGCCCATGAATGAGAGATCTGACAAGGGGGTTGATGAATTTAAGATTTATTGTTAGAAAGTAGGAACTGAGGGCATACATAAATGGAGACCAGTTCTGATAGGTGTGAAAGGGAAGTTTCAAATATGTAATGAAAAACCTAAGGCTAAATTTAAAAGTCAGCACACTGAATTAGAAACCAAGTCTGCTATACTTAGAATAATGTGACTGAATTTATTGCTGGGGATAAATGCATTGGATGCAATTTGCTGAATAATAGGCTGATATGTGAATACTTTTTGTCAAAACATCTTCCAATCAGTGCAAACTGAAAATAATAACAATATGCATTATAAGAGAACAATAACAATATACATTATAAGAGAATTGTAAAAATTGAGTTGACATCATGTCCTTAACATTAGGAAAATCTGAAAATAATGCAATCTAAAGTGATTACTTTTTCCAGAAAGGCTTTTAAATTAATAATATTTAATTATTATTAAGTATTATAAAGTATAATTAAGTATTATTATCCTGCAATAATACTTAGCTTCAATGAGCTTATAAAATAATCATCATAAATATGAATTCATCAACCATTTCTTCCTCAGCATCCTTCATTAGTACATATACCCATATAATTGTATATATTGAGTGACCATCCTTAAATCCCAGTGAAAATTATTCCATCAATGATATGATTATATCCCATTACATATGCAGTAATATGTTTTGAAACAATAATTGCCATTACATTATTTCTATGGATTTATTTTTACAGAATAGGAAAATATGTGCTGATCTGTGATCGATTAAAAATTTGATGATGATCAGAAAAACTGAAAACTGTCCAATTGGAAAGGTCCCATTCCTGTTAATTTTATTTCATTTATTATTTATTTCACTTCCTATCCATATCATATCCAGCTTTCTCAGGTGCATACTGCAGATTATCCAAGTACCTTTCCTAAATCTTTTCAATACCCTTTTGTGTGGCTCAGACTACATCAGCAACTAGATATCTGAAAAGCTTTGATGCAGTCGTTACATATAGCCTTGGCCTATTTAATAAAGTTCTTTGCTTTTCTCTTCTCTGAAATCAAGTAGTCTCTTAGAAACGTGGGTGCCTCATCTTTTATCAACATAACATTCTTCTTTAGCTTCTATACAATTTGTTAGCACTTAATTCTTTGTGGTGCCATTCCTGATAGGTACTGAAATGTTTCTTATGGCTATCCATTCAATTATTTCATCTTTGCCCTACACAGTACCAACTGCACCAGTGCTTTCAGGCATGGAAGAAGGATAGACTTTAAAGGTACTCCATACTTGCTTTGTCACATTGATACCTTTTGATTTTTGTGGCATTGCTCACTGTACACCACATCCTGTTGATACTTCATTCATGGTCTGTAACTACCTAACCAGCATAACTACTACCATCTGTGGGCGCACCCCATTTTCTTCTCTTTGGTTATGATAGATATGTGAGTACTTGATGATACTTAGTGCTATATAACATTTTATGTACGTATCCAAATGCTTATTAATTTATTAAAAGCACATGAACATATTTATTTTTATATAATATTAACATAACATATTTATTTTTTCCATAATGTCCTATGATTCTGGGGAGAAATAGTTACCATTGATAAGCGGGCCTGAATTCTCTTTTCCTGTTGTATTTTTATTGATATGTTTTTACACGTGTGTCTTCTACCATACTTCATTTTCCTCCAAATACTGTGTGAACTATTACAATGACAATTTGACAGATCGTTCATGTTCCAATATTTGAGGGGCTCCTACAAAGACAAGGGGTCAAACTATTTTCCAAAGCACCAAAAGGCAAGACAAGAAACAATGGATGGAAACTAACTAAGGGGACAAGCAATGGTTAGAGCAATCAACCAGTGGAATAGCTTGCCTTCAGAAGTTATGGGTGCTCATTACTGGAAGCTTTCAAAAAGAGACTGGACAATCATTTGTCTGAAATGGTATAGGGTCTCCTGCTTGAGCAGGGGGTTGGACTAGAGGCCCTACAAGGTCCCTTCCTACTCCGTTATTCTATGTTTTATTTATCATTTATTATATAAACGAAGACATAGGACTTGTGTCTATAATCCAAGCCATTCAGGGGGAAAAAGATTATATCAGAGATAGAGATGAATGATGACAGTAATTTGAACAAAGAATGATCAAGAAATAAACCAAAAGGAGAATAGACTCAGATAATTAAACTGATTAGTAAATATGATGTTAAAAAGTTGTATAATATCTGACTGGTAATGTCTGAAAGTAATTTATTTTCTTTTCCAACTGTCCACACATTCTTCCCTTCCATTGAAAATGTATCTCATATATTTATAAGAATAGTTGACTTATTTCTGACTGTAAGAAGTTAGTCATTGCCCAGGGCCTAGACTTTGAGACCAATGGTCCATGAAAAATTCAGTCTTGCAGGATTCTGTTTTGAGAATTATGTGTCATCTCAGTTTCTTAGCCTCAGAGAATACAATAGGACTTATAGATTGTATGCTAGTTTCGGATTTCTTCATAAAAGTTTGCAACTGATACTTATGACATCCTATTTGCCAAGAACCATTTAGCGCTGCTACTTTTTAGAACTACTATTTCATAGGGCCAAAAGAAGTGATCTATAAGAATACCATTTGTTTTCGTAGTATCTCCATTGTTTCCTGCATCTACAAGGTTTTGCAAAAATTTTATTCATGTGTATAGCCTGTGGAAATAAGTTCCTTTATAGTTAATTTTTTAATCAACTTGTTTATATCATATAACATTTGTATTAATGAAGTCATCAAGGTACAAACTGATTTTATTTAAATTTTATTGTTGATGTTATTTTTTAAAAAAAAAATAGAGATCACAAGGGACATTATTTTGGTCTATGTGCATACACTGCTGGTATAATTCTATAATCAAATGAAGACTGGGCATACCAATGAAGTGTGCCATCAAACTCACATAAACAAAGGCAGCAAAAATATAATCTGTCTGTTGCTGGTAGTATGTTGCTGCCATCTTGAGGAATGTTTTTGTAGTATTACTGATCAAATAACCAGGCTGATTGATTATAATCATAGATAAAAGGGAAGAAGATAACATGGAAGAGTAACAGTCACAGATAAATGAATGGGCAACCTTTTGTAAATGTTTTCCACTTTGATCAATCCCTAGTGGGAGATTTTAGTTCCCTGAGTGGGAACTAAAAAAACAAAAACAAAACAAATTAGAGAAAATAAAGATTGATATAATTTTATAGGACAATAAATAATTCAACAATTTTTATAATATTGGAATTCCTATGTTCAGTTTTATTATATTTTCCCAGTAACATTGTTGAACATTTGGTTCACTATAAATTTAACTAGTAATCATATAGACAATGCCTACTTAAATGTTTCATGAAATCCTTTGTGTTGAGTTCTCCATTAGCGTGCTAACAATGCTTTATTCTCCTACTCCAAGTCCAAGCAAAAAGCAAAAGGCACACAGGCCTTTTTATAGGGCTTGAACCCCGGACACAGTGAACCAATAAGAGTTCTTCTTTCTTCACGCCTTGCGCATGCACACAAGGCTGGAGCCTCTCTGTCTGGTCCCGGGCAGCTTTTAGAATGCCCGGGACAATTTGCAACAATTCTGGGCCTGCTGAGTTTCCTCATCAGGCCCAGGACACAACACCCTTCTCCCCTGGATAGAAAACACACAATTCCAATTTCTTTACAATCATAATAAAATAAATTAAAAGAAAATAATAGTCTGCTCACATGCAGACACCCTTCTTATACTAACAGAGTTAGCCAACCAACCCACTCCCTAATGTGGACTTCATGTGTCAATCTTTTACCCCACATAGGTCCCATCTCCTCAACCTAGACCTGTAAAGTCCCTTGTACTGACAAGAACCTCACATATTCACCTATATGCTTAGGAGGGGCCTTAGCCCATTGTGACCTACGCAAGGTTAGGGAAGGTGCCTGGCCCACCTGCTCGCCTACCAGGTGAGGCAGGGCAGGGCGATGCTGCCTTAAATCCCCAGGTGACCCCGGTGAGGGTGCCTGGCCTACCTGCTTGCCTACCAGGCTAGGCAGGCCAGGACTTTGCTGCCCCAAATACCCGGTTCAACCGCCCATCTGCTGGCTGGCTAGTGAAGTCTGTTGACCTCCTCTTCAGGATCCACTTCTGATCCTTCTCAAGCGTCCTCTTGATGGATGGTGGCTGTTTCTGGAGGATTCCTGGTGAGGTGCAAGGCCTTCACAGCCCCACCTGCTGCTTCCTCAGCTGCCACCTCTCGCAACGCATCTTGGAAGGAGACATCTTCTTTTGCAAAAATCTTTTGTTGTAAGTCTCTGCTCCTTAAACCGCAGACAAAGTGATCTCACAGCCTCTTTTCCAGATCCTTGAACTCACAAGGTCTGGCTGCTTGCCTTAAGGCCGCAATAAAGTCCTCAGCAGATTCACCCGGCCTCTGGTCTCTCTGCTCAAACGCGTGCCTCCAAGCAATGGTGGATAGAGTTGCTGCCTTCAGGCCATCTTCTCTAATCTGATTTACTCTGAAGTAATTCTCCACCCATGCTACATAGGAATTCCATCTCTCTGGGTGGGAGACATCGAAATCAGTCAAGCGGACAATCTTCAACATCGTAACTTTATGACCTTCACCACTCGCTTCCTCTACAAGCTGCTGTTTGGGAAAAGGATCCTTTAGCTGAGCTCATCCTCCAGAGACGCTGTACTGGCAGGCTGGGACGCTGATTCAGACGCCGTCTTCGCCTCTTCAGGACTTCCTGGGTAAATCCTTAAATCTTTTTCTTCAGCTTGCAAAGGATCCCACCTTCGTCGCCAGTGTTGTGTTCTCCGTTCGCGTGCGAATGATGAAGACACATGGTGATAACTAACAATGCTTTATTCTCCTACTCCAACTCCAAGCAAAAAATAAAAGGCACGCAGGCCTTTTTATAGGGCTTGAACCCCAGACAGAGTGAACCAATAAGAGTTCTTCTTTGTTTGTGCCTTGCGCATGTGCACAAGGCTGGCACTGCTCTGTCTGGTCCCGGGCAGCTTTTAGAATGCCCAGGACCATTTGTAACAATTTTGGGCCTGCTGAGTTTCCTCATCAGGCCAAGGACTCAACACTTTGTATGAAGTCTTATACAGAAATAAGCAACACAATTGAAAGCTGAATGATTAGATTTTGAGTAATCCAGTTACCCATCAAATTTCATTATTTTTACTTATTTTCTTTGCAATTTGTCATGCCTTTAAAATTCTCTATACATTTCATTTAAATTTGACTATTAAAAGAAAGAAATAGATGTAATGGTAATGAATATTACCTTCTAAAACAGACATGTCAAACTCTCAATGTATCAGAGCTTTTTCCCCATTGCCAGCAATGGGGTGGGTGCGGTTTGCTGTTGACACATCCGGCCCGTGGGCCAACAGTTCTAAAATGTAGTGTGTTTGTGTATTATGTGAAATTGAAAGCTATTTTAAACACTGTAAATTCAAAAGTCATTAGCTGGATCCCCACAATCTGTGAATGTCAGAAATGGTCATAAAGTTATTTCATCACTGTTGTAACGTGAACAGTTGATATAGAGGCAGTCACTAAATGAGGATTACATGTAAACACCTAATTCTTCTCCTGCTTTAGGTTTCAGCCACACACATACAGCTACTTTCTTGGGAGATTACCTGTTTTACTTTTAGGCAGCAGAGTTAACAAAGCAAGGAAGGTATAGTAACAAGTAAAAGCTTGCCTACAAAGTTTGTTTTGAAACAGGAATATGGAGAACTTAGCCAATTTGGACCAACTTGGTGATGGGATCAAGGTTGTCAGCCAGTCAGAAGTTCAAGATTAGAATTCACACATGAGAATCACACGCAAGCCAGAGATCAGACATGGTTTACAGCAAGAAGCAGAGCAAATTCTTATATAACTGTAGCCATATGTCACTAATCAGAAAGTTTAATTCTTGGCTTGACAAAGAGCCTTACACTGTTTTGCTCTACTTGTCAAGTACATAAGCTGAAAGGTCTTACCTTATCCTTCTCTGACTCTTCCCTCTGCTCAGGTGTTGTTTGTTCTTTGATCAGCCTTGTGTGATTCCTCCTGAGGCTGACATATCAAAGGTTCAGCTGGAGTTTCTTCTTCAGCATCAGGCTCAGATCAGAATCTGAGTCCTGAGCCTGGGCCATGATTGCTCTGTATCTGATGATTGTCTGGGAATGGTGAGTTAAAGTTCATAGTATTTTGGAAACCTTCTGTTCTATCCCAGCCTATTGCCGTCCTTGTTAAAGGCACAAGGACCAAACCCCTGCTGATACAATAGGCTGGAGACTTTAAAACAAAACAAACCTCTTTTAATATGGGGACAAACCTGTCAAATAGTCCAAAACACAAACAGCAAAACTCAAGCCCAAAGGAAGAAAATAGTCCCCAAGAAAACACGATGCAAACAGAAGAGAAGTCACAAGCAAGACAAAAAGCACTTTGCAAATGGTTGCCTTCAGCAACCAGCACCGCCCACACCTCCTCCCTTTATTCAGCAGTCCCAAGGCATTGCCTTTCATTGCCTTCTCCTTTTACTGCTGCTGATTTACTCTCGCTAATTGACGATGTGTGCGAGCATCAATTAGCAAGTCCATCAGGTGTGAGTCCTCCGAGTCTGACTCATTCTTCTCACACAGCTGACCTTCATCAGGAACATGACTGGAGGGCCCAGGCTCTGCATCAAACCGTGAGTCCTGTAATTCATTTGAGCCTCCCTCTGCCCCTGATGGCCCTTCAAATGCCTCCTCCACCTCCTCCTCAGATTCCTCTGACTCAGCTGTTGTGAGCACAGGCTGGCACGGAATCACAACACTATCTTGCACCGCAGGGTCCTTTCCCCGGGTTTGCCGATCCGGATGCGGTCGGGATGGGAATTGGTCGTGAAAGGCGGTCACCAAGGCAGGAGCATGAACTGTGGTCACATCTTCCCAGTGAACTCCTCTGGTCTGTAGCCTTTCCATTCAATCAGGTACTGGAAGCGACCTTTCACCCAACGGGAGTCCCGAATGCTGGCAACCTTATACTTGGGGGCACTGTCTCCGTCACGTTGTTCTGGTGGGAGCGGTTCAGCTCGGCAGAGTGGACACGCTGGTTGCTCAGGGACCAACAGAGAACAGTGAAAGACCAGATGTACCCATATGAAACATGGCAGAGTTAAGCAATAGGCGACCGGATTGATAACAGCCTCGATTGGAAACAGTCCTACATATCGGTGGTCTAATTTCTTGGTTGGCCAGGTTGATGGTAGGTTCCTGGTGGACAGCCATACCCGATCTCCCACCGATAGTGGAAGCGTATCCCACCATGACCGATCAGCAAACCTTTTGTAGTCAGCCTTGGCCTTTTCCAACTGTTGCTGCACCAATCGATGGATTGCCTGTAACTCTGCCAGGTAGTCATTCGCTGGTGGTTCCGGTGCATCTATTGGGGAATGAGGGAAAAACCGAGGGTGATAGCCCACATTGGCTAAGAATGGTGTCATCTGCGTAGAGGTGTTCTGGGAGTTATTGAACGCAAACTCAGCCACCGCCAGATAGTCTACCCAATTGTTCTGCTGCTGATTGACATAGCAGCGCAGATATTGCTCCAGGATTCCAATGACCTTCTCGGTCCCTCCGTCGGTTTGGGGATGATGTGCAGACAAGAGGCAGATCTGGACATTCAATGCCTGCATCAACTCCTGCCAGAAACGGGCTGTGAACTGGGTCCCTCTATCAGACATGACCCTATCAGGAAGACCATGCAGATGGAACACCTGCTGGATGAACATGTGACTGGTGGCGTGGGCAGATGGTAAGCCACAGCATGGAATGAAATGCGCCATCTTGGTCAACATGTCCACCATCACGAATACCGTCGTGAATCCAGAAGATGGGGGTAAGTCCATCAAAAAGTCCATGGACATAGCCCCCCAGGGTCTTTTGGGTGTCACAAGAGCTGCAGTAGTCTGGGTGGGGTCCCTGTCGCTGACTTGGCCTGCCTACAGGAAATACACGATGAGACATAGGTCTGAACATCGTGTCAGAGTCGGGGCCACCAGAAGGTATGGGAGACCAAATTCAGGGTCTTGAACAGGCCAAAATGCCCCGCCACCGGATTGTCGTGACACTGGCTGAGGATGAGTCCCCTGAGTGGGCCTCCAGGAACATAGAGCCGATCTCACTAGTGGAGGAGTCCATCCATGACTGTCCATGGGGAATTGGGCCCCACCTCCTCCTTTCACTGAGCCACCCACCCATCCTGCTGCTAGGCCTTCCGAATCTGAGCCTGTACATCTATTGGCTCCCTCACCGCAGCAAAAGACTCAATAGGGAGCACTGTCCTGGGCAGAAGCTTGTCTTCTGCTTGGGAATATTCGGGCTTCCTGGACAGAGCATCCGCTCTTTGATTGTGACCACTGGGTATGTACGTCACCTGGAAATTGAACTTTGCAAAGAAGAGAGACCATCGGATCTGGCGTTGGTTCAATTTCTGAGTGGTCTGTAGGCTTTCTAAATTATTATGGTCCGTCCAGACCTCGATTTGATGATGCGCCCTTTCCAGATGATGCCTCCAGGCCTCGAATGCCACTTTAATGGCCAATAGCTCCTTCTCCCAGATGGTATAGTTGTGTCCCGCTGGATTCAATTTCCATGAATAGTACGCGCAAGGAAAGAGGGCACCGCTGGGCATCGTCGCCTGGAGTAACACTACCCCAATGGCAATGTCAGAGGCATCCACCTCCACGACAAACAGCTGTTGCGGATCAGGATGCTTCAGATGGGCTCCTTCATGAAAGCTTCCTTCAATGCCTAGAAAGCCTGTTGTTCTGGAGCGTCCTACTGGAACCGTGTTTTTTCTGCAGAAGCCGAGTAAGGGGGGCTGTCATGGTAGCAAACCTGGGGATGAATGTCCGATAATAGTTGGCGAACCCAAGAAGTCGCTGGATACCCTTCACACGACGTGGAAGTTGCCAACTCTGCAAAGACTCAACCTTACTCAGTTCCATGGCAATGCCCTCAGGAGAAATGTGGTGACCCAGGAACTCGATAGCCGTCTGGTAGAACTGGCATTTCTCTAGTTTAGCATATAGCCAATGTTCTTGACGCCGCTGCAAGACCTGACGGAGATGCTGATGGTGCACCTCTCGCGATGGGGAATAGATCAGGATGTCATTCAGGTAGATCACCACAAACTGATCTAACAAGTCCCGGGAAAATATCATTCATAAAGTGCTGGAATACAGTAGGGGCATTGGTCAGGCCAAAGGGCATCACCGTATACTCAAAGTGCCCATACCGAGTACCAAACGCCATCTTCCACTCATCACCCGACCAAACTCTGACAAGGTTGTAAGCTCCGCGCAAGTCCAGTTTTGTGAAGATTTTGGCCTCATGGAGCCGGTCCAAGAGTTCGGGGATGAGGGGCAATGGGTATTGGTTGTGCACCGTGATGGCATTTAATTTCCTATAATCACAGCAAAGCCACAATTCACTGGGCTTTTTCTTGACGAAGAGTACAGGTGAAGATACTGGCGAGGATGAGGGCCGAATAAACCCCCGAGCCAAATTCTTGTCCCAAAAGTCCCGCAACGCAGCCAACTTGGGGTCTGACATGGAATACAAATGCCCCACTGGGAGAGGCACGTCAGGGACTAAGTCAATGGGGCAGTCATAAGGCCTGTGCAGGGGCAATCGATCCACCTCAGTCTCGCTGAACACATCAACATACTCTGCCAATTCAGAGGGTAAGGAGGGCCCCTCTACCTGACTGGCACAAATGTGGCAGGTGTGGTCCATGCACTGCAAGCTTGGAAAGGTGACCAGGTTCTGAGACAAATAAAACTGTGGGTCATGCACCCGGAGCCACACCATTCCCAAGACCACAGGAAAATGCAGGTCTGAGGTGATATAAAACTGAATGGCCTCCTCATGAGTACTGATGGCCATACATAGCGGTTGCGTGGCAGCCTTAATTGGCCCAGACAGAAACACTCGACCATCAATGGTCTCAACTAACATCGGCGGATCCACCGGGCATTGGGGAATCACCCATTTAGCCACAAATGCTGCATCCATAAAGTTCGTAGTGGCCCCAGAGTCAATCAACACATGGACAGGAATCCCCTTGGGCAATGTAGGAAGAATCAGGCACGCCTCCAAGATCAAATGTTTTGGGGGTTCGTGGGCAGCATCAGAAGGGTGTGATTCGGAGCTGCAGGATGCCCAACCCAAAAGGCCTTTTAGGTCGGGCATAGGCCATTTCCCGACAGGGGAGCCAAGGGCAGTCTCAGGACCAGCTCCGTCACAGACGCCCCTCGTCGCTTCTTGGGGCAGAAAGTGGTCAAATGCCCAGAGTCCCCACAGTAAAAACACAACCCCCCCAAACGTCCCCTGTTCATCTCTGCCACCGATAGACGAGGTCTGGCAGCACCTAACTCCATTGGCTTCTTCCTCTGGACCGGGATCGCACCCACAACAGGGGCCATATGGGTCTCTGGGGTAGCATGGTGACTCCTTCACTGCTGCAGCCAGGCGTCAATCTGCAGACAGAGATGAATGAGCCCATTAAGGTCCAGGGGAAGATCAACACAGGCCAACTCATCCAACATCTCCTCCGACAAGCCATCCTGAAAAGCGTCCACGAGCACAGCCTCATTCCAGGCTGAATCCTGGCTAAGCAGCTGAAATTTGCTGATATAGCCCTTCAGGGGGCGTCAGCCTTGCCTCAGAGCTTTCAAATGCCGAGTAGTTGTCTGGATCTTGATGGGGTCCTCATACATCAACATGTAATCACAAAACCCCACAAAGTTGTCCATCAATGGACTAGGTTGGGCTAGCAAGGGTGTGCCCCAACAAACTGCAGAACCAGAAAGCAGGCTTATCATAAACCCCACTTTATCCTGGTCAGTGGGGAAATCATCTGCTTTCACACTAATATACAGGTGGCATTGTCCCATGAAAACAGGAAACATGTCGGGGTTGCCATCAAATTTGTCTGGCCTCGCCACTTGGCATTTTCTCCTGGTGTTGGTGGAGCAGCAGGAACCTGGGCAGATAGCTGAGCAACTTGAGCAGATAACAAAGCCAACTGCTGAGTGAGCTGGGCGTTCTCAGCATGTAGCTGCTTCATGATAGTAAGGCTGAAGGCAAACTGTTCTATCCCAGCCTATTGCCGTCCTTGTTAAAGGCACAAGGACCAAACCCCTGCTGATACAATAGGCTGGAGACTTAAAACAAAACAAACCCCTTTTAATATGGGTGACCAACCTGTCAAATAGTCCAAAACACAAACATTAAAACTGAAGTCCAAAGGAAGAAAATAGTCCCCAAGAAAACGCGATGCAAACAGAAGAGAAGTCACAAGCAAGACGAACAGACCAGGATTCCAAGAAGCACTTTGCAAATTGTTGCCTTCAGCAACCAGCACCGCCCACACCTCCTCCCTTTATTCAGCAGTCCCAAGGCATTGCCTTTCATTGCCTTCTCCTTTTACTCTGGAGTTGCCGTATTGACTGCTGCTGATTTACTCTCGCTAATTGACGACGTGTGCGAGCATCAATTAGCAAGTCCATCAGGTGTGAGAACTCTGAGTCTGACTCATTCTCCTCACACAGCTGAGATTCATCAGGAACATGACTAGAGGCTCTGCATCAAACCGTGACTCCTGTAATTCATCCAAGCCTCCCTCTGCCCCTGATGGCCCTTCAAATGCATCCTCCACCTCCTTCTCAGATTCCTCTGACTCAGCTGTTGCGAGCACAGGCTGGCACGGAATCACAACATCCTTGGGGTCCCTCTCCTAAATATTTTGCTTGCTTTCATATTGCATGATAATGGTTGAAATGGTTTAAACATTGTTAAGGAATTGCAGTGAAAAGGGAGAAATAAAACTATGACTGTTCTGTAGTTAGCCTGAACTTTGTAATGATAAAATAACAACAAATGAAGGCAAATATATCTGTCCCAGAATAATGTTGCAAGGTCCAATCTGGGTTGGTCATCCGGACCAGCAGTTAGGTCTTTTGAATTTTTGGACTCATGCTGGAGCTCATCCTCAGGGAACTTCTCTCTCATCAGAACATGAGTCTGAAAGCTTGGAAGACAGCTCTGGTTCTGGTAACTGATCCAGATTGGATGAAATAATAAAACTAAAAATAAAGAAGCAGCTGCAGAAGCATGGTGTGAGGATAAATGTGAGCAGGTTTTAACATTTTCCTTATTGTATAAAGCAGTAGAATGGGGGCAGGGGAATAAATCCATTGTGGTTTCTTACCTTGCACAAAAATCTTTCCCTTTATTAATGGGGAAAGCCTCGATTAATGGAGTAACATCTATGAATCCAACCTAAGAATTCCATATTTGTTCTGTTTGTGTCATAATAATAATTAGATGTTTACAAATCTAAAACACAAAGAAAAGCCTTACCCTATCTCAATGAAGAAAAGCTTGTTTGTTACATAATATTTTTTGTATTTAGCTAAAACCTTTGCAGTTCATATTTAAATATGCTATAAATTATGAATAATAAAAGCATGCATGTATGTGACAGACAATATCTGGATTGAGATTCTTTCTACCTTCCTGTTTATTTTCTCTTTCTCTTCCTGCCTTGGAGATGGAGGTGCCATATGGGACTCCCATTCTCATCTTAAGATTGTAGAAAACTGAAACCCCTTGTGCCCCTCTCTCTATTTCCATCTGTTCTTTAGGAAAAAAAGTTCATTCAGAAAATAAGATAAGTGTATAGAATTTTTACCATTGTATCTTCTTCTTCTTCTTCTTCTTCTTCTTCTTCTTCTTCTTCTTCTTCTTCTTCTTCTTCTTCTTCTTCTTCTTCTTCTTCTTCTTCTTCTTCTTCTTCTTCTTCTTCTTCTTCTTCTTCTTCTTCTTCTTCTTCTTCTCCTCCTCCTCCTTCTCCTCCTCCTCCTCCTCCTCCTCCTCCTCCTCCTTCTTCTTCTTCTCTTTCCCCTTCCCCTTCCCCTTCCCCTTCCTCTTTCTCTTCCTCTTCCTCTTGCCTTTTTGTGGTAACGGTTTTTTTTGCTGTTTCTAGATCAGAATATAGATGACACCTCTATCCTATATATAATGCTTTTTTCCCCCAATCTAAGACTCTTTGCTTGACCTGCGGATGTAATCTAAAATTCCACAGTGGAAGTGTTTGACTTACCCAGCTAACTTTCTAAGACCTACTTAAACTAAAACTTATCTTTTCTTTTTACAGAAATGTAGCTAGGAAAAGATCAAAACATTTCAATAAATTATAGTATTGAGTTTGTAGGAATTGACTTATCAAATAACCACAGTATTCCTATATCAAATAATTTAATCTTTTATTATAAAGTACACATTCTGAATATTAGTATTAAGTGAGATTAAGAAATCATCATAAGCATTTACAAATTAAGCTAATGTATAATATTCTTAGTCCTATAGCATATTGCTGTGGAATTATCTTCATGAAGCAATTACCACATTGCAGTTGCTCTAAATTGTCACAGAACATCTGTTTGCTCATGGCAAAGCTCACCAGGCAGTCCCATTGGGCTTGTGCCTCTGCACTTCCAGAAAACCCCAGACGAAAAGAAACAAGTCATGGCACTAAGCAGAAAATTTCCACTAAAAATGGGAAATTTCTGCATACTAAAAATGTATTCCCAGAAAATGAGCAATATTACTTCAAGAATAAATCCTGCATTTAGTGTGATTAAAACACTGAAAGCATACCTAGTCAAGGAAGGAGCTATAAAAAATGCTGCTCTAAGTCTTTCCCTATATTAAGCAATTCACAGCAATGCTAGATTGTTCCAAAAACTTTAAGACTAATATGGTTTTAGCATGCTCACCTAAAAGCTCTAGTATAGGCAATCCCATGGGTATGGGTATTTTTGCAGCTTAGAAGTTGACGACATAATAATTCATTGACCAGTTTTAGCCAAAATTAAAGTTGTAGAGTGCCAGAGTTATATATTTCAATGACAGCACAATTCATAAGAGCTAATAACACATTTCCATTTAGTGTTGCTGAAAACTACTTGTGTGTCTTTTTCATTATTCCCATTCTGTCGGATAAGGAGTGGCAGAACCTGGGGGCAGAGTTAAATGAAGGATCAGCCTAGAATCCCTATATAAAATCACAAATGGACTAAGTCCACCACCCCCCCCCTTGAATTCTGTGGAACTTTTCTCCATTAGCAAGAGATGTTAACAGTTAGTTGAGAAGATTCCTGCACACAGGCTATTTAGCAATAAATCAGTTTAATTGAACCTTCACATGGGGAGCTGATTATTCACACCTGACACATTCTGAAGTAAAGTTTGTGAAAAGTCCCATGACATAATAATGCAAATTTTCCAGTAATATTATTTACAATTTATAATTGGTTTATTTAAATTTAAAAAGTCTATTCAAGTTGTATGAAAGCAAATGCATTGGTTTAAGAAGCATTTTTCTTCTTGTATTATATAGGCACAACAGTGGAATTATTGAGGTTTCTGCCCCTCTTCATATAAGCCTAACGTTGGTACAAATAACATTCTTATGATGCCATCTCTTCAAACTCATTTTGAAACTGTAGTTCAGCCAGTGGACTCCAGATGGCACATAGTGATGATAAAATTATGGTATTTTAAGGGACAGACTATTGAAATAAAAACAAATCTTATTTTCTAAAGCTTCAGAAATTATCTTCATAAATTTATCACTAATAAAATTAAAAAAGAAGGGGAATAGAGAGGGGAAGGCAGGCCATTTTGTCTTAGTAATACCATTGCTTATGCCATTGTAAATGTGTAATATACAAAATGAAAAAACAGAAATAATATACTGTAATATACATATAAGATTAAAATCCAAAATAAATATTTCCCAGATAGGATTGCCCTTTTCCAATAATTATATATGTCAGTTCATAACACTTGTTGACCCTTTACTGGTAACAAGAAGGAAACAAGAATTTATCTTGCTATCTTGTTACCTGATCATAATGGGGGGAAATGGTACATACTGCTCTGTTTTTCTCATTTTTTTAAAAAATCATACATAAAAAGTTAATTATTTGTTCTGCTATGAAGACTTTTATTTTAGTAACAGAAGAAAGAGCACAATTCACTAATAGTAAATATGATTTCAGGGATCACCTGCCTATAATTGTTTCTGACTATCTGGTATGCTGGGGAACATGGGTGAACTCCAGTTCTCAATCTCCTTTATTTAAAGCTGTCATCTTGTGGAACCAAGGAAATGTGCCTTTTCTGTCAGGGTTCTTTCTCTTTGGAACGTGTCCCCAAAGTTACATATATGATATAGCAGTGGTGGAGAACCTATGGCACGGATGCCAGAGATGACACTTGGAGCCCTCTCTGTGGGCACATGTGCCATTGCCCCAGCATCACCTCCCCCCGTGACCCTCACCTCTCCAGCACCCCCCTGAAGGAGAGTTGCCCCTGAGCGTGGCCCACGCGGAGCAGCACAGCCAAGGACATGGCAGCCAGGCAGTGTAGACAAGACTCTGCCCTCACACCCCATCATGCACAGTTGATGCTTCAGGGTGCGGGCACAGGGCATGACCACCATAGCACTGCTGGGCTGCCTGGGTAATCTGCAGTGGGCCCTGGAGGTGGTGAGTGGCCCTGCGGGCAGGCGGGGCAGGAGATGGGGCTGAGTGGGGGCAGGGCCAGTTTTTGGGCACTCAGTCTCTAAAAGGTTCGCCATCACTGGCATATAGCATTCACACTCCAAGTATTCTGGAATTTGTTAAGACCTGGTTCCACTCTTAGGTCTGGGATTAAAATAATTAATATGGTTTTATCCCAATGATCATTTTTTCCTGGATGTTCAATTTTAAATATTCTAAACATTATTATTTTATTTGGTCAGCTACATGTTTAGACTAAATTTTGAATTTTTACCTGCCTATCAAGGCCTTCCCAACAATCTAGGATAGGCAGATTTTGTTGTTTGATGGTTAAAGGTATTGTCACAGGATATATGCTGTTTTAAGTAAAGCTGCTTTTTGCAATTGACTGATGGTATTCAATGTGCATCTGTTGTTTTGGGATTGCACCGAAGGCATCAGTACTAGACTTTCTTTTGCCACAGTGGTTCTACTTCTATTTGCAAGTCTTTGTATTTTATGATTTTCTCCATTCTTTCTCTTCTCTTCTGCTGTCTCCAGGGTCTGCCACATCCATTACCCAGACTTTTTTTTTTTGCCTTTCTTGTGGATAATAAGAAAGCCTGGGGTGTTATGTGCCATTTGCTTGTCTATTTGAATTCTAAAGTCCCAGAACACTTTAGCTTCTTCATTTTCTATTACTTTGTCTATTTTATGATCTCACCAGTTCTTACTTACAGACAAATGGTATTTCTTGCAGCTTTTCCAAAGCACCATTACTGCTACTTCATCATGCCATTGTTTGTAGACAGTTTATGTGATCTTCTAGCAGCAACTAAACTGTTTCTTTTCAGAGATGGCATTTTCTGTTGGTTGCTGTCTTCTCAAATTCTGGCTTTGTATACATTGCTGTACATGTAAACTATCCCATATTTAGATCTCTTTATTTCTTGTTAATATTAAAAGATAGACCTTCTTCCTGTCAATAGAACGTTCTGTTTAGTGCACTGTACCTGACATTTAGGCAATTCTAGGCTAAATTAATTTGGTCTGATAAGTTAAGGGATGTTTATATCATTAAATTGTGCTCTGTAGCCAGAAATTTAGTTTCTTCTATATCAGGGCTTTTTAACTGGTGGTACATGTACCACTGGTGATATATCAGCACCTCGCAGGTGGTACACATATGACAGGTTGAAAAGCACTGTAAAAAAAAGTGAAAAAAGTGTAAAAGTGGATGAAGTGAAGCAACAGTAGCGCCGCACAGGCTTGTGGAGAAGTCATCAGGAACTATGCGAAGTGTTGCCTGGGTCCTGCTGAGAGCCCAGGATCGGCACACACAGCTCCAGCTTATTGGCAGTGGCCTTGGGGGTGACAGGCAGCCTCATGCAGTCTCAGGTGGAGATTCAGCTGTAGCTGTGCGAGGCATTGCCTGGGTCCTGCTGAGAGTCCAGGATTGGTGCATGCAGGTCCAGCTGTTTGGTGCTTCTAGCGCACCCAGAAGAAAAAAGGAGAAGGGGGAAAAAGAGAGGAAAGGCTATAAAAAGAGCAGGTTTTGGTAAGAGAGGGAGGGAAAAAAAGACAACCAGGGAGGGAAGAGAAGGGGATGGCAAAAGAGAGATAGAGAAGCACTGCCTTGAGGAGAGCAGTCAGCTGGAGGTGCACTGAAGAGAAAGGGAAGGGAGAGGAGATGATATAAAAGAAAGGAGGAGAGAAGAGAGGATATAAAAGGGGAGTGAGTAGAGAGGATATAAAAGGGAGCGAGAGAAGAGAAGATATAAATAGAGGGGTGATAAATTTGTTAAATAAGTTTTGTCCCATTTTATGACTTTTCTTGCCACATTTGTTAAGCGAATCACTGCAGTTATTAAATCAGTAACACGATTGTTAAGTGAATCTGGTTTCCCCATTGTCTTTGCTTGTCAGAAGGTTGCAAACACTGTGACCATCATAAATATGAATCAGTGGCCAAGCCGCCGAATGTAAATCACATGACCCTGGGGATGCTGCAACAGTCATAAGTATGAAAAATGGTCATAAGTCACTTTTTTCAGTGCTGTTGTAACTTTGAACAGTTGTAAGCGAACTGTTGTAAATCAAGGACTACCTGTACTTTATCACTTCTTTCCTTTTGGGGGGGGGTTATCAAGTTTTTGACACCTTGCTAGGTGACTGATGGTACTCAAATATTGCCATATCCTAAAAGTGGTACAATCAGTGAAAAGGTTGAAAAGCCCTGTTCTATATCTTCAAAGTCTTAGGTCAGTGCTTAAGTGTAAAAACCAAAACTGCAATAGTCTCTTATGCTTTTTTTTAGCACCACAGCTTTCAGATTATCTGGTTAATTGGGCTCTCACAGTTCATAGAGATCAAATTCAAAAATATTTTGGAAATGCCAGGCTGGGAAGACCATTTTTAAAGTTTTATTTTAAAGAACAATGGATTATTATTTAGCAAGAAATTTTATGAGTATGTGAATTTATTTATGAGAAAACATCTTTAGAATAGTAGATCTATATAAGAATTTTTATGACATTGTGCTGATGTTTACTATTGGTTTGTATTTATGGTTCAGAAGAGGAATTGGTACGGATTTGATCTAATATCCATCTAGACCACCACCCTGTTTTCTAGTTTTACCACCTGGACCTAGAAAGCATATAACAAATATATAGTTTTAAAGCCAATTGGATTGATTAAATTGTATTGCTAAATCTGGAAAGCTTTCTTTATTTTTGTAAGTATCATTTTTGCCAGCTAAGGTCCAAGGAAAAATAAAGAAGTTGTTACTTGGATATGTATTTATTTATTTTTATATCAACAATTTTAACTGCCCATCTCCTTCACTGAGGGCTCTGATATGATATGATATAGAGAATGTTTTATGAAACAAAAACTGGAAAGAACATGAGACATTTGGTAATTTTTTCTTTATAGAGGTACAGCTATCAAAAATATTTTATTAGAAGTCCGGCTGATCTTGGTGACTTTTACATGCTTCACCTACACTGTGTGGTGGTTTTAGAAACACACATATATATATATATTGATAAAATGAAATTCTTGTTCTATTTATATTGATAGTTCTTTTTCCATTAGAATTATGGAAATAAGAATAAGATCAACATGGACATTATATTCTGCAACACTTCCCAACCATTAAGGTTGCTTCATTTTCACTCTGTAACAAAGCAAAAGAGGGATAATTTCTGCAACACTTAATAATATAAAAGCTAATACCTATTTATCTACTTACATTTGCATACTTTTGAACTGTTAGGTGGGCAGGAGCTGAGACAGGATCTCAAACCCAGGCTGTCAGCTTTGCACGTGACAAGCTCAATGTTTTTAACTGCTGAACTACAGCATCCCTCTAATATTTACATAACAGTGTGCATAATTACAGTATCAAAAGGTCAGTCAAATTTAAATGATCAGGATAAATCACAATACAGTTCCCTGTTGGAGCAGGGAGTTGGACTAGAAGAACTTCAAGGTCTCTTCCAACTCTGTTATTCTGTTAACTTTTGAGGAAGTGTATTTGACATTCAGACTCCATCATGCAAAATCCTGATGACAATATTTTCTAGGACTAGAACTACAGGATTATACTATGTAGCCGAAATGAAATGCTAAAGTGTGAACAGACGAGTGTCATGGTTGGTTTCATGGTAAATAATGTTCCTAGAACATGAAACAAAAATGTCTCTGTGTCTCCTCCAGAGCAGTTCTGTTACATGGATGCCTTTAAAGAATGTCAAATTAAGTCTCTGCTAACAAAAAGATTATCTTCTGTCCTTCTGCCAATGACTTCTCAATATATAGATATCTTAAGACAAATGGTAGTTTGCTTAGTGACAAATGGAGCTAGCAGAGGTTCTTTGCTTATATCAACCCTTACAATCCAGTGTACTTATTTATTGTGGATAGCTTTAGCATTTAAGAATTCTAATGGACAAGATTATACATACATATATACCGGTATATATATATGTGTGTGTGTGTTTTCTGAGGTTTTCGCGGGTGTTTGTATGTAGGTCTTTGGTTGTTCGGGTTTTCTCCCGCGTAGAATTTGAAGTGTCTTGGTGATGTTTCGACGAAGTCCCATTCATCATCTTCAGGCTGGTGCTTTCGGCTTAATATATATATATATATATATTAATAATGTCAGTAAAAACACAATTCCTGGGTATATCCATATCATAAAATAAATCAATCACGACCACCAGGAAAATCCAAACAGGAAAAAATTAATAAATACCAGATACCAAGCTTTCATCAGAAACCATGGGGGGCAGCATAGATGTAGGGGGTATTGAGAAAGGGAGCAAAGGAAGAGAAATTGAGGGAGATTACATGCATACGAGCACTGCTCGCACGGAAAGGGAGAGGAGAACAGAAGATATGGAGCAGAGAGAAACGCCCGACTCACAATCTAACGGGACAGGAAGGGTTGATTGGAGCCTGAATGAAGTGCCTAAAAGGAGAAAGGGAGGAACGAGTAGACTGCACCTAGGAATCCCTAGTGAGGAGAACAACGTGGAAGAGGGTGGGGGGAGCAAGGAGGTAATGATCACCCAAAAAAGGGAAGAGAGGATCCCGCTCAGCCCAAGAATTAGTGATGAGAGGATGAATGGTAATATACATGTAGGAAAGAGGAACAGGAAAAGATTGGACACGGGTGTTAAGGATACGTTCGGAATACGGCCCAATCAGCTGGGACCAATGATGAGGTCCAGGAGCCGGATGCAGGCACCGGTTAATCTTATATAAGTTTTTCCTATCTGACTAGCTTTCAACCCTGACGATGTCAGAGGTTTCTGACGAAAGCTTGGTATCTGGTATTTATTAAATTTTTCCTATTTGGATATTCCTGGTGGTTGTGATTGATTTATTTTCAATCACCTGATGTTTTCTGAGGTTTTTGTGGGTGTTTGTATGTAGGTCTTTGGTTATTCGGGAGAAAACCCGAATAACCAAAGACCTATGTGTGTGTGTGTGTGTGTGTGTGTATGCTGCATTGTGAGAGAAGAGAAAACGGGTTTACTTTCTTATAATTTCACACACTGATTCTGATGAACATTTCATGCAAAAACTGTTTCTGAAGTAGAACGTTTCAGAATTCATGAATAGTAATTGAACCTTTTAGTTCCGCACTAAACTTAAATCCATTATTCTCCATTTAAGGCAGACACATCATGTTGCTCTACAGAACACTGCTCTGTCACTTCAATGCTTCATTTTCCCCCTTGTGGTGAGCAGGGCTAGAATATGTAAGCATCCTTTGCTTTCAATATTCTTGCTGTGCTTGGCACATTTGAATTCTATTTGAAATAGGCAAATAGCAATCATGTTGTTCATAAAGACTGACTTGTATGTGTGCATATACCTTGCTTTGGAGGTAAGGGCACGCTATATGCCGCATTGCAAATCTCTGGGAAACAGCTTGCTCCAGCTCTGTGCTGGATGCATGCATTAAAATGTAAAACATAATGAAAAACATTGTCAGATTTCTTCCTGCCCTATCAAACAAATGGGCTTTATTCAGTGTCTGGGGCATATAGAATTTGTCTGTCAGAAGGTAATTTAAAATGTCATGTAAAAACAAAGCCTAAAAGGAAGATTAACATTTTTAAAGGACACATTTAATATTTATCATTTGGTTTTAATGTTTGATTAAATGTAGCTATTATTGCCCTTAAAGGCTGGCTGCTTCAGCCACATGTTTCTGACATTTGTGCAAGGGTATAATCCATGTACTAAGATAACTGCTTTCCAGTGCAATTCCTGATCCTTTTGAATTTTCACTACCTAGCTTTAAATTATGCTAAAGTTTTCTTTTTTTCTATTTCTACACTAAAACAATTTCAGGTTTATCTTGATAAACAAATCATATAGCTGCTGAAATGAATGATCAGATCAGAAAATCACTGTGGTCAACTGTGTATTATGCATAACAACATTCTCCCGTACATACACTAGACATTCAAAATTGTATTTTTTCCATATTAGTTACAGTCTCTTTGTATTTCAAAATCTATTTATAAGAGATAACAGCATGAATCAAACTGGACATTCTTTTTAACAGTAATAAATTCTAAGCTTTTTATTATTAGAATTTCTTCTATGAGATTAGCAAGCAAAACACAACAGATTGTACATATTTCAGAAAAGTGTTTTCAAAGCATCTTGCATTGGGAAGAATTATGCTCTTTATTCAAAATGGGTACATGGAGCAATAAAAAAAAACTCTCCCACCAATAAATGGTAAAATGCTGCTAGAAGGGAGATTATTATCTATTATATATTATCATGTATCAATCATGTACCAGTTATCTATCTATCTATCTATCTATCTATCTATCTATCTATCTATCTATCTATCTATCTATCTATCTATCTATCTATCTATCTATCTATCTATCTATCATCTATCTATATCTGACACAGACAAGGTATTCGTGATATAGAAATTGTTCAGAAGAACTCTAGATAGATTTGTCTTTGGTAAATCACCCAGCACCCCAAATATCTTCATATCTGAATTCTTATATGCCTACAACTTGTGGCCTTATCTTTAACAAATTCTAGGAAATGGTACGAACATATTAGAAAAAAATTTCTGAACCAAGTGGCACACACTATACCCTTATATGAAACAGCAGCCTTAATTGCAAAACCCATGCGATTATCAGCCTTGAATGCATCAATCTTGAAATGCTAGTTCAACTTGCTTTGAAATAGAAGGGGTCTTCTATTTCTTCTATCTTTTTTTTTCCTAAGCAGCAATATGTGTTGCAGCTGCCTTGACTATTATTGACTTGCAGTTGCAGTGTGCAGACCAAGTTGTATGTGGATGTCACATGAACATCTTAGAATCACTATAATTTGGATGCTTCAGAAGATGATGATGATGATGATGATGATGATGATGATGATGATGATGATGATGATGATGATGATGGAAGTGACCTTGGAGGTCATCTAGCCCAACCCCCTGCTCAGGCAGGAAACCCTATACCATTTCAGACAAATGGCTGTCCAGTCTCTTCTTAAAAACTTCCAGTGTTGGAGCATTCACAGCTTCTGGAGGCAGATTGTTCCACTGATTAATTGTTCTAACTGTCAGGAAATTTCCCCTTAGTTCTAGGTTGCTTCTCTCTTTGGTTCGTTTCTATCCATTGCTTCTTATTTTGCTTTCAGGTGCTTTGGAGAATAGCTTGACTCCTTCTTCTTTGTGGCAACCCCTAGATATTGGAGCACTGCTATCATGTCACCCCTAGTTCTTCTTTTCATTAAGCTAGACATACCCAATTCCAGCAACCATTCCTTATATGTTTTAGCCTCCAGTCTTCTGATCATTTTGTTGCTCTTCTCTGTACTCTTTCTAGAGTCTCAACATCTTTTTTACATTGTGGTGACCAAAACTGGATGCAATATTCCATGTGTGGCCTTATGAAGGCATTGCAAAGTGGTATTAACACTTCATGTGATCTTGATTCTATCTCTCTGTTAATGCAGCCTAACACTGTGTTGGCTTTTTTGGTAGCTGCAGCACACTGCTGGCTCATAGTTAAGTGATTGTCCACTAGGAGTTCGAGATCCCTCTCACAATTGCTACTATTGAGCAAGGTACCACCTATACTATACTTGTGCATTTGATTTTTCTTGCCTAAATGTAGAACCTTACCTTTTTCACCATTGAATTTCATTTCATTAGATAGCTCCCAATGTTCAAGTCTGTCAAGACCCTTCTGTATCTTCGGGAGTGTTGGCTATTCCTGCCAGCTTGGTGTCATCTGCAAATTTGATGAGTTCCCCATCTATCTCCTCATCCAAATCATTGATGAAGATTTGAAGAGCACTGAGCCCAGAACAGAGCCCTGGGGCACCCCACTACACACTTCCCTCCATGTATATGCAGTTCCATTGAGGACCACACACTGAGTATAGCCAGACAGCCAGCATGAATCCATCTGGTGATGATGCTGTCTAACTATTAATTTGCTGAACTATTAAAAATGGTTCACTTCAAACTAATAAATGCATGTAATATGAGAATAATAAATTACAGTTTGAATAAAAATGAATTGTAAATCACTCTATCATAAAACTGCAACACAAGATCCAAATAGACATTTAACTAGAATGGCAAGATTTGCAAAGTTTTTGCATGAATCAAAAAGCTAAAACAGGACATTATACTCCAGACTTTTCCTTGCAGAGGTCAAATCAGTGTCTGAAAAATTCATGATCAAGAAAAGGTACTTTTTAATGAATATTTATGAGATGTCTTTTCTTATCACAGCTGTGCAAGTTTCCTGAAGCTTGCTATAAAGGTTGACTTTTTTTTTAACACATAAAAGCACCTGAATTGAACCTAGCAATGCCTCTAGCTTGTTTCCACCTATCCGTAATGGTTACTACATTGTACAGTATAGGTGCTGAGTTATGTGAGGATTTTTATATATGCATTTACTGTAGATAAAGGATAATTTCAATTATCAGCCTAGTGTCTATCTTTCATGGCACTTTCCAATGATTAGAAAGGGATTGGGGTCGGGGTAAGAGGATGCTATATTTTTAATACCTACATAATCAAACAGTCTTTTGCAGTGGTGCTCTGCAGATGTCACAGTTGTACCACCTTACTATTGACTAAACTTAGTGTCAGCATTGTTTGATACAGATTTATTCAAGGACACTGACCAGAAGGCTGAACATTTCCTAACACAATCTTATGGATGACATTGAAATCCCATATGGTTTATTCATGTATATCCTACCGTGTCAATCTGCCTTGAACTTCTTAAATCTTTTTGTCTAAGGGAAAAGTAAAATATTCATTGATATATTATTTTTACAATTATTTTCATTCTTCTTATTTATCAATGTAACTAACAAGAAATATCAATGATAATCAATCAAGTATATAAATGTAACAAAAATATAATCTGGAGTACTTTTTCTTGTATGTTTCTTACAGGACATTTTGCTGTTGTTCATTTGCTAAGTCATGTCTGACTCTCTGCAATCCCATGGACCATAGCACACCAGCCCCCACCCACCCATTGTCTCCCAGACTTTCCCCAAATTTCCTACAGGACAGTTATTAGTAAATGTTCTTTAAAAGATGCCTTTTATCCATCAGAAATAGGTTCAGAGGCATGAGCAGCAGTCCCAAGTGTGGGCTCACACCACAGAATTTAATCACATGTTTAATTTCATGGAGGCCAGGGCCATTGCTCATGATGTAACAAAGGGTGGCCATCTGCTAAAAGAGGTATGGCTATCCAACAAGCATTCCATCAACCAGCACATTGAACTGTTACCAGCTTATCAGACATTATGGCAACAGATATCCTTGAATAAGAAAACTGCAAGGATGAAACAGCCACAGATCCCCACTGACACGAATAGGCCAACAGAGGATCATAACCTTTCTTCAATGGACTTATTGTCACGTCAAATGACCGAGAGGAGGCAGACGGTGCTGATGAGTGACAGCAAAAGACCTGGAACCAACAAGGACAGGGATGATGACAGCAAGAAAGAACAACCAGCTGAAATGACAGCATCGCATATGGAGACGTCAGAAAAGCGGCGAGATGACTGTGTGCAGCAGAATGCAAGTCCCGCACAGGCGGGGTGCGAGGAGAGGAGCAGAGTGCCGAAATCCAAACAGCTGTCAATGAAAGTGATGGAAACAACAACAGAGCAATTAACTACATGAGGATGGGAGCCAAATAGACCAATAACACACTGGTTAGCCAACTGATTAGCATTACAGAAACTATAAAAACATTATTCTCAATCCTGGCTAGAACTCTGATGATGTCAACAGACGCTGACATAAGCTAAGTTTTTTAAATAAATTCTTTACTCTCGGTGATCTGTATTTTAGTTTTTGAATATGAATATGTTCGAGACTCATATCTTCAAAACTATATAATTGGGATAGCTATTTTGAGCTAATTGGCTCTCATCAACCAGCCATACCCTTCTGAGATTTGAACCTGGGCTGCTTGCACGTTAGGCAGCTGTGTTGACTCCTAGACCACAGGCTCTTTCTCACTTTGTCAGCTATATCAGAGAGGGAAGAGACAGGGGAGGAGATATGTCTTCAGTGTTTTTTTTTTTATTTATTTATTTATTTATTTTATTTATTCGGATTTGTATGCCGCTCCTCTCCGAAGACTCGGAGCGGGTCTTATGCACCCTGTCGGCCCAAATATGGGAGGAAGAAATCTTTTGCCTGTATGAGCCCAATCTAGGGCTATCCACTACTGCGACATCATTTGTGCGCTAAATTTTTTTTGGGATTACTAACAAAGAGTTAAAAGGGGACTGGGATAGCTATTTCAAGCTAATTAGTTCTCATCAGCCAGCCATACCCTTCTGAGATTCGAACCTGGGCTGCTTGCACGGTTAGGCAGCTATGTTGACCCCTAGGTCACAGGCTCTTTCTCACTTTGTCAGCTGTATCAAGGAGGGAAGAGATTTCTTCCTCCCAAATTTGGGCCGACAGGGTGCATAAAAAAACACTCAAGATGTGTGTGTATATATATAAATTATCACTGATTTCTTAGATTTTGGCTGCACAAAACATGAGCAACTACCTAGTAAAGAAAAAGAAAAGATATAAACCTAAATAGCTACTCAAAAAGAAAAGGTATATTTTGGCAGAGTTTAAACAATTATCTCAAAATATCCCTAACCTTAGGTTTTTCACTTTCGTAGTGGATTCCTTTCAGTAGTTATCAAAGCTTTTTTTGTTTGACAACCACAATAGAAGGGGAAAGATCTTTAGCAATGTGCAAATAAAATAAAAATAAAATAAAACAGCAGTGTTCTACGTTCCCAACCAATAAATCCCTTGTTGTATATCTTATCAAGTCCCAGGGCTATTGTGAATCCTCTATTATTCCATTCTTAACTACTGTAAGTTAATTTCTTCCCTAATTGAAACAAGACAAGCTGATCCTATTTAGCAAACATCACTTGAATGATGATATATAGGCAATGTATGCAGTAGTTCAATTTCCACATACTGTTTTGTTAACATGCAATGCAATTTTCACTCATATTCCTAGCACAGTTCAATATATTATAGCTGGCTGGTTCCTCTGTCTCAGGCCAATACAGATCAAAATCATTCAAATAACTGAGATCAAAATGTAACAAACTATCAGGTTGCTGCTCATGCCAATATCTTTTTTCAGAAATATTTAAGTTAACAATTGCTATCTTAACTATTTATATATTCTATAGAATTCAAACTATTTCTACTGGATGTATTATGTGGAATATATGGGAGCATGAAAGTGCAGCTAATGAAAGTGTATCAGAGAAGAAATTGGCTCTCATTGTTAAAAAGTTATTTATCCCTGGTTCATCCTTATCATCAGCAATTGACCTCCTCAGAAATTACTTTAAAAAATCCTTTTATTTCAATTGCACCAAAGTATTTCACAAATTACAGTTTGCTTTTTATATATGTTAACAGGCGAATTATTAAAACAATGTTATAATCAAGTGCACTGTGTTGTGTACAATTTAAAGTGTACTTAAATCATAATTTGAGGATAAATTAGTTCTATGTCAAAAGTTTGTTCCTCTTGGACTTCAGACCACTTTGTAAAGGACAGGTCAAAACTGAAACAGAACAATTATAATGGACCAAGGTAGTAGAAAAATTCATTTTATCAATCCAGCATATCAGAAGCATACCTCATGTATAAAAAACAGTGTGAAATCTTACCTACTCTAAACATATCTCTGTAGAATGATATCTGCATTCATTTCAAAGATGATCATTCTATGAAAAAATTAAAATAAACGAAGTACCCTTTGATAATATAGAAGATATAACTAGAAGTCATACAATAAATTGACTAAACATAAAAATGGGAATATATATTCTGAAGCAGACTTGTTTGTGTGCATAAGTGTAAACAGCATTCTGTATCAGCAAACATGCCAGCTTAAATGGCAAAATCATATTGACAAGGACATAATTATTCTCTAATAAATTATTCCAATTTCATGTGTTTACAATTATTCTCTCATAAGGATGTGTATGTATCTACTAAGTCTACTGGCATGAGTAACATTTTGTTTAAATGAACTGGGATACATTGTAATTGGCATACAATATCTCTGTATATGCAGGGCTTTTTTTGTCATAGAATGCCCAGAACGGAGTTCCAGCACCTTTTTTAGATGGAACCTTGTAGGGTAGGCAAGGCGGGTTGTATGACGTGTATGAGTTCCTGCACTTTTTTTTTTTTACAAAAAAAGCACTGTGTATATGTATGTATCTAACTAATTGTTTCATTTCAATAGAAATAGAAATAATAATGTCCGTCAAGTAGAATGTAGACATATGGGCACGTACAAATACAATATAAGAACAAATTTATCTTTTATTGTTTACTTTTGAAAAATGAGCAACAGTACAATGGAATACACTCTTTGAAAACCACTATATGAGAAGTGAAACAATTTACTAAACATGGGAGAAGTCAGTTGAAAAGAAGCACCATTTAGCAATGAGAAAAACAATCAAGGCCATTAGTCAATATTGAAGCTAGTATATAAATGAATCTGCAACCTCTTAAGTCTTCTATAAACTTGTTTAGTTCAATGGTATTGAAGCAAGAGTTAAAAGACTTAGCTAAAACAATATTAAAACAATTTTTCTATGATAGGGTTACAGAAAATAATAATAGGTTGCTCATTAGGCAAAAGCAACATTACCATTACATCATAGTATTAATTCCACATTATACAGCTGAATTTCCTATCTACAACATAAATACAAATCCCATGTTTAATTTTATTTGCTATCACAATGTGCCTATTACCTAGCACATTTTTTCCAGTTATATATCTGACAATGATTCTTTTTCTATCACACTATGATGCTTTGCAAAGCTAGTCCCATATGTTATCAACAAACTATCCCATGGCCAAAGTGCTACATAAATTTATCTGAATTCTTTTAACTCTTATGCTCTATAAGGATCACTTTGACAATATGTCTCTATGGTTAATCTTTATTAGAACAACAGTAACAATCAGTGGTCAATTTCTCTGTTCCCAGATAAATTACTCACTGTAGGCTACGTTTACTAAGGTTTTTGACTGAAAATATCTGATGAAAAATGTGCACATGGTTTCTTCCTTTCATTTTTATACAGTCACTAAGCACAGCACTTGCACTGTTAATTATTTTTCTCAAATCACTGCAGTTGAATACTGAACATATCAGAAGCAGTTAATAAATGGAGCAGTTATTTGTCTGCAAATTTAAACACACTTATGAAGAATCAAATACCACAGAATTATGTAAATAATAAATTATATGCAATAATAATTATCTGTTTAGTAGAGTTTTTTGTTTAGAGTTTTGAACAGTTTTAACTCTTTCCTCCTAGCTAAGATCTTGTGAAATCTATTTCCCTTGTGTGGCAATTAGCATGAGATGTGGAAACATTTGACTAACATTTATTTATTAAAAATCCACAGCATGATTACTAATTCTTTATATATTTTATGTGTAGTTAAGCATTTGAAATTTTATCATATAGAGAATATTGTTTCAGATAAAAGGCACTGATAAAATCTGCTTCAATCAAGTGTGCCATGGTAAAATTATTGTTCTCAATGCAGGTACAATAAGAATATTTATTATACTTTTTGGCTTTATATATTACAAGCTCATCAGTGTTGTTCCAATGCCAAGTTAACAAACTGAATGCACATCTTACTGACATGGAAGAATAACTGCAGAAGTAGTTATATCTATCTCCTTTTACCACACAATATGAGTTTGGGGAAAAGGGAATGAATCAAGACAGAATGTTTTTCCCTTTGTCCCAGTGATGTTAAATTTCCTAATTAAGGTTATCTATCAGGGCATGTTATCTGTCTGATGTGTCCCTCAATGTACAAATACTACCTTGCAATATTAGTGTGCAGGTATTTCTTTATTTAGAATTTCTTTATTTAAGTTGTACCCCACTACTCTTTGTGGTTACAGAATACGCCATATAATGAAGTGTCAATGGTATCACAAATCACTAAGACAAGAAACAGATTTTTTTTTTAAAAAAAGTGCTGTGGCGCTTAAATTAAAAGAATAGCATCCAGAATTGTCTGATTTTATATAGTTTTATGAAAGTCACTAGGAGAGCCTTGTCACTAGAAAAAAAGCTGCACTTATATCCCCTCCTCTCCCTGAAGTGTGGGACATCAAGCAGCTTCTTACAAGATTTAATATGTCAGGTATATTCTAGGTAAAATAAATAGTTGTATAAGTATCCAAGTGTTGTAGCATCTCTATGCCTTTCAGTAAACATAGAAAGAATCCATGAGTGTGCCTGTGGTTGGAGATATTTTAAATTATCTACTTGTATTTTCAGTTGTACCATGCAGAGGAAAGATTGACTTGTCCTGGATAGAAGACCTTTTCAATACTATGTTTCTATAAATGCTTCAATAAGAATTTCTGTAAAGGCAAAAAAAAAAAATGACAAGACCCCGGGTCCAGATGGGCTACCTGCAGAGTTTTATAAATGCCTACAAGATACATTAAGCCCATTAATGAAAGAACTTTATAATGAGGTACTTTTAGAGGCTAAAAAATACCAAATATTTGGATAGAAGCCAACATTACTTTAATACCCAAAGAAGATTCAGATTTGATACAGATAAAGAATTATAGATCAATAACCCTATTAAACGTGGACTATAAAATTTTTGCTTCAATAATAGCAGAAAGATTAAAGAGATTTTTGATTGAATTTATACACACAGACCAAAATGGTTTTTTACCTAAGAGACAAATAAAAAATAATTTAAATAATGATTTTAGATACTTTGGAATACTATGAAATGCACCCAGGGAAGCAAGTGGCGCTAATATTTCTAGATGCACAGAAGGCTTTTGATAACGTAAATTGGCAGTTTATGATTAAATTAAAAGAATGGAGATAAAAGATGAAAAATATAAACTACAAGCATTCACGGATGCTTTGGTTTTTATATTAGAAGAGCCGCTTGAGACAAGCCTCAAACTTCTGAAAAAGATAAAAAATTGGAAAAGTGATAGGACTGAAAATAAATAGAAAAAAGACCAAAGTGGTAACTAAAAACCTTACAGATAAACAAAAAAATCAACTGTCAGAAAAAAACAGATCTTCAAATAGTTAAGAAAGTTAAATACTTGGGAATATACTTAACAGCAAGATGTGCAACAATAAAAGAAGACAACTATGTAAAATTATTAAAACAAAACTAGACTTGGAAAAATGGAAAAATCTACAACTTTCAATATTAGGGAGAATAGCAACAGTAAAGATGAATATTTTACCAAAATTACTCTTTTTATTTCAAACAATACCTATACAATTGGAAAAAAATATTTGATGAATTAAATACATTGAGCTTGAAATTTCTTTGGCGAGGGAAAAAAGCCAGAATTAGATTGAAAATGCTACAAGAAGCGAAAGAAAATGGAGGTTTGTGGCTGCCATATTGGGCTTTATATTATCAAGCATCTGTATTAACATGGTTAAAAGAATGGATAACTCTTAGACATAAAAGACTACTATACCTAGAGGGACATGACCTCCAACTTGGATGGCATGCCTTCCTATGGTATGGGAAGAATAAAATACATAGATACTTTCAAAACCACTATATAAGAAATGCACTTCTTCTAGAATGGGAAAAGGTAAAAGCGAAAATTTACATGAAAATACCTGGATAGCTTTCAACAATGGAAGCTTTTGTTCACCCAAACCTAATTAACTATAACAACATTGTGACTTATAAAGACATTTTGAATATTAAAGGGAAACTAAAATCTAGACAAGAACTGGAAGAACAGGGCGTTAATCTATCATGGTGGCCACACCTGCAAATTCAAATGAGATACAAAAAAGACACCAAAACATCTGGATTTTATAAAGACCAGATACTACTGACATCAGATGAAAAATTATTAAGAAATGTACATGTTAAGTTTAAAAATGGAAGAGGAACAAGTTAAAGAAACAATAATAATATGGGCAAAAAGTTTGGACATAACGTAGAGTTAGAAAACTGGCAAAGCTTTTGGAAAAGAAACTCTAAAATAACAAAGGTGGTGGCTTACAAAGAAAACTTATATAAAGTGTTTTACAGATGGCCTTATAAGGTTATCAAAAATGTTCAAAAATATGTCTAGCAATTGTTGGAAATGTAGACAAAAATCAGGCACATATTATCATCTTTTGTGGACGTGCCTAAAGCCAAAAGATTTTGGTCAAGAATACATATATGGTTAGAGAAAATAATTTTAAAAATGTAGATTTTAAGCGAGAATTATTTTTGTTAGGTCTAATTGTAGGAAATTATGAGAAATAATGTGTATATGTACTAACTGCAGCAAGAATTGTATTTGCTCAACATTGGAAAGATAAAAAATTACCAGCGGAGGAAGAGATAACTAAGAAAATTTTGGACTGTGCAGAAATGGACAGACTTACACTGAAAATGAAAAAGAAAGAAGATTCAGAATACTTTAAAACATGGGATACATTTTATCAATGGCTAGCAAAACGAGGTAGAGAGAAAGGAGTTTATCATGTATTAGTAAGCTAAATATTGGAACCCAGATAAAATATTAAGGATTTGTGATTATAAAAAAATAATTTGCTTCTTAGTATAAGAAAAAAAATGTTTCGGAATAAGTTGATTTGTTCAAACTCTTAAGAATCACATGACATTCCTCACTGCAATACATCTTGTGCTGTTTTATAGGGATTTGTTTTAGTGTTCCTTGAAACCTCTTTCCTTTTCACAGAGACTACTTTAAGAGTGCTTATGGCACTTTTGCTTCTGTAATCATACCTTGAACCCACCTGGGAATGAATCTGGCTGCAAGCTTAGTGCTTCCACTTAACACATTCTGATTAGCATAGACAGAAGTAAAAGAATTAGGATGAATGTTTTTGGAACAGTACTGATAAATCCTCATAAATGTGGTACAACAGCTCTAAAGATGCACAGCACTAAAATGTAATGAAGCTGAACTTTGCAGATAGTCTGGTATTCACCATACTAAGCTTCTCCTAATAAACTCATTTAGATTAGAAAATGGATTTAATATTTTGTTGGAATTAACCTGAACCAGAAAAGCAGATTACAATTTCTTTTTTTAGAAATATGTAATATTAAACAGAAGTTAGCATGAATATCAAACACTTTTATTTGCCATGAAATCCAAAAGATAGCAAATAATTATGGTTAATACAGTGATGATATTCAGAGAATAATTAGAATTGAAAGGATTAAAAAAAACATTTTGGAAAGTGTAAATGCCCTAACAGTGGTAATTTTAGCTCTTAAAAAAAACTAAAAGCAAAATTCTGGAATAATTTCTGGACAACAAATTTTAATGGTTATTTATCTAAGAAAAAAGGTTTAATGTTAGAAATAACAGTCATGAAAATATTTTGGTGTTTATGGAAAAAACAGCCTATGGTTTCAGTGAGTCACTGAGCATTTGATTCCATCTCACTAAGAACTATCTTAAAACTCTGTGCCTAAATGCAATCACTTTCCTGTTAAGTCGTATTGATTTTACTTCTGTTCATCTGCTTTCACACAATTTATATCCATGTAAGTGTATCTAGGATAAGGAGGACTATCTACAACAACATGTGTGCATTTTGAAAAGACTGCTCTTGTAATGAATACTGTTGTATAGCTGACATGTTTAGAGTTGTCACTCTATTCCCTTCAGAAGCTACTCATGTATATGTGGGCGTTCCATCGTGAAAGATCTTATTTCTATTAGTTTTCAAAGACTGAAAGGAAAGTTTAGAAGGAAAAAAGTTTTAGCCCATGCAGATGAATATATTTAGGAGAGAGAATAATAGAGTTTTTGATTGTTAGAAGTTTATCTGATCTAGCAAATATTTTAGACTTTGCTATTCAATTGTCAGAGTATGGGGGACAGCAATAATTATGATGACTAACAGTATCAACCATCATCTAACAATGTTTGAAGAAAATATATTGATTTATTCCACTGAAAAATAATAAAGATAAAAAATATTTGACAGCATATTTCTGACTTATAAAAATATGCAAAATAATGTACAAGCTTTTTGCATCTTCAAAACCATTATACAGCTGCTTACTGTTTTCAAAACAAATTATTTAGCTTATGATTTATCAGTAGAAGGTATCAGAAATCAGGAACTGATTTAGACATAAGCAATTAATATTGTACCCAGGATTATCAAAAGGAAGAATATTATGTAATTTATTTTAATTCCAGAGATGTGTGGTACAGGGTACATAATCTAAGTTTTCAATACTTCTTAACATCAGTTCCAAATCAAATACCAACCAATAAATATCAAAAACAAAACCAACCACCACCAGTAACAAAATAAAACTATTTTAAAAGAAATTTATAGATGGCATAACATAAATTACAATAACTGTCAGGGAGTAAATCTGTTTATTACAGTCTTATACCAGTACAATAAGTATCTTCATAAGTGATCTGTGCACACTTATAAATTTGTCTTTAGAAATCAGTAAATAAAATTTGAGACAAAATAAAAATACATCTATAAAACAACCTGATTGAAGTACGGCCCCCAAAAAGCAATCTGTCTACTACTGTGATGGAATTTAATAGACTGGATTCCCAGGAGGGAGGGGTACATTGAAGGCCAATAAGACACAACTGAATCCAGAAAAAGAGGATGAAGGCAGCCTCTCCCTAATAGTTCTCAGAGTATATAGTATAATGCATGGTTTTGTCCATAGGTATGAAAAAAATAAAGAACTTGAAATAATCACATATCATCCTTGGTTCTGGGGCCTAACAACTACTAAGTAAGTATTGTTGTGAGTGTCCCTAGACCAGCTTGGGAAGTGTCAGAGTATGAGGATGCGCAGCCAGACCCCTCTGGGTGTTTTCCCCTCCCGGCAGCCGAGGAAGAGCAGCCAGGCCCCTCTGGGTATTTTCTCCTCCCGGCAGCTGAGCCAGACAGGGAGGAGATTTACAGGCAGTCTGGGTCAGATTCACAAAGTGAGGGGTCAGATTTGGATCAAGAAGATAGATGGCTTGATCCGAGATTCCGAAGGTTTGATAAGCGACGGTGTCAGTTAAGTGGAAAAAGGAAGTAATGGGGGGAAGTGACGTATCGGACACTATATTAGAAGGGGACAGAGAGACTACGCCTTTGTCACGAGCAACGTTAATCAAGGAGTAGCCTGATATCTGGAGCAGTGCATTTGAATTCAGTCTTCTGATGTTTTGGAAATCTACGGAAGAATAATGAGGTACTGGACAATGTGATAAAGAAAGAGTGAGTTAATTGGAAGGTGTGGGAAGAGCATGTTTTAATCTAAATGTAAATAAATGAGACTTGGCCGTTCCTGCCAGCAAAATGCCAGCAGCGTGCTTTGAAGTGAATCCTTTTGAAATGTGTTAAATAAACCTCTTAAAGACATATTTATGTGGATTTTAATGAGCTGAGAGGGGCCAGACAGAACAAGTATTATCTAAAATTACATACAATAAGATAATATGAAAGTTTATCAGGCAATGTTCAATAAGACCGGGTCCCCAACCCCCGGTCCATGGACTGGTACCGGGCCGCAGCATGCCAGCAACCGGTCCACACAAACAAGCAAAGCCCCATCCGTGGGATGCAGGCAGCACACAAAATCACACACTCTCCGGTCTGTGGAAAACCTTTATCCACGGAACCGGTCCCTGGTGCCCAAAAGGTTGGGGACCTCTGCAATAAGGTATTGCTCAGTTGGAGCTACTAACTGTCTTTTAGAAGCCCAACTTTGAAGAAAAACTCTGATAAAATATTGTTAGATTGCTATTAAAAATATCTACAATGGAAATTGTAAAGGTTGGGAACTCTCTCTCCCTCCCTCCCTCTCTCCCTCTCTCCCTCTCTCCCTCTCTCCCCCCCCCCCCTCTCTCTCTCTCTCTCTCTCTCTCATTTGTAATCATAAGCCAGAAAATTTTCATCTATTTTTTTAAAGCCAAGAGGAACCAGAATTGTATTACATAATTGCAGTATCTGCAATACACATATACATGATTGGCAATCAAATGTTGAATAACAGCATTATTAATCACACACAAAATAAAATATCCTTGCTTTTTAAATTGAACCAAAATATTAGAAACATATATTCCCTTTCTGGATTCAAAATATTCATGTTTGAAGTCCCCCTCCCCCCGATATACCTACTTAGATAGATATTTAAATCTGATGGAACTGAGGACAGCTACTTCTCAGTACTCATAATTCATTATATTCGAAATATTTGATCTTTATTGCACAGGAATATTGGAGACAACTTATTCAGGATTGTTTGTTGAGTCTAAGGAGAACTTCCTGAGGAGAAGGCATCACCACCATCTTCAAGACCAAAGGACCCTTTCCTCTTTTCTTTCAAAGAAATCATTAGCATTGCATGAACCAACTATATATTATCTTTCAGGCAGCATTGACAACCTACCTAGATCTAATAAACAGGGGGGCAAACTCACAGTTTAGAGCAGGGGTAGACAACCTTGACTCTTTTATGACTCGTGGACTTCAACTCCCAGAATTCCTGAGGTTTACAGGATTCTGTCCACAAACTCATATTCATATCAGATAACTCCATTACTTGTCCAGACAGAATTCAACTCTGAGTGGATCTGAGCAACTTTATTCACCAATTAGTTATAACATTTATGCATCAGTTCAGTAGCTGTTGTAAACAACTGTCCAATTAAGAATTTAAAACTGAGATTTTGCAACTAAAGAAGAGCACATAATTTAAAAAGTTATAAGCAAGATGAAGTATATACACATTATTGGGTATTTTGAGAATTATTTTTAAAAGGGAATGTATGTAAAACTTGCATTATGGAATATTGCATAAAATAACACCACAAATTAAGAAAAATCTTTAGTCATAAGTGGGAAAGGATTGCTTTCTTTTAACCATATAAAAATAGGAGAATATATTAATGCTTTAAAAACTAGAGATCACATTTATACTGTTTTCTACAGTTCAGTATTATTAAGTAGGAGCTTTCTAAAAGTATTTATATATGTATTAAAACAATTAGCCTATTTGCAGTAAATAATTCCTTTATTTTTAATATATATGTCAAGATTACGAACTGTTAGATAATATTGGCCACTGTCCTCAGTTATGAGCTACAGTACCACATATGACTGAAAATCAGAATTGCCTTTATGAGGTCCTAAAAAAAAGACTTTATGTGGTTGTTATAGTTGTGAAAATTATTGTGAATGTTAACCAGGGCATTTTGACATAGAACACCCAGAATGGAGTTCCGGCACCTTTTTTGGATGGAACCTTGTAGGATAGGCAAGGCGGATTGTATGACGTGTGAATTCCGGCACTTTTTTTTTTTTTTTACAAAAAAAGCACTGATGTTAACTATGCCTTAAAATATTTCCAATGCAAAATAAAATATTTCACACATTCCAACATTTCCGTTATTAGCATTTTACTATCTTTTATGACTTATATCATTTTTAACCCTGAACAGCAGGAATGTAGAACACATTACCTTTCTATTTTCTCTTAATCTTATAAACTGACCTATAGAAATGATTGTCTTTTCACTAAGACCCATTTTATGCTCCACTGTACCTATATTTTGCTTTAAGAACTCAATTTATTAAAAAGGACCCTTTTAAAATTCTGTCCCCTCCCCTTCGTTCTCTTTGCTGATGGACAAAATCAAAATTCATCAGCTTCCTTGTCTATGTTATATTCTTTACATGGCATCTAGAGGCCAAAATTGATGTGAGCTGTAATTAATCTTTCTATGAGGCAATACAGACCCCTTGGTAGAACTAAAATTAGAATCACACTGTCTGCATATTTAAAATTACAGAATAACCCAGCAGCAATCTGCATTCCAGTGTTGTCTTTCTTAGAAGCTGCTAAAATGATAGAGCTGCTGTAGTTAGAGAAAGAAAGCACTCTGTAGAGAAATTCAGTCTTCATTTGTTCTTTACTGAGCTCAAAGATGTAATGCATGAAGATCAAAATCAAGGCATGCATTTTATCTCTGCAGAGAGCAAGATATGTAGTAACAGTTTTACATTTAAGGTATATTCCTGTTGAATATTAGAAAACAATGTCCTGACAAAAACAAAAGCAAGCTTTCCTTTGCAGAATTTGGATTGTAGTACGGATGGGTGCAGGCTTGCAATCTGTTGTTTAAACTGTAGTTTTTAATTCTCTATAGGAAGGCCATAAACAGTAGAATTGTTCAGGGATAGGATAGGGTCAGATACCACCCCACACATGCATAATATAGTTTCAAGCCCCTGTGTCATGTAAGGCATTACTTTTTCTCATGTAGGAAACTATAGACTTTATCTGTATAAAGTTTATCTTTACCTCTCAGTATATCTCACTATTTCCTCTGCTGGTTGGGACAGCTGAATGTTAGGGTTCAACAACATCTGTCAGACCACAAATGCGCTATTCCACTCATAAGACTGCATGAATAGAGCATATACTCATTAGTATGGACATATTTTCTTATACTCCTTTGGAATGCAACCTTTAAGTACTGGGACTGTTTGTTTATTGCATAAATAAATAAATAAATAAATAAATAAATAAATAAATAAATAAATAAATAAATAAATAAATAAATAAATAAATAAATAAATAAATAAATAAATATCTTTTGAATCTCCTAGGCTGAGTATAGAACAAACACATACTGAACATAGACTGAATTTATAACCAAAGTATTGAGTTAAGGGATTAGATTTATTGGTTCTTCTTCTGAAGAACTTGAGTTCTCTTTGTGGTGCAGGAAGTAGCAGAAAATAGTGCTGTGGATCTTGATTTGAGTCTGTTCAGCTGGAACTCAGAGATTGGCATAAATCGATTAGTTATTGTGATATATATTAATAAGCAGTTGCATAAATCTACAAAGCACCAGTCATTTATTCTCAATTATCATGCCCCATTTATAGGTTACATATATAATTAGAATCTAATTTTTGACCTGCAAATGAAATATCTAATTAGAAATCTGTATAATATTCTAGTTCAATGTAACTTGAAAATCTTTTCTCCTCCTTTCCTACAAGATTTGTTCTATATACTCTGTACAACACCTGGTCTCTCATAAAATGCAGCTCATTGATTAGCAATCAAATTAGCTTGCTTCATGTTAACACACTTCACAATGTAGAACAGATGTTTATTCTTAGCATGCCTACATGGAAACTGTAGCTATAACTAACTCTATTCACCTTGTTGCTAGTCCTCCTCTTCTCTTTCCTTCTACTTTCTTAGTTTTAGAGCCTTCTTCGGAGAGCTTGGTTTCACATAATAACCTGAATCTGATTATTTGTGTCTTGAATTACAACGTTGAGTTCATATGGTTATTTGTTTTTGCAATTGTTCAGAGTATTCTCAAGAGTTTCCTATAACACCAAAGCTTAACAGTTCCAATAAACTTTCTATCCTGGTTCTTCTAAGTTCAATTTCATTTCCATAAAGTGTCATAGGGAATAGCTTGCACCATTCTGATCTTTGTAGCTATAGTCATATCACAACAATTGAGTAACTTTTCTAAAATCTTCATGGCTGCTGTACTGAATGTTATTCCGTGTCCTAATAATAATAGTAAAGTTGGAAGGGACCTTGGAGGTCATCTAGTCCAACCCCCTGCTCAGGCAGGAAACCCTATACCATTTCGGACAAATAGTTCTTGCTTCCCTCATAATTTGTAAAATATATGATTTTACAAATGAGAAAACTGATCTTGAACAGGATTTGTGTACCAATGATGAGCTTGTTAATGCTAAGATGTATAAACTCTTGTTGAAAATGAATATGAAAGATGAACATGTTAAAGCCTGCAGAATTAAATGGGCTTTGTTTTAAATTTTATTTTTCTTTTCTGGTAGGTTCCAAACTCTGGAATTACTGTAATATAATAACCTAATTATAGCCTTGTATCCTTAATCTTATAATTTATTGCATAATGTAAAAAGAAATCCATTTTAATAGGTTTTTTTCTTTTTTTTCTTTACAGAGGACAGGCTTCTAACATTTCAGAAAATAGGGACTTCATGTCCTGAATTCTAAAATAAAGTCCTGTATTCAAGCTTAAAACACATGTAAGTGATATTCCAAGTGTTACTTCTCCATATATTTCATTATAAACATTGCTTTGATACAGTGTCTTAGGGCTTATGCCCATTGGTAAGTAAGAAAGATAAGCCTGGAAAGATATTTGCTCAATTAGTGATGGTCATCCACTTTAGTCTTTCTTTTTTTTTTAATTTTTATTAGATATATATTTGTAAATGTAAACAAAGAAAAAATTCAAGTTGAATGCTATTCAACTTAATACAATCATTTTAAACTTGTAAACATTCTTCACTCGGTATATCAAGATTTAACTATAAGCCAGATACATTTTCTTTGATTGATGTTTCTCTTGTATGTAGTCAATCCATTGTTTCCAGTCCAACATATATTTTTCATTTGAATGATCCTTCAAATATGCAGATATTTTAGCCATTTCTGCCATATTTATGACTTTCAAAGTCCATTCTTCAATAGATGGTAATTCTGGTTTCTTCCAGTATTGTCCCACCAACAGTAAGATATTCTTAGCACTATTTTTTAACTTCCTCCTTTCCCCCTTTGGTTCAAAGAACTGAATTCTGCCTGCAAATAAAGAGAGCCAGGAAGTTAGCAAATTAGAAGAAAGCGTAGCTGGAAATTTTGTATTCAGATGCTTATGAAAGTGCATATGATTTCTGGATAAAGAACTATTTGGTTCTGATGGCCTGAAGAATTCATACCAATGATGAGCAAGTCATAGTCTAAATATGTGGAGGTCACTGCATAATAGAGAATGTTGCAGTCCCAACTATATATTAAGGCATATACAAAAGTCAGATTTCTGAATCTGTTGCCTCAAGGATTCCAAAAATAAGTTTACAAACTCTGTCAACTAGGGAAATGTGGAAAAAAATATCAATACTATTAAGGAACAAGATGCAGAAGAATGGAATAGAGAAGTAAGCTATTCACCTCCCTCATGTTTTATTTCATTTCATTTTATGCAACAATATTTATAAACTGTTCTAATCTTGATGACTACAGCATTAAAGAACAAGTGAAAGCAAAACATTAGCATAAAAGAAACTTTGATGGCCACCAGGGTGACATGCTCTAATTATATTCAGCCAACTTCCCAATTAGTTCACAAGCCATGTGTCCAGAATTCTAGGAGTTACATCACAGTCATCTAAAAAATGAAATTACTTCAGAGAAAATATTAATAACAATGCTTTCTAGATTTTATGGTTTCTCATGGCCTAAAAACCAGAATTCAGACAAATGAATTACTGTATCTCAAGTCCTATCCCAGGTAATTAATAATTAAAATTACTGTAGTTTGTTTTAAAATCAGTTATTACAAAATATTAACCAATACACACATGTTAGGGAACAATTTCATCATCACTTTTTGATAAGCTGAGGGAACAGTTCAGTTAATTGAATGCTTGTAGGGAAAACTAGCAAGATCTGGTTTTCATTTGTGTATGATTTTTTATGTATATTGTGTATAATACCCTTGTACAGCTGTGACATGTATTCAATGTATGTTTAATCTGCATAGCCAAAATGTGTATTACTGCTAGCAATTGCTAATGTTCTAAATATGCCTTTTAAATCTTAGTTTTCCTGAAAAACAAACATGTATGCATATATATCTGTAATGCACACATTTTACCCCCCAAATAAGACTGGGTCTTATATTAATTTTTGCCCCAAAAGATGCATTAGGGCTTATTTTCCAGTTAGGGCTTATATTCAGGGAAATACAGTAGTAAATGTATCCATCTGGGTAACAATCTTAACTAGGGCTTATTTTGGGGGTGGGGCTTATATTACGAGTGTCCTGAAAAATCATGCTAGGGATTATTTTCCAGTTGGGTCTTATTTTCGGGGAAACATAGTACAATACAATATTCACTCTGAAGAATTGTAATGAAAAAAAGCAATTAGGCTACCATCTTTTTTGCTTTTTGTGAAAGGAGGCAAGAGACAGAAATACAACCTATCAAGCTAATGATAAAGTCTATTGCTTTGAATAATTGGAAAAATTAGGATGAAGAGGATTGGTGAGCAGAAAGGAAGGACACAAGGGATTAAATGGGTATAGGTTAGCTCTTGGTCAATATAAACCTTTTTTCTGTTATCTTCTCCATATAATCACCATATACGGTAATCTGATTTATCATTAGTCTGATTTTATAAAAAAAATCACATAGCCAAGATACAGCTTTAATATTTCTTGAAATGAAGAATTCTAGCATCACATGATCATTTTATTAATGTAATGTTTCACTTTCTTATAAAAATATTGTTTTATCATAGAGTATTAAATACAGAACAGTAAAATAAACAAAATGAAACAAAACAAAAACATGCATTCAACTCAAACAACAAAAAAGAGAAAAATAGTGCATAAAAAAAAGAAAAAGTGGTCAATTAATTTTAACATTTAACATGTAGGATCCACCCCCATCCACTTTCTTAATTAAGTTGATTCTATTGGTTATATGATCCTCTTTTTGTTTCCTCTACTCTATGGAAGAGAAATAACTTTGTAATGCAAATCTGTGAATTCCTGGAAGGCCTGTGATTGGCAGAGCTTACATCTAGACATATGAGAGGTTAGTCATCACCTACCCCAGATAAAAGAGGCATATACTTTATGCCTCTTTGAAATGTCTTTATTTTACTTCTGAAACACATCTTCCACCAGCATTCCATTGGATGGGTAGGCAATAGAAATTATTATAATATTGGTTTTATTCATTCATCCACTTCTTTCATCACAGATGCTTTCTGCAATATACCATTAATTTTAATTTATAAGCAGTATACTCACTCCATTTCTGTTGCTTTAGTTTCTTTGGAATAAGCTTATCTCTCAACTATTATATTTCAATAATGGGAGTCATTACCTCAAGATTCACTTTTACTACTATATCTGCATTTCTCAAAGTTGGCAACTTTGACATCTATAGACTTCAGTTCCCAGAATTTCCCAGCCACAGTGTATGTGATAATAAAGGGGAATTTTATGGGATATTTAAAGACAAATACAAAACTATATTTTAAAAAGAAAATAATAATAATATAATAAGTTGGAAATAATGAAAAAAATCCATCATTCTTAAATAAATTTAATAAATAATAATAGTACTCAAGTGGTGATCCCAGAACATCTGTAGTTCTACTTGAGCACCATTGGCATTGACAAAATCATCATCAGTCAACTGAAAAGGTAGCTTTACTTGGAACAGCTTACATCCTATAATAATATCTTTGACACTATCAAACATCAACATATGTTTATCCCAGATCCTTGAGAAGGACTTGATAAGTAGATAAAAATGTGCTGATTATGCTTATATTGATGAACATAAACACCATGTCTTTAAATAATTTTTTTCTTCCTAGCATTTTCCCACAAGTGCAGGGTCTGCTTCTCTTTTTCTTCTCTCTCTCTCTCTCCTTCCTTCCTTCCTTCCTTCTTAGGTAAACTGGGTTTTAATTCATTTGTTGTAATAAGACTTGAATGACTAGCTTGTAGTCCAAGTTTCATATTATGGACTGAGACAGAGTGATTGGCCCAAAGAGACCCATATGACTTTCATGCATAAGGATGGAACAGAACTCATGGTCTCCTGGTTTCTAGCATGGTGCCTTAACCACTAGAGCAGACAGGGTCTCCAGTTCTCTAAATAAAATATGAAAACATTATAGTTGAGTGGTGGTTGGTACCATAAATATTATATTCACCATAATTTCTTATGGTCATATTTTTTCATATTTCATTTATTCTATATTGTATTTATTGTTATTACTGTTGCATTGACTGTGATTGCTGCTTTTGAACACTTTTGTGATTGTTACTTTTGAATTACTTTATCAATTAATCAAATAATAAATACCATTTTAAAATATGTTTTTATTTATTAAAATATAGGGGCTGCCTCACTCCAGAGGATTCTAGGTGGTCTGCATTTTATATATGGATTTCTAGTAATGTGTTTCCATAGGGAAAGTATGCTAATAGATTACATTTTTTTATTGAGGTGACCTGGAACAGACTTATTCCATCCCATCCCATAGGATAGACAGAACTATTAGAGATAAGCAGTCTTATCTATTTTTACCAGGTGCTATGCCAAAAAGCTTTCTGCATAATAACCAACATCTTAAATTGCACCTGGATGCAATTTCTATGGTTATTTTTTTTCTTATATAGTACTCAATTCCTCTCTTCTATAAAAAATGTCCATCCTGATCTTAATTTGTCTAGTTAAATTTACAAAATGTGAATAATCCCTTAATTTATATTGAGTAGAATCTACATAAGTAAAATCTAGGTTTATACTTTTTGAACAAACCATGGCACACTGAGATATTACATCAACATATTACTTTTGTTTGCTAGTTCACAAACCATACACTGGTGAGATTTTTAAAAAGAAAAGGGAAAAACTACCTAATAAATTAAAAAGCAACAAATGGACTTTGAGTCTGAAGTTATTTTCCACAAAGTATCTTTTGAAATATATATTATTACTCTGTCCTAATGCAAAACTATTGACAGAAACTAATCTTGCTAATGAGGTTCATTTGTTCTTTGACAAAGCAATAAACAGTTTCCTGAAGGAAAAAAAATAACTAAGTGAGGCTGCAGCCTCATAATTAATTTTCCTCCTCAATCCCAGTTTGTGCAAAAACAAACAGTAAATTTTTCATTTGTTCATCTCTTTGCAACAACTGTTTAGTGCAGATATGTTTGATTAATGGATTTAATTTGTTCCATTCTTCTGTAGTCAGTTTTTATATTACAACTGTTATCGGAGAAGAGGGCAATAATGTGGGGTCTCTCATTGTACTGTATTCCATCAGTGTCAGGGTCCCTACTTTGCTCTGGGCTGGCTTCTTTAACCTTTGTTGGTCTGTCAAATCTTTTTATCAATCTGTGTTATAGTGATTTTAGGAAGCCAAGAAAGAAGCACTCAGTCAGCACATAGTGCATTAAAGTATGTCATTACTTCTACAAAAATGCTGAAAGGGGAACACCTTTCATTATCAACTGAAATATAATTTGCAACCCAGCCACTGAAACTGCTTTTTCTTTAAAAAAAATTGGAATGATTATATTATATAAGTTTAAGATACAGTATGTAAACTTTCTTGCTTTTTGGATTGACAATACTGTAGATTACATAATCTGGAATTTGAAATTTCAGTTCCATGTTGAAATCACTTGAAATGATAATAAAGCTTGTTTTGAATTTCATATTTTTTTTTCTTTTTTAAAATTAAACATCTATTTAACAACTGGAAAATTTAGGATGAAATTTGAGGAAAAGGTATGCATTTCAAGGATGAAATCTAGTTTTTCCTTTGAATGGCTACTGAAAAAGATTTGAAATAACATTGTAATGCAAAGGTTTTCCTTTAGACTTCATAGAATCCTTTCTTTTTATGATAGTTTTATTTTGAGTACTGTATATAGTTAGCTGGTCAACAAGTTCCATTTTAGCCTTGAGACAGATGTCTTTATGAAAAAGCTATACAATGGATTTATACATTCATGTTTATCCAAAACTAAAGAACACAGCAAGAAAAAGCCAGGGATAATAAGGCAGCTTTTTACAATAATTTTGATAATTAACATAAGTAAATGAAAACTGTGCTTCAATTTAATTCAAAAATTTCACTCCTCATTATTTTTGAGTTTTATGCAAATGTTCAATATTTATGTACATATAAAATCACTCTGTGAACTGTCCTGGAAGAAGACAGAAGTTGCAAACTACTATTTTACATCAATATATACAAAATTCAGCCCAGAGAGTGAGTGATGAATCTAAAACCCAGCTAGTTTTTATGGCTAAGGTGAGACTAGAACTCAGTTTCTGGCTTTCTAGCCTGGTACCTTAATCACTAGGCCAAACTGGGTCTCTAATCTTATCTGTACCTTTTTCTATCTTTCTCTGCTTGTTAAACAGAACACCTTAAGCAAGCCACAACTTTTTCTGGCTTCTCATGATAACTGAGCATTCCCAAGAAAATACATCTTGAAATTGTTAAATTAATATTTGAAACAGAAGTGCACTCACTTCTAATGTGGGTTATTCTTCCATTCATAATCTGATCAAGGCAAAGAAACATATTTATTCCTGAAGAGGTGGACACATTAATTTGCCATGTGATATTTGCAGGTTATTTTTCTTGTAATGAGAAAGACTACATAATAAAATTGTATCAGAGAAATGTGTTGATAACCGTCAGTACACTAAATGAACATATGTTGATTTCCCTCATTTCATTCTTCCAAACAATTGATTATTCAATATGATTTTGGATTAATCTCTAAAACAGACAGTACATACTGTATATATCTTAGTTTTCAAACACTTGTATATTCAGTGGATGATGTTCTGTCCTGGGGCAGGGCATATAAAAGAAGCAATTTAAAATAGTTGAAGCATTGGACATTTCAAGAAACAATTGAATGAAATAATAAAAATAAAAGGTTAGGTAAAAGAAGAAGTTTCAAAAGATAAAGGGAAGCTGGATATTATCGTAAAAAGAATGAAAATTATAATTAGGATAATGCCTAAGGACAAGGTTAAATGGCATAAAATATGGAGTTGTGTTGCTGGAAAACAATTGGGTCATCCATAAACACTGTTCAGCAGAACCTATATTAATCTTTTCTAAATTGTTTGATCTCCCACCTTGAATGCATAATAAAATAGTTGATACTGCTGAGATAGTAAAAGGAATACACCCAAACCAAAAGATTTTGCATCTTTAACTTAAGAAAAATGTTAATAAAGCAGAGTCTCATATTCCTTCATCATTACGGTTTAAAAACCAACACACAGAGAGACCCATACATATCCATGCACAGATATAAAGATTAGTATGGCTCAGTTCCATTGCAAAGTACTAATTATTAAAATGATTAAAAAATATAAAGATATTTATAAAAATATTTAAGAAGTCTTATACAGAAATGCATGCACACACATATACATATACAAAATCAAAAGCAGATTTTATGGATATGTCTTTTCCTTTGTAATCTAGGTTATCCAAATTATATAATCATTTCCCCCCATTAAGACTATACTATACAACCGTAGCATTTGTGGAAATGTGGATATAGCATGGGTTTTGGCATGTATTGAAATTCACAAAGTATGATTCTCCCTGTCCCTCAATTTGGGATTTGGGAATGTTGCTGGGGTAACTGTGAATTGAAGTGACAGTCTGTTCTCCAGGTGAAAACCTGCAGCACAAGCACAGCATAAGAGTAGATCTGATGGGGCCTTGGTCAATCTGCTTGTTGTTATCTCTTAAAAGCTTTGGATAACATCAACCTGATATCATTCTAGACTAGAGGTAGGCAACCTTGGCTCTTTTATGACTCATGGACTTCAACTCCAGAATTCTTGAACCAGCCATGCTGAGGGAACAGGGAGAGATTTCTAAGCTGAGCCATGCTGGCTCAGGAATTCCGGGAGTTGAAGTCCACAAAGTCATAAAAGAGCCAAGGTTGCCTATCCCTGTTCTAGACTGTCTCTGAAGGATTGGACTGGGGGTACTGATCTGAAGGATCAAGGGCAGTGGAAAAGTTCTACCTAATAACCTTTACTTAATGTAATATCATAGGGATACCTTTGCTCTTCATTCCTTTTTAATAATTGTATGAAGCCTTTGGGAAAATCAGTGGAGAACATGGAGTTCAGTGTCATTAATATATTGATAATATACAATTATAATTTTGTTCTCTACCTGTCCAAGTGGTGATGTGGTGATAGTGCCTGTTGATAGTTGGGATCTGAATGGCAAGCAAAAAGCTTCAAATGAATCCCTGCAAAACAAAGTGACTTCAGTTTTGTAGTCCTTAGAATTTCAGGGAAATTCCATCTTTGACACTGAAGAGGTTATATTTCCCCATTCAAAGGTAGTTCACAATTTTGGGGTTCTCTGAAAAATCATATCTTCTGTGGTGAGGGTCAGGCAACAACTATGACTGTGGGGAGAAGGGCTTTGCACAACTATATATTTTGTGCCAATGGGAACTTTCCTGGATTGAGATGACCTGCTCAAAGTGATTTATGTGTTAATCACCTACCATTTTGACCATAGTAATTGATTCTACACAGGACCTCTGTGGAGAATATCTAATAGCTATAGCTGGTAAGAATGTGGTGATATAGGTGGCAATAGATGTATGTCACTAAATTACGATCCTGCTGCCATAGGAGCCCATTTGTAATTCAAGGTGTGTGTTGTCATCTTTAAGGCCTTAAATAGCTTTGAACCTGGTTAATTTGCCTATCTATCAAATAAAACCATTTTCCCGCAAGCCTCATGTCATGCCTCTGTCCGAGCCTGACTCTGAGAATAACATGGAGTTCTCTGTTGAGGCCCGGGGGGCGGTGTCTGTGGCTTCAGAGGACTGTGGGGAGGAGCAGGCTGAAGCAGGCCAAGGCCCTTCAAGTTTGGAACAGGGAAGGCAGAGTTCAGGCAAGGAGAAAGGCCCCTCCCCACCAGATCCCAGAGCAAGGAGAGCAGAGAGGAGGAGGGAACAACAGAGGCAGGCTCACTTGCTCGGGAGGAGAGCATCACGCTCCACTCCACAAGACACACCTGGGGAGTAGGATTTAAGGAGATGCTGTGGAGTGGGGCATTTGCCAGGAACAAATGTGAACTTTTGTGATAGTGTGCTCCTGTACCTGGACACTTTGTATTTTGGACCAAGTTTGCTTCCTACTGATTTCTCCTTGCTGTCTGCAGTTTTGCAGTTTGCAGTTCACAGGCAAGCTGGGAATTGAAAGGATTATACGTTTGCTTGTTATCTGTTTTACTTTAAAGAACCGTGTAAACTTCCCTGACTATTTTATTGAACTTGTGCTAGCATATGTGGGGACTGTTGGGTGAACGTTGGCGGTGCTTAAAAAGACAATTGTTCTGACCAGCTAATTGCTTTGCCTCTGTTCGGGGTCCTGGGTCATCACATTTTGTTCCCGGCCCACTCCCAATTGCTCCTCCAGACCAAGTTGGGCGACCATGGATCAGCTCCATGCGGAAAATATCAGCTAAAACAGCAGGTGGCCCTCATGACTGCACAGATGGCACAGATGCAAGCAGCTCGGCCATGCCACAGAAGCCCTGTTACAGTGCCAGAAATGTTTGATGGCTCACAGGCACGATTCCCATCGTTCTTTGGGCAGTGCCACTTATGTATGAGCCTTCGGCCTGAAGACCTCCCCACTGACTGGGATAAGGTGGGGTTTGTGATAAGCCTGTTGACAGGAATAGCAGCATGTTGGGCAACACCCCTGCTGACCCAGCCCAATCAGCTGCTAGACAATTATGCAGAGTTTTGCCAGCAACTCAAGGCCATGTTTGAGGACCCAATTATGGCCCAGACTGCAAACTGTCAAGTGAGAGAATTGTGGCAAGGGCGTGGTTCGCTGACAGACTACATTGCTACATTTCAGTTGGTTTGTCAGGAACTGCAGTGGAATGACAAACTTATGGACCAGTTTCAGGAGAGACTTTTGTCCGAACTCCTGGATGAGCTGGCATGCACTAAATGCCCTCGCTCCTTTCAGGAGCTCTTGCACCTGTGTCTCCGTATCGATGCAAGACTCCAGCAGCGATGGGCGTGACGATGCACGGATGCCTTTCCCGCACCTGTTAAGACAGTGGCACCATTGGCACTGCCTCCGGATGAGCCAATGCAGTTGGGGGCTGCACGATCATGAATGACCCAAGCTGAAAAAGATTGCTGCTGCCTCGAAGGCCTTTGCCTGTATTGTGGCAGTCCAGGCCATATGGCGGCCAAGTGTCATGCCTCTGTCCGAGCCTGACTCTGAGGATGACATGGAGTTCCCTGTTGAGGCCCAGGAGGGGGTGCCTGTGGCTTCAGAGGACTGTGGGGAGGAACAGGCTGAAGGAGGCCAAGGCCCTTCAAGTTTGGAACAGGGAAGGCAGAGTTCAGGTGAGGAGAAAGGCCCCTCCCCACCAGATCCCAGAGCAAGGAGAGCAGAGAGGAGGAAGGAACAACTGAGGTAGGCTCACGCTCCACTCCACAAGGCACACCTGTGGAGTAGGATTTAAGGAGACGCTGTGAGGTGGGGCATTTGCCAGGAACAAACATGAACTCTTGTGATAGTGTGCTCCTGTATCTGGATACTTTGTATTTTGGACCAAGTTTGCTTCCTACTGATTTCTCCTTGCTGTCTGCAGTTTTGCAGTTTGCAGTTCACAGGCAAGCTGGGAGTTGAAAGGATTATACGTTTGCTTGTTATCTGTTTTACTTTAAAGAACCGTGTAAACTTCCCTGACTGTTTTATTGAACTTGTGCCAGCAATATGTTGGGGCTGTTGGGTGAACATTGGCGGTGCTTAAAAAGACAATTGTTCTGACCAGCTAATTGCTTTGCCTTCATTCGGGGCAAAGTAATGCAATCATAAAATGCAGCATTATACAAGTACGTCATTTAGCAGTAGCAAACCGGGCAGTTCCAGTTATGGGTCATTAACGAGGACCTCATGTGGCCACAATATGGGTAAAAAATGGAATTTCAGGCAAGCAGACCAATGGATGACAGCTGTGCGAGGACACATGGGTGCTACAGGCAGGTATATGGACTGTGGCCAGATTCACAAGTGTCATGGGTAGAGCAGGAGTGGAAATAACTTGCAGCCTCCTGCTGGCTTCCCCATTGACTTTTCTTATGAGAAGCTGGCAGAAAATGTCACAAATAGTGATCACATGACCATGGGTTACTGCAACTACATAATCATAACTCTGTTGCCAAATGCTTGAATTGTAATCCTATGACTATAGGAATGTGATGGCCACAACTTTACAAACCAGTCATAAGTCCTCTGGCTCATGCTGTTGTAACTTTGAATGGTCACTGAACAAGTAATCATAACTCAAAGTCTACCAGTAGAATTTATTTTAATCCAGGTTTGCTTTTTTAATTGTTTTTTAATTTTTAACAGAAAATCATAGTGTTAAAATAAACAATAAACATAATCACAACATAAATACATATTTCAAAATCATCCATAAACAAAACATAAGTACTTATTTCAATACACCTAATAATAATAACTCAACTGAAAATAATCATAGACCACATTTACCAAACAATTAACATTACTGCTCGGTACCCCCACCACCACATCCCCCTAACCCTAACCTTCCCCCCTCACTTACCAACTAACTACCTACTCTCCTCCCTCCTTCTCTATCTCCCTCCTTCTACTCCACCCAACTATCCCTACTCTTCCCCCTTCTTATCAACTTTCTACTTACATCAGCCTTCACTCCTCCTTCCTCTTTCCATCAGATGTGGTGCCCAGAGGCCACCCGAGCAACCCCTTAATAACAATAATTACATATTCTTGCATCAACCCCAATTGCAGTTGAGAAAACATAGTATATAAAATTGTAAACCCTCCCTACCCCCCCCCTGACTTCCCAGAGTGAGTACAGGGTAAAACAAAAGAAAACCCACTACTTCAAACAAAGTTATTATATAATCCTAACAAGAATTTTAAACTATATATACTAAATACAATCTCTACTTAACATTTATTCAACCTTATCAATTCTAATACATATCTAATCCCTCAATCAGTCCATCTAATATCAAACCTTAAATCATTTCAATCCACTAAACAAAACAGACAAATCATCTTGTTAAGAGTATTAATTTTCATTTACATATCTAAACCATCAATCTAACGATCGATCCATCACTTCAATTCATTGAGAGGTTATATAGAGTCACCCAAACAAACAAGTTTAGTATATATCTTCCAATAATCAGTTTCTTTTAACATTCTAGACAATCATTTCAAACCAATAAACATCAAATAAATAAATCATCTTTTTTTAAAAAAAAATAAACAAATAATATCAATAAACCCCTCAATTCAAAAAAAAATATATTCTTAATCAATTTAGTATATCTTCCATTAAACAACCTCTCTTACATCTTACTTCTAAACTTGGTCCTTGATTCAGCCCATAATCTTAGATTAGCCTTAATTCCTTACACTTAATTTTAAATTTTCACTTCTTCAATCGACTTCTGGGCTTTCTCATAAGTCAAATAAACCTAAATAACAAATACAATCTATTTAATCCATTTCTAACTTAGATTCCTTCAACCTTATCAAATCACATAATGCTTATCTATCCCATCAATCAATCAATCTAATGTCAAACCTAGATCATTTCAAAGCAAGTACATTCTTCTTCAATTTAATTATATCTTCCATTAATCATCTTCTTTTACGTCTTAGTCATAATCTTAATATTATATCTTCCGTTAATCATCTTCTCTTACATCTTACTCATAATCTTAGTCCTTGAGTCAGTCCATAGTTTTGAATTACCCATAATTCCTTGCATACAATTTTAAATTTCACTTCTTCAATCGTACTCTTGGTTTTTTCTTCTGCCAGGTTTGCTTTTTTCATAGTAATAAATGGTGTTACCATACTCCTCCTGTTTTTTGGATACATAAAGTAACATCACTTTAATCCTACAATTTATTCCAAGGGAAAAGCATGCTAGTTAAGACTACATAATAGGAGTCCCAAACATAGCAGAGGAAAGCATCTTTAACACAGGGCAAACTGCTTCATAAAATGCCTATTTCCAATGCTCAACATCATTTTTAACTGTTCATCAATCAGAATAGAGCTGGACGGTATCTTGGAGGTCTTCTAGTCCAGCCCCCTGCTCAAGCAGGAATCCCTATATCATTTCAGACAAGTGGTTGTCCAGTCTCTTTTAAAAAATCTCAAGTGATGAAGAACCCACAAAGTCTGCAGGCAAGCTGTTCCACTGATTAATTGTCCTCACTGTTAGGAAATTTCTCCTTAATTCCAGATTGCTTCTCTCCTTGATTAGTTTCCATCCGTTTTTTCTTGTCGTGCCCTCTGGTGCTTTGGAAAATAAATTGAGCCCCTCCTCCTTTTGCCAGCGTCTCAAATACTGGAATACTGCTATCATGTCCCCCCTAGTCCTTCTTTTCTCTAGACTGGCCATTCCCAAATCCTGCAACCATTCTTCATATGTTTTAGTCTCCAGGCCTTTAATCATCTTAGTTGTTCTTCTTTGCACTTTTCCCAAAGTCTCTACATCTTTTTTGTAATGTGGTGACAAAAAATGGATGCACTATTCCAGATGTGACCTTACTAAGGCTTTATAAAGCAGTACTAATACTTCACATGATTTTGATTCTATGCCTCTAGAATTGTATTAGCTTTTTTGGCTGCTGCCGCAAACTGCTGAGTCATTTTAAGTGATTGTCCACTAGGACTCCAAGGTCCCTCTCACAGTTACTGTTTTTGAGCCAGGTTTTGCCTAATCTGTACTTGTGCCTTCCGTTTTTCCTGCCCAGGTGTAAAATATTGCTTTTCTCTATATTAAATATAATTTTGTTAAATAGGACCCATTGTTTAAGTCTGTCAAGGTCTTTATGGATTCTGAGCTTGTCTTCTGGGATGTTGGCTATGCCTGCCATCTTGGCAAATTTGATGAGATCCCCTTCTATTCCCTCATCTAAGTCATTTATGAAGATATTGAAGAGTACTGGGCTTAAGAGAGAACCTTGTGGTACCCCACTGTTTAATTTCCTCCATGTAGATATAGTACCATTAAAGACTACTCATTGCGTACAATTTGTCAGCCAGTTAGCAATTCATCTAGTGGTGATGTGGTCAGTCTCAGATTTTTCTGGCTTACCAAAAGTGGTCTACTTTTCAAATGACTTGCTGAAGTCTAAATATACTATGTCCACAGCATTTTGTTGGTCTACTAATTTAGTCACTTTGTCAAAGAATGAAATAAGATTAGTTTGGCATGATCTGTTTTTAACAAACCTGAGCTGGCTACTGGTTATAACTTTATTTGTTTCTAGATCTGTTTTTTTTATTATTTTTCCAGTATATTCCCAGATATTGATGTCAGGCTGATTGGTCTGTAGTTTCCTGGGTCTGTTTTTCCCCCTTTTTAAAAGATGGGAACCATATCAGTTCTTTTCCAATCCTCAGGTAGTTCCCAAGTACTCCAAGATTTTTTTAAAGATATGATACAATGACTAACTGTTTCCTTGACTTCTTTGTTATTTATATTTGAAAGAAATTTTTTTTTATTATCTTTGACTTTTGTTGCAAATCTTTGTTCATTCTGAGCCTTTGCTTTCCTGATTTCATCTTTGCAAATTAGTTATGTGTCCCTCTTTCCATTTTTTGTACTTATTGTTTTTGTCTTTCAGCTTACCAGAGAGATCTTTGTGCAACCATGCTGGTTTCTTCTTGAATTTCTTGTTTTTCTTTTTCAGTGGTATTGTGTTGGACTAGGCTTTTATGATTGTATTTTTCAGTGTTTCCCACGCTTCTTGAGTTGTTTTCCGCTTCAGGATTTTTATGCATGAAATTTTGCTTAGACTCTTTCTGAATTTATTAAAATCAGCTCTTTTAAAGTTTAGGACACTGGTTGGATTATATTCTATTGTTTGTGTTTGCATTATATTAAATTCCAGTATGATGTGGTCATTTTTGCCCAAGGTTCCCACAATTTCAACTTCCTCTATCACTTCTTCTCTATTAGTAAGAATTAGGTGTAGTATAGCTTTTCCTCTAGTTCCCTCTTCTATCACTTTCTCTTTAAACATCTTATGCAGGCATCATCCATATAGATAAATCTGGATTCAGATGCTGATATTACTGATAAATTGGAGTGTCTAATAACTTTATATCTCTATATTGATATTGGATAAAGCAATCTTAACTAATTATAACCTAGATATTTATGCAAACCACCTGGTGCAAGTTTAATTTTGTTTGAATAAATACTCAGTTGCAGAATCTTTAAGGATGGCAGGTCAAGGTAGAGAGTGTAGGAGGTTATAGGAGGCTTCTTATAGACAGCAAGGAAGTGGGTATGGAATAGAAGGAAATTAATTAGGTTTGAGCAATGAGATAGCTGAAAAGTAGGCAAAAGAACCCACATTTGGATGTTATATAGCCAAAGTGGAAAAGGTGGAAGGAAGAAATGTAGGGCATTGAGAAATTGCTTAGAGATATGTCTATATATCTATTTTATAGTAAGTAAATGCACACAAGTTTTCCTTCTGCTGGAAAAAGACTGATTATGAGTATGGATAAATAGAAAGAACACAATACTTTTTTCCCTGCAGTACTTTGTCCATCTAGGATTTCATTCCCTGAAGCTAACAGTAGGGAGGGTACTTTGGGAAGTTCTTCATTGAGCAGTTGGCATTTCATCCCAAAGGACTGACTGGGCACGACGTGAGGGTTCTTCAAGCATCTGGGACTTCCCCTTTAATTTATATACAGTTTATATCCAAATCAACTTATGACTAATGCTCGCACTTGTGCAATTTTCACTTCTGATTGCAGGATTAATAAAACATTCAGAAGGTTGAAACTGTAGATATCATTGTTTAATCTTTCCTATGTTTAAAACTATTTTAAGAAACTGACTGAAATGACTTCTTATCTGTTTTCAGGATAGTTACTTCACTTTCACGCACATACCCTAAGGCACTGTCCATCTGAGAATCCTGTTCCTTTTCTGACACAACAGCATAGTTATATGTCTGGCAAGGGTTTAATATTTCCTATCACTTGATTAATATGCTCTGTATAACTATCATTATGTAGCAAGTTTTCTTATCTATTTGTTTAGGTATATGTTTAAATATATGCTATCCTTTAAACTGTCCTGAATCTTTAACAAGTCTGCTCAATATATTGGATGTGAGAAAAGGCTGTTGCAAGTTCAAAATGTTCTTCCCTTGTGAGACAGGGAGTTCTTGAGTTCTATAGCTTAATATTGTCTAGAATAATTGATAGGCCTGTGTTACATTGCTTTATTTCTGTGCACTGTTTTTAAGGAAATAAATACAGACTATAAAGTCAGCAGTGGCCTATTGTTTTCTTCTTGGATGCCCAGAAGAGAAATAAATCACCTTTCAAGACCCATGCTTGGCTGTAGGCTTGTCTAAAGTAGATTCTACAGGAGCTGAAAGGAACTCTGCTAGTGCTAGGAGAAGCATAGGGAGTCAGGTCTCAAGCTGGGACTGGTTTCTGTTTTAACAGCAGAAACTACATTTTGGTGCAAATTTATAGCAAAATAGAAACATATGAGAATGATCAGAATAGGAAAATCTTTTTGCAAACTGATAACCACTATCAAAATATTAAAATATTTCATAAACCCATAATTTTATGGATTGTTTTATAAACTCATTTTTAATCTATGTTAATGTGTGCAGGCTTGCTTATTAGTCTTTACAAAAGATTACATCCAGAACTACAATTTTATAAGATCAAATTCAGTGCATATTATTTTGAGAAAAGTAAGCCAAAAACCGCTATTAGACTGCAATCGTAAAGTACACTTGTCTATGAGGAACTTCTATTGCTCTGATTAATTTTGGTTGTTGAAAATATGACTTGATAATATACATTAATGAGTGTTTAAACCTCGTGGGATAAGATATAGTGTGAAATCCTGCCATGTCTCCAAGACATCATGACACCACAGAGTTATTCTCATTGTGTTACTTGATTGAAGACTTGACAGTTTGGAGACTTGATTGTGTAGTTATGTGCATGTTTGTTGAACTAATGAATGGCAACAAGGTGATGAAAAGGATCAAACATAAGTTGATAGGGGAGATGAATAAACTTTCTTCTCTGTTATTTCTGTTCTCCCTCTCTCCATCAAAATCCCTTTGAAGATGCTCTAGAAAGTAAATCAGCTATAGCTAAAATTTTGTAAGGATATATTTACTCCTATTGATGGGAGGTCAAGCAATCAGACAGAAACAGGAAACAGTTTTCACTGTAACTTTGCTATTGCAAGTTTTACATGTTTACCTCTGTGTAATAAGTGCTCTTTGCTTACAGATACCTTCAACCTTATCAAAACAAGAATATCATTATTCAGTAATTGTTTTTGGTGAGCTCTTACTGTTAGATGCTTTAACTACCCTGTAGATTTAACACCCATGTAGGCTCTAATTTAAAAATAATCACCATTTTAACAAAGAATGCATGTTGGATGATTTCTCCTCTCAAAATGACTCCTGAGAATTACTACTAAGCTAAATAACTCAAAACATAGACCAGCAAAATACTCCAAACAACTGCTGTAGACTTGCAAGAAATAGGATTAACTAATAATAATCTAGTGTGTGCATGTATTAATGAGTATAGCTATGGGAATTGCACAATTTGAGAGCAGTCAGAAAGTTAATTTGAATAAATCTCTTTACAGAATTATGGTTAAATGTTCACTGCAACAGATATTTTGCCCCATTTTCTTTGTGCACCAGATAGGAAAAGCAAATTAATTAAAAGGTAAAAGAGAAGAAAGTGAGACATGCGTGGTGATCACTTAATATAAAACAGAGGTGGAGTTATATGGGTCCACAGGTTCCTTGTCAAATATATCTGTATTACAAATATATATCACTACTACAAATTATTTAAACACATATTTTCAGTATATACTTTTTGTTTAGAAGATCTCATATTTTGAGAGAACTGTAGAAGTAAGTAGGACTGAGCTCATACCAAATGGATGCTAGCCACACCCTAGGCAAATATATATATATATGTTAATGCCTGATAAGCACTTGCTACAAAGCATGCCTAATTGCATCAGCTCTAGGATATTGCTAGTTATTGTGATTTCCATCCTCTAGCTTGGAGGATTACATGAAATGGTTTGTTTTAATACTGTTCGTAGAAGCATCCAAGAAAAGCATGAACGTTTGTTTTGACTGCATATCTAAACTGCTCTAAATGTGAGGTTTTATTTTGGCAATAGCAATATTTTTGGTACTATGTAGCAGTGTTAAATGTTAAATCAGATATGTAAGATTCTGATGTTGGATATGCTTTAAGGTGGGTTTTTTTTTTGTCTTGATGGTTCCATAAACAACAATTCCTTCATTAGAAAACAAATGAAGAATATATTATTGCTACTCAAACCTAGCTTACCTAAAGCAACAGAGTCAATTTGAAAACTCAACATAAGTTTATGTAGCATGCAATCCAGTGATGGGATTCAAATATGTGAACAACCAGTTCTCTGTGTGGATGCCATTCTGGAAGTCCATTCTGGGCCTGGGCAACAAAAAATTAGTTACCGGCTCTACCAAACTGTTGCAAACCAGCTACTCCCACCACTGTTGCAATCTATACACAGTATATATACTGAGCTCCCAGCAACATTCCCAGCAACTTTAATAAACAGCATGAGCAAAAGCAGAACCAGTAGTTATGTATCTTTGGCCTACTACATTGCAAAAAAGACAAGACAAAGAAAAAAAGCAGACCCAGTGGAAATTAATGTTACCTTGGAATGTTCCAGATAAACCCATCTGTGTGACCTTATTATTTATCCTTCCTACTAGGTCAGCATTCTTGCCATACTGTCTCTGAGATATGGTCAGTGAATAGAAACAATTTATTTTACTGGGCCATAGGTTCCTGATTGATTCTTTCCCTGTCACCATTCAGGGTCTATTCATCTGCTATGTATAGTTTTCTCAAAAGGACATTTTAAGCATTTCACTTTTTTGGGGTGGAGACGGGACACACTATGTTTGGTAGTGGTTATAGCTTACATGTCTATGGAGGCTAGCTTTTACTATCACATTATATTTATTAAAACCTATTTATGGTGAATACAAATTGTACTATGATTATTGTATATATATTTCAAATTAATAAATGTTTCACATAGGCAGGAGTCACTAAAAGGACCATGAAGGAAGGTAGTTTTCATAGCAGATTACATCTAGATTTTGTAACATAATGATTCACAAATACTTCACATTTGCTTTCAATTTCTAGACGTACATCCTATATTCTTAATTAAATTAATGTGTAATATTGTTTGTATCTAAAAATCAAAGTTTGTCATTCATAAAGTGAATGTATACATTCCTCTCATGAGAAAACATAAGTGTTCCTTACCTTCATGTTATCAACTTTCCATTGTGAGTTTTAAACAAACAAATAAATACAATTTATGCTTCTTCATGCCCCATTTTTATTCATTGTGACGTTTGTGCTACCCTGCTTCTAAGGATGGTTTCGATATAAAGAAATCAAGGACTAGCTGAATAAAAAAAAATCTCTAACCTCTTTGCAGATTTGGTTAGCAAATGATCTCTTTTAGTGACCATGTTCAACAGTGAACGTAATCAACTATATGAAGTATGTACAGTCTATCTTAGTGTATGGTGCATGATAAAAAGTGTGTCATCTTGCTAAATGTGCTAAAGAAACAATATACCAAATTCCAATAGAAAATCAAAATATAATTGCTGCTAAAAGTACCAGGAGTTAGGATATAAACTTTCATGATCAAGACCGCCCCCCAAGAATAGCTAAATTCCTTCCTAAATGACTTTCTAAAATTCAATATTCCATGACATGACTGATAAAAAACAGCTGGTGAGAGTACATTTCATATAAAATATGAAATGAAGAGGAACTTATATTAAGACCAATTTGGAAGCGATCACTTCGGCAAGATATCAGTATCTTTCCGCATTGATCGCGTCTGTGAAATCTCGTCCGGCTGCCCTGTTTAGGGTGACTCGCTCTCTCCTTGATACGGGGAGGAGGGAGGAATCTTTGCAGGGCAATGCCGAAGAATTTAACATCTTTTTCGCAGACAAGGTCGCTCAGATCCGGGCTGTCTTGGGCTCCAATTGGAATACAGCGTCGGCTAACAATGAGTCAGTCGAGATGACAGAGGCCCGTCTTAGTCCTGTTGAATGGGAGAAGTTTGACCTGGTAGCTCCTGATGATGTGGACAAGGCCATTGGAGCTGTGAGTTCTGCCACCTGTTTACTGGACCCGTGCCCCTCCTGGCTGGTCTCAGTTAGCAGGGCGGTGACACGGAGCTGGGTCCAGGCTGTTGCAAACACTTCACTGAGGGAGGGGTCCTTTCCGGCTCCCTTAAAGGAGGCACTCATGTGCCCCCTCCTCAAGAAGCCTTCCCTGGACCCGGCAGTTTTAAATAACTATCATCCAGTCTCCAACCTTCCCTTTTTAGGGAAGGTTGTTGAGAAGGTGGTGGCACTCCAACTCCAATGGTGCTTGAATGAAACTGATTATCTGGGCCCTCAGCAGTCTGGGTTCAGGTTCGGTTACAGCATGGAAACTGCTTAGTCGCGCTGACCGATGATCTCTGGCAGGCCCGGGATAGAGGCTACTCCACTATCCTGGTGCTTCTTGACCTCTCAGCGGCATTCGATATCATCGACCATGGTATCCTTCTGTGCCGGTTGGAGGGGCTTGGAGTGCGGGGCACTGCTTTGCGGTGGTTCACCTCCTACCTCTCTGGCCGGTCGCAGTCGGTGTTTGCAGGAGGTCAGAGATCGGCTCCGAGGCCTCTTCCATGTGGAGTCCCTCAGGGGTCTGTTCTCTCACCTCTGCTTTTTAACATCTACATGAAGCCGTTGGGTGAGATCATCCATCAACACAGGGTTGATGATACTCAGCTCTATAACTCTACCCCGCGTCATTACAGCGAAGCAGTGGAAGTGATGAACCGGTGCCTGGAGGCTGTTGGGGTCTGGATGGGTGCTAACAGGCTCAGACCTTTGAAGAATGTCCGGAGACTGCAAGTAGTCCAGAATGTGGCCGTGCGAGCCGTCTTGGGTCTCCCAAGACATGCTCATATCACTCCAGCCCTCCGTGAGCTGCACTGGCTACCAATTGGTCTCCGAACACAATTCAAAGTGTTGGTTATGACCTATAAAGCCCTTTATGGCAATGGGCCAGGATACTTGCGGGACCGTCTTCTTCCCAGCGACCGGTTAGGGCACATAGGGTTGGCCTCCTATGGGTCCCGTCTGTTAGACAATGTCGTCTGACGGGGCCTAGGGTTAGGGCCTTCTCTGTTGCTGCCCCAGCCCTCTGGAACCAGCTTCCCTCAGACATCTGTACTGCTTCCTCCCTCCTAGCTTTCCAAAAACTGTTGAAAACACATTTATGCAGACAGGTTTGGGGCGTGTGAGCTGCACTCTGCCCCTGAGCCTTTGACTGTGACTGTGTGTGGTATGAGTGAAATAAACTATTTAGTTTTTTATACTGTAAATTAGTAATTTTAATTGTTTTTATCTTGTTATTTTTTTATACTTGTATTCTTGTTGTGAGCCGCCCTGAGTCTTGGGAGAAGGGCAGCATATAAGTTTAATAAATAAATAAATAAATAAATAAATAAATAAATAAATAAATAAATAAATAAATAAATAAACAAACAAACAAACAAACAAACAAACAAACAAATAAACAAATAAACAAATAAACAAATAAGCAAATAAATAAATAACTTTATCTAAGCTTTATGAAGGTCCATGTGTAGTGTGTAATACGGTAGCTTCTCTAGAGCATTCTATTTTCTGGTTTTTGTCTGCTACTTTTCTTGTCTGCTACTTTTTCACATTGGAAGTCTTTGGAATCACAGAGATATAAGTCATCTAGTGATAATGATCTTATTATTTATTATTTCTCCTCCACCTCTTTCTCCTGTTGATCAGTCTTGATTCCTGGCAAGCACATGAAAATAACTATAGACAACATTTTCAGAAGTGATTTTCCATCCTCTCCTTCCTAGGGCTAATGAGGCAGTATCCAGTTGGCTTCCACACCTAAAGGAATAGCTGGAACTCAGATCTCACCCATCCTAGTTCAGCATCTTAAACATGCTAGTGGGAGCAGGTTCTCAACTTTTTGTTGATTAATGATGTATATCTCTAATTAGTTGTGTTGTGACTGAAAATATATATTTAAGGGACAACTGTTTTAAAGCTTTGAGTTGAAAAAACTATGAAATTGTTGTATTATGTATTGTTACTTTCTACAGTGAATGTGTTCACTGGAAGGGGAAAAAAATCCATATGTTTTGCCTCTTTCAAGAACCCCCATCAGATGCCATAGCAACTCTATATGACAATGTTACATTCTGTTTGTGAAATTTAGGAACCACACATTTTGTAGTGCAAAATATTTTATTGAAATAATACTATTGCATATTATGGTCCTGTTAATAGTATGATGTGACAACAAAATTGATTCATTTTGGGTTGTTGTAATTTAAAACAATTAGATTTAGACCACTATGATATTTGATTTTATAGTTAGTATGGCAGCATATTGAGTTTTCAAATTTAAGATATACTGTATAGCAAATCAAATTTGTTGCTCTTTGCATTTCTTCATGTTGTATTTAAAACAGAAATTTCTTAAAATTTAAATTAATTCTGTGAAGTAGATCAGAATGAGACAATGTTCAGTAAATACGTATTGAAGATATACCTGGGCCTCAACAGGATATGCAATGATGATATTTAGATTCCATATTACTAATTGACCATCCTAAGATTAAACTCAATTTTAATGATATTAAATAGAGATAGAGAAACCTTTATCACTTCAAATTCTGCCTTCACAGCAATGCTATCATTTAAAGTTGAATAATATTTCTAATGGGCAATCAGAATGATTCATCTATATAACCTAAAGTACATTGAAGCAAATGAAATCAATCTAAACTGCAAAACATGATTTGTGATATAAATACCCTTGACTAAATAAATGCACTATACAAGTCCTGTAAAATGCATTTACCCATGACAATTTATATACACATCTTTTGTTGTACATATCTGCTGGCAATAAATCATGTGTATTGAAGCATATTCAAATTAATTCTGTAACCATCATTTCTAGCATAAGCTTAAATGTCACAGTGCTGAAAAATTATTTAGTTTAGGAATATAATTTATATAGGACAGAAACACTAAGAAAAATAAGTTTCTAGGCTTATTGGTACACCTAAATTACAGGGAAATTTTATTTGACTTTAATATTCTTGTGTCTTGTCTTCCATCACCATAATATTTTTTCAATGAAACCCATAGAAAAAGACACTAGACACAAGGAAATTATTTCCCAAGGAGGGAAAAATATATATAGTTTAGCTTTCGGGTTACAGATCTGTATTATTTTCAAAAACAGAACTACAGATTAAAATTAGAACTATATATCTCCCTGAAGTCAAAGGTCAGAAAGCAATAGAGCCAAATGATTATACTGCTTGGTGACCTGTAAACGTTCCTGTTTATTAGGTACTTCAGGTTCAACAGTTGGAGCCCTGGAAATATGCATTTTTAATTACCTTGAAAGTTGTTTCACTAAAGGTGAGGTGGGAGTCCTGAGAGAACAATGCTACAGCAAGCAACTTATTAGTTGCTCAGCTTTTGCTATTATTCCCATACTTCCTTCTTTTCATTTTCTTTCACTGTAAGATGGAGAATGCTGATGAGTGCAGTACAAATAGCCTCTAGTGATCAAGCACAACCAATTTAAATGAGTATTTGAGTGCACTGACTGACCTTCCCAATAAATAACATGACATCTTCTTGGCTATCTGTAGAAGTTAATACAATGACATGATTGCCCATTTCCAAAGGCAAAATACTATTAGGAATATGTGCCTATTTACTTCTATTCCACAATGACTATCCTCTTCCTGTAAAATGCTGTAATGGTAGTTAAAGTACTTTGCCTCCCCACAATAAATTTCCTTTCATTGAATAGCTTTTCTTTTAGAATAAATTACCTCCATAATTTAGTTATTCTTATAGCAATTGACACTTCCAGCAAATACCAACCTGTACATACTTATGCTCATTTGGTATTTAATGAGTCAGTATTTTAGTCTTTATGCACTATATCAATTCCTTAGAATCCCAATGCAACATTCAAGCGTACAGTTTGATCGATAGTTTCTCAAGCCTAAATGATTCCTATAAACTAGTATAAGAAGCTGCTGTTCCCTTAATATTTAGTGTGTGCTTACAGACCCAAGTGCAGGTCACATCCAAGCCCATTAGGAAGCATATGTATATGTGGCATTTGTATTACCATTGTCCTTTCTTTTTTATGTCCCTAACTTTCACTTCAGAGTATCATGAAATATACAGTATGATCCAGGCAGGACTTTCTTTTTTCTTTTTAAGTTTTTTATTAATAAAACAGTTAAAACAAAAAAGGACATAACGTGACTTTCCAGTATATATAATCCTAACAATTTGTTCCTTGCCATACATATAATTCCTAATCTTTATATATACACGTTTTCCTATATAATACAGTCTCAAATTTGTTTCTCTATATACTAGCATACAGTTTTATATACCACAATCTTAACATTAACTTAAAATCCAAGCATACCAGCAATAAAATTTGTCCCAAATTTCAAAATAATCCGTTTCTGTCTTGTCCTTTAATTCCATAGTAAGTCTATCCATATCAGCACATGATAAGATTTTACATAGAATCTCTTCTTCTATTGGAATTTCTTTATTTCTCCAGTTTTGTGCATAGGCCAGTTTGGCAGCCGTGAAAATATGTAACATTAAATAAAGTGCCCCTTTATCGTATTTCTGTGTGGTAATACTTAGTAAGAGGAGTTCTGGTTTTAGCTCTACCTCTGTCATTAGAATTTCTTCTAGCCATTTTTTTAACCTTGTTCCAAAGGTCACGGACTTTCGGGCACTCCCATCACATATGACAATATGTCCCTCTTGCCAAATTACATTTCCAGCACATAGGGGAAATGTTTGGGCCCATTTTAGCTAGTCTTACAGGTGGGAGATGCCATCTATAAAACATTTTGTAAAGGTTTTCTTTGTAAGATGTGGCCAAGGTTAACTTCCTATTTCGTGCCCATAGTTCTTGCCAGATATACAGATCAAAGTTGAGATCAACTTTCTTTTACCTGTTCTTCATACACTGCTTGATCCAACAAATAATGATATAAATTTTTAATCATTTCATCCTCAGTACCTAATAGTATTTTATCCAAGCCTATCAATTCTATTTTTATACCTAATTCTTTTTTGTCTTTCTAATATCTCGTCTGTAATTGAAGGTATGCCCACCATTCTAATTCTATCCCTTTGTCTTGAAGAGTTTTCCTGGATTTCAATCCCCCTTTCTCATCTAGTACATTTTTATATATTATAATCTTCCCTAACTGAATAAACTTTGGATGTACATATATTTCTAATGGTAAAATCCAACCAGGGACTTGAGTATAGTTTGGTTGCCAGGATTTGACCCATACATCAATTAAAGCCCATCTAATATAGTGCCTGCGAAAATATTTATGTGTCCTATATTTCTGGTCCCATAGCATAGCATGCCATCCTATTTGTAAGTCATGACCTTCCAAACATAGTAATCTCCTGTTCTTCAAAAGTATCCAATCCTGCACCTATAGTAAAACTATGGCCTGATAGTATTTTTCCATGTCGGGGAGGCCAAGTCCCCCCCTCTCCTTCAAATCCTGCAATAATTTTAATTTGATCCTTGCTTTTTTTCCTTGCCAAATAAATTTGAGAATAATTTTGTTTAAGGTTTTGAAAAAATTTCTTATCCAATTTTATGGGTATACATTGAAACAGAAATAAGATTTTCGGTAACACATTCATTTTAATTACCGCTATTCTGCCTATGAAGGAGAGCTGTAACTTGGTCCAAGTATCTAAATCAGCTTTGATCTGTTCAATTAGTTTATCATAATTGTCTCTCTTAAGTGTAACGCATCTAGCGCTTAGTTGTATCCCTAAATATTTTATTCGTAATTTGAATGCCTATTCTATCAGCCAATTCATTTTTCTGTACTTTAATCATGTTTTTGACGAGCATTTTAGTTTTTTCTTTATTTATCTTCAGACCCAGGCAGGACTTTCTTAAACCAGTTCAGATTCAAACCAGCATGAGCATTGGGAAATACTCACAGAACAATAACATGTTAAACAGTAAGCATTAATTTGCCTGACCTTGCTTATAAAAGTTTTAGAAGGAATAGCTTTCTCATTTTTCATTCATAATCTGCCTCAATTTTCCTTCACTCTTTTTATCCTTGGAGAAAAGTGAATTTGACAAAAGAATGACTCAACCACATATAATGTTTCCTAAGACTTAAATATACAGAATTAGTAAAAGGAAGGAAACAAGTACAGTAGATCATCTCAACAACCTATGTTTGTTCTGTAGAAGGAATACAATGTGGACTCAGGATGCATAGCTTCTCTTAAACTATATTTCATGTCTTATTTTGCCAGACCAAAAAAAGGTTTCTGTACAAGTATTATGCCTGGAATAATAGTATTTAGACATGTCATAAAATACAAAGACAATAAAGGAGAATATTTGAAGCACAGGGTTGAAATGAGGGGACTTTGGTGCTCTCTGAGCTTGCTTGTTTTCTTGCAGACATGTCATTACCCAAAGTAGGTATCATCATCATCAGTGCTAGTAAGGAATGTGATTTGCTCTCAGTTTATATTCTGGTGGCTTGCCCTGTCAGTGTTGGTGGGGATGGTCTTAGAGATTCTTTGGTTGAGCTGTTTACTGTTGGCTCTTTGGCAATTTCTTGATTGGGGTATTGTTTACTTGATTATCAGTCTGCTGTTAACCTTGGAGTTAATCTATGCTGATCTGGGTGCTGATTGCTGGTGGGGAGGTGCTTGGGTCTTTTTGTTTCCTTTTTGGGCTGGTTGATTGCCTCTTTTACATAGTCTATCGAAGTTGTAAATGTCTATGTGTCTATTGATGGCTACTTTGTCAGAATGCCAGGCTTCTAGAAAGTCTCTGACATTTTTGGACTTGGACTGGTCTAGGATTGTCACATTTTCCCACATTTGAGCTGTGCTCTGCCCCTGGGCCCTAGGAGTGTCCCTCCATCAGCGATTGCGAGCTGATTGTGTTTGTATGTTGTGTGAATGCAATTAATTTTTAAATTTTTTATTGTATTGTTGCTGTGAGCTGCCCTGGGTCTTAGGAGAAGGGCGGCATATAAATTGAATAATAACATAAATAAATAAATAAATTTAACCACTGAACCTATGATTATATCTATCTATATGTTGTGAAATTAATACAAAGACATGTTTTGTCCAGGATACTTATAAAAATCAGATGCAAGTGGTCTAGAGGAGGTGAACAGCATGTCCACTACAGAACCAATCAAAATGCTCAAAGTTGCTTAGTAGTTGTTTGGTAGACTGCCTCTCTAATGGTCATGAAACATTTTCTACAACAGCAAACTGACCAACAATTTCACTTCAGTTAAGTTGCTTCACAAAATAACTTTGAAGAAATACTTCACTTTAACCTTTATCAAAATGAAGCACATCCTTAAAAACCATTATCTACAATTAATACTATTTCTATGTTTTTCCCCTAAATGCCTTATAATATTCTTTATGTTTTACACTGTTTTATTGTAACATTACAGCAATATTCAGTAATAAAAGAATAATCAAACCTATTGTGCCCCCCTCCATCTCTTTCTCAAGTTCCTAAATCTGTAGGCTTTTAAAAAGAGGATTATTTGCAGAGCTGGCTTCTAATCAACAAACTGCAAGTATCATATATTTTCTAATAAGTTCATATTGCTGACATTGTCATTATAGGAATTTAACACTGAAGAGTTCTGATTGATACCAGATGTTCCTTACAATTATACCGCTGACTGCACAACATACTGAAACTCTGATGCCAGTTTAATAATAGGCATGAAATTAGTGGAAAGTTCTCAAGGAGAGGATGGCATAGATCAGAAACAAGGTGAGGCTGAAAGCTTTTGTAATATCTTTCGATTCATATTCAAATGAACTGCTTTGTCAGTATTATATGAAAGAGGCTTTCAAAATCTCTACATATATGAGCCAAAAGGTAGATATAATGTCTGGTTAGAAATGCTATATTTGTCTCACATAAAATTCTGCACATACATTGTTTCTTCAGATTGAATGTGGATTTAGAGGGGTCCAGGTTACAGCCCAATTTATGCTCTCCAGCAAGTAGAGTATACAAATGAGACTTTATTTCCTTTCCCAATTCTGTATTGCATGCATTTGGAAACTAGTGTAAAAAGTATGACAATTGATGCACTTTAGGATAACCACATCCATAGGTTGCACTGTTGCTTTGATCTAGATTTGATTACCAGCATAACAGATGAATATTACAGCATAATATTCTATTTTTTTAATTCCAACTTTCCTATTTCCTCTCTATTTGTGAATTGAAATGCACACTTAGTGTGAGACAGGAAACCAAAAATAGCATACTATTTTTAGTGTGCAATATGCCACTAGACACACTTCAAGGAATTTGAGAAGGGAAACATTGATCCAGTGGAAAAGGGCAAAGAAATTACCATTGACTGCAAAAGAAGTTACAAGATGTCTTTTAAAAAGAGTCTGCATGAATGTTAAAAATGCTGAGAACATGTCATGGGCATGTTCTTATTCTTGTCCTTACTGTCGACCAGAAAAAAACCAAAACCAACCAACCAAATCAAGAAACAAACAACAAATCAAGAAAGTGCAGTTACCTTTTGGAACAGCACCTTTGGGACATTCTCTGATATGTTCTGAGCATCTAGTAGAGTGCATGTGGTCCATGTATCTTCAGTTAAATGTTGTCATGTTGTGGAGTTAAGGAACATGCCTCTCTGCTATGATGCCTATCTTCTGGAACACTATCCTCCCAGAGATACATATAGGTGCCACCCTTCAGTACATTTCTGAAGACCTGACTGCGCTCCCAGGCCCAAATTGTGCCAATTTTTTATTGTTATTTCTGTGAAAATATGTAACATTACATATGGGCATTCATGTTTCTTTTTTATGTTACATATTCTTTCAAAATTGACATGTAGACAATTTTATGGAGTTGGATGGCCTCAACATTTTTTTTCCAAAATATTTTATTAGTTTTTTTAATTTTAACAAAAAGTACTTGAGACACACCGTGGTGGTTGGGTGAACAAAGATTCCAAAATACAAACACACATGAACAGCTAAAACTTAATACATACACTGTCATCTCTCTATTTCCCTCAAACAACATAATAAATTTAATATATTCCATTTCTATCCTAAAATTCTTTTCTTTTTTTTAAATAATATACCATGATATTTATGAGGTGTTACCATACATTCTTTTCACATTCATATATGAAATACTTTTAGTAAGAATAAGTACATACACATGACTTTTGGTGTTGCTCGCCCATTTCCCCTTTCACCGTATCCACACTCCTTCTTCTCTACCTTCTTTCTCCCTTTCTTCTCTTCCCTACTTTCCTCTTCCCCTCTACATCACTCTCGTCCCCTTTCTCCTCCAACCTTTCTACTTCCTTCTCCCCTCCTTTACTCTTTTCTCTCTCCTCTCCTTTCTTCCCTCTCATCCCTCTTCAGATACAGTTCAGGGGTAATGTCCGAGCAACTCCTCTCTCCAAATTTCCCTATCTGTATTGTATACAATAAGATTAATTTTCTCTTACATTAATACTTCTATTTTATCTAATCTTCTCAGTATATACTTCTTAAAAAAAAGAAAAAAGTTTTTTATTGGTTTTTCCCACTTTTTCCAAAGAGCTTAGGACACAACATGGTGATCAGAATGTCCAATCATTCAAAGACAAAATCATATAAATATAGCTCAAATTAATTATCAAAATTTTCCTCTCTATTTCTTGAATATAGTATTGCTTATTAAGATTTATACAGTTTTAAGTAAAGTTCAATCAAACAAAAATCATCAATCACATGCAATTAAAATCTATATCCTGTTTTTAAGCTTTACTAATTATAGTTGTCATACTCCAATTACATTTTAGTAAGTATATAATTGTGATTTCAGGTATCCTTAATACAAGATCATTCATTGAGACAGATTTTTTTTCCTTTCCCTATCACAAGTAGCTCTTCTTCTCTCTCTATTACAACATAATTATCATATTTAAAATAATGATATAAGTCCAACAAAAACAGTTCTATTTTTAAGAGTATATTCTATCATTTCATCAGTCTACATCTATAAAAATATCTTTTTAAGCCCTTGATAAAATTTATATCTTCAAATAGTTATCAACTATAATATCAGGAAATTCTCATCTTTCATTCCTAATTAAATCAGACACGTTCTCTTTCTCTATTACAACATAAATATCAAATTTAAAATTACTATATAAGTCAAAAAAGGGAAAAATAATAATAATAATACATTTCTTTATATATATATATATATATATATATATATATATATATATATATATATATATATATATATATATATATATATATATTCAATCATTTCGTCATCTATATCTATAAGGTCTTTTTGTCCTCTAGACAGATTTACTCCCTCAAATAATTATCAACCATGGTAATAGTAAATTTACATCCTTCATTCGTCATTAAATCAGACAGAATTTCTAAAGCCTTTTTAACCCGTCAAATAACATTTTATGTCACATTTAAACCTGACTCTAGCTTTCTTTCTATGCCAGTTTGGTTCCCATAATAAGGCTTTTCGGTTATCAAACCTCAAGATTTGATTACGAGGATTCCTAACCAGTTCAAACTGAACAAATTTTCTTTCCCTTTCCTCTTTATTGTAATTTCCGAAAAATTATGTCTGGATATCAATCTTTGTTACTTTTGATAGTTGAACTGAGTCAACTACAGTTATTTCTTGGTCATCAAAATTGTCCATCAATTGTAGGTGACGTTGTATAGCATTAGTTGATTCAGTATTTTCCACATTTTCTCTCAATGCAGATTCACAATTAGATTATAAGAATAGTGTCTCTGTCTCTTAAAGTTGTATGTAGGTCTGTTCAGGATTACTCTGTTCATCTTCTATTGTTCCTTGTTCCATAACTTGGTTCCTTATTAGAGAGTCAATGTGAGGTTCCAAGGTGGCATCTTTGGATTTTCTCCAAGATTTCCAATAAGTTTTAAAATCTTCTGAGAATTCTAATATTTTTTCCAGTATTAAATCATAGTCAAGATGTAAATAACTTTCAGCCATTTTGGTGGTAGCTTTGCCTATTCCTTTATTTGAGACTACTTAAAAAAGATCCACAAATGTCTGCCTCCAAAGGTCTAATAGCCAGCTTCAGATGGCCTCAACATTTAACAAACAAACAAACAAACAAATGACAGACATATACAGAATCAAGTGACAGGGCTTCTGATTCTTCTAATACCTTTTGCATATGGTACCATTTCCTAGCTGAATGCAAATCAAATTGAGGAAAACTATTTAAAGTAAAATAATGTTTCTAAAAAAAAGGTTAAAAAATATATTGAGACACTTTAACAGGAGAAGAAACTTCAGATCACAGCACTGGAGAACATTGATGTTGGCATCAAAGTAAATGGTGTTTGGATCAACAATTTAACCCCTTAGAGAACTATTTGTCAACATACAAGAAGGTGGTCAAGTTCCACCATCGTGGAAAAGAACCTACATATCTCTAATCCCTAAAGAGGGAAAAGACAACGCTCAACCAGAAAACTACATATCCATCTCGCTATTGAATACGGATTACAAAATCTTTGCAAAAATCTTGGCTAACAGATTAATGACAGTGTTACAAAAAATAATTCACCCGGACCAAACTGGATTTATACAAGGACGACAGATGAAAACTAATGTAAGACAACTTCTTAATATAATAGAGTATTTGGAAAGGCATATCCAGGTGCCCGCTACTATCATGTTTGTAGATGCAGAAAAAGCCTTTGATAGACTGAATTGGCCATTTCTGAAAAAACTGATTGGGGGGATGAAAATGGGAGAACAGTTTATTAATTCCATATTGGCAATTTATCAGAAACAAACAGGCCAGATCATTGTGAATGGGGACTTAACAGACTCATTTAATATAGAGAAAGGTACTAGACAGGGATGTCCTCTATCCCCCTTGCTGTTTGTTTTAATGCTGGAGGTTTTACTGAACAAGATACGAGCGGCAGATGACATAAAAGGTATATGGATTAGACAACAGGACTACAGACTATGTGCCTTCGCGGATGACCTGCTGGTGACACTGACTCAACCAGCACAATCAGCCAAGAGACTGATGGAGATAATTAAAGACTATGGTAGGGTATCAGGCTTCAAAGTAAATATATCTAAGACGAAGATGCTAGTTAAAAATTTAGATAACAACTCAAAACAGGACTTAGAAAGAATAACGGGCTGTGAAATAGTTAAGAAAGTTAAATACTTAGGAGTTGAGATTGAAGCTGCAAATGGGAAATTATATAAAAATAATTATGAGGTGCTGTGGAACAAGATACAAACAGATCTGGACAAGTGGAAAACATTACAACTGTCGCTGCTGGGCAGGATAGTGGCAGTAAAAATGAATGTATTGCCAAAATTTTTATTTCTCTTTCAAATGCTACCTATACTCAAAAAGGATGTGGACCTAGACGAATGGCAGAAGGGCATTAACAGATTTATTTGGGATGGCAAGAAACTGAGGGTTAAATTAAAAACCATCCAGGATACAAGGAGAAGAGGTGGTTTAAAAATGCCCAATTTGAAGTTATATTATTATGCTGCGGCGCTGGTGGCGTTGAGCGACTGGATTAATATAACGAATGACAGAATACTGAATGTTGAAGGACATGGTTTACTATATGGCTGGCACACATACCTAGTGTATGACAAGAAGGTGGACAAGAGCTTCAAGGAGCACCCACTGAGAATCCCGCTGTTGCGTGTCTGGAAGAAGTACCAGTACTTACTACACGAAAAGATTCCCATATGGACGATCCCCAGACACGCAATAGGGGACATAAACATGGTACAAGGTCAAGATGTGGTGCCCTATAGTAAACTCGTAATGGAAGAAGGAAATGTGTTATCATTAAAGCCATCAAATATGCTAGCAGATGAAAGAATAGTGTGTACCTGGTTTTCATATTTACAACTGCAGTCTAGATGGCAAAAAGACCTGAAGAAGGGTTTATCACTAACAGATGAGAGTTTAATTGAACAGGTTAGAGAAAAAGGGCCCATGCATATTAAAAGAGTGTACAGTGTATTGATAGAAATTGACTCTGAAACTGTACTAGTCAAGGATTGTATGGTAAAGTGGGAACAAAATTTTGGGCAACCTATCACGATGGAAACGTGGGATAGAATTTGGGTGAAAAATGTAAAATTTACGCAAGCGCAACATTTAAGAGAGAACTTTTATAAAATGTTTTGTAGGTGGCATCTAGATCCGAAAAAACTATCATATATCTACCCTGACATCCAACCTAAATGTTGGAGATGTGAAAGTATGGAGGCTACATATTTTCATGTATGGTGGACATGCAGAAAAATTAAAGTCTTCTGGAGAAAAATATGGTGGACACTCCAAACCATTTTGAAAAAGTGTATTGAATTTCTACCTCAGGTGTTTTTGTTAGGGATCATAAAAGACTGTACCACCACAGAGACGAACTTAATTTTGAACTTGATCACAGCAGCGAGACTGTTGGTGGGACAATACTGGAAGAAGCCAGAAATACCATCTATTGAAGAATGGACTTTGAAAGTTATAAATTTGGCAGAAATGGCTAAAATATCGGCATACTTGAAGGATCGCTCAAATGAAAAATATATGTTGGACTGGAAACATTGGATAGACTACATACAAGAGAAACACCAATCAAAGAAAATGTATCTGGCTTATAGTTAAATCTTGATATACAGAGTGAAGAATGTTTACAAATTTAAATTGATTGTATTAAGTTGAATAGCAGTTAACTTGAATTTTTTCCTGGTTTACATGTACAAATATATATATCTATTAATAAAAAATGTTTAAAAAAAAAGATATGCTGACGATTCAGTTCTGTTTGCCAGTAAGCATGAAGACCTTGAGCTCCTCATTAACAGAGTCACAGAAATATCTGAAAAATATGGCTTGAAGCTTAACACCTCAAAAACCAAGATCACGGTTGTCAGCAAACAACCCGTTAATTTATCACCAATAAATTTGGAAGGAATACCATTAGAAAAAGTTGAAAGGATCGTGCACCTCGGTTCTAATTTACATGAAAGCTGGGACATGACCACTGAAGTAAAGACAAGGATAGAGAAAGTTTGAACAGCATTCTTCAGAATGAAAAAGGTCTCTGCAGTCACGACATAAGCCTAGGATTGAAAATCAGGCTTGTCAGATGTTATATTTTTTCTATCCTGCTCTATGGAGTAGAGAGTTGGTCTCTGACAGAAGGCCACCTGAAGAGACTAGAAGCATTTGAAATGTAGATTTACAGGCTGCTGTTATGTATAAGCTGGGATGACAAAATCAGGAATGAGGAGGTGATAAGATGCCTGAAAAAGCCAAGGGAAATCATCAAAACAATTAAAAAATGAAAGTTAGAATATTTTGGACATGTGGTACGACACCCAGAAAAATATGGCATACTCCATTTAATCCTCCAGGGAAAGACTGAAGGCAAATGAGGTCCAGGAAGAAGAACATCATAGCTTCAAAATCTAAGGTACTGGTTTGGACAAAACTCAGCAGCACTTTTTCGTGCAGCTGCTGATAAAAATAGGATCACAAACATGATCACCAACGTCCGATAATGGATACGGCACAAGAACAAGAAGAATTATCTCATGATCAGACCTGATTTGGAGTACTATATTTAATTCTGGGCATTACAATTCAAAGAGGAAACTGGCAGATTTGAACAAGTTTGGAAGAGAGTTTCTCAGATGATGAAGCCTGTAAACCAATGTTTTCCAACCTTGGTCACTTGAAGATGTATGGACTTCAACTCCTAGAATTCCCCAGCCAGCAAAGCTGGCTGGGGAATTCTGGGAGTTGAAGTCCACATATCTTCAAATGGCCAAGATTGGGAAACACTGCTATAAACCAAGCCCTTTCAGGTATGGGTAAATAATCTGTTTGAGCTACAGAAAATGTGCTAATGAAGAAGCAAATATAAGAGTCCAAATCTTAAGGCAGAAAAGGAAATGAATTTTATATTGACCTAAGTGACAGGACCAGAACCAATTGTTAAAATATGAGAAAGATGATTTAGGCTAGATAGGAAAAAAATTCTGACTATGAGCAGTCAGCCAGTGGAACAGAATAACATATGACATAAACAAAACTTTTTAAATGAGATCTTCAGAAACAGGATTTTCACTGGTCAGAGAGGCTCTTCTGTATCTTATACTGAGCACTCACTTCTTACTAACTCTGTGATTCTATAAAAATGGAAAAATAAAAAATCTGGGTATAAGTTGACTATTAAAAAGCCATAGTTGATAATAACTTCCATGGTACGGAAGTAAAATGCACAGCTAGGAGGTAAGTATGGTACATAATTTTGTTTTCTTAGGTTCAGTTGGCCAGTGTACTGGATAGAAAAAAGGACAATTAATCATCCTAGGAAAGGCAGTGAGAAATTACAACAAGATCATAAAAGATAATACATTTCTGTGTCCACAAATGGTTAAATTAATAAGCTAAGCTAAGTCTTGCAAAATCTGGACACTGGGAAATGGTAAGAAAAAGAAGTTAAATCTATGAATTATGAAGAGAAATACTAAGAATATCATGAACTACAAAAACAATCAACCAATATAACAATCTTGAGGCAATGATCAGCAAGCAGAAATTCTTATACTTTTGGCATATTATGTGAACAGATGATGGTCTATAAAAATAAGAGATATAGAAAAGAAAGGCAATATATAATATGATTGTTGGGATCAAAGAGAATCTCTTTGAACAACTATGTATTATCACATAGTGGATAATAAGTGAAGATGGCAGGTTTTTATTCATATAATAATTTGCTATAGTTTTTGGTTGACTCAATTACATTGACTAATCACTGTGCTATTTTAAGCACCTTTTAAGATGGTATACAAATGTTAAAATTAAAAGTGCACTAATATTTTATGTAATGCAACTTATAAAAATATTTTTTTGAACACCAATTTTATTTTGACCCTAGTATGGGTGAAAATAACCATACAATTTTCTGCACTAGTCCATTAGAGCTACTAATGAAACTCTGAAAGATCTATAGTAACATAACATTTATGCATTAAAATTTAAAATGAATACTCTTATTTATCTCACCCTGTTCATATAAGCCAAAATAATATCTGGATATCTGGATATTCTAAATGAAGCATACTTTCCTGGCTTAGCTACTGTTTCCGGAAACAAATCCATATATTAAATATTTAGGGCTTGTGAAGCAAGGATGACTTGTTTTTAAAGGCAATTTTTTTGATGAATTATCATTATTCAACAATGCAATGATTCATAGCTTGTCTTGGATGTTTAAATAAAGAAGTGAAGAATGAAGAGCATAAACAGGAGGAGTCAAGGGATGTTTTATTTAAAAGATGAAGGTGTCTGTGTTTTTTTAAAAAGAATTTATAATCATGATGCCTTGTGGCAATAAACCATTGCTAGTTAACTGGTCATGCTTATAATGTATGGTATGCCCATAGATATAATTCTTGTACAAAACACACACACAAATATGTATTGCATTTAAATGAGTATTTAAATGTTTCAAGTAATATGAATTTATTAAACTAAGCATCTCTTTTTGAATAATTAAACTCCTACCAATTTGTACTCAGCTGCTTTTGAAGTTCGTCCTCATTCTCACAGTTGAGAAAAGATGTGGCTGCTTTAATGATACAAAAAGGTCTTTGTATGGACTCCATGTTTATCCTTTTATTATCCCTGCACTTTGGAGGGAAGCAAATATAACCCCAATCTTCAAGAAAGGATCCAGAGGTGATCCAGGAAACTATAGACCAGTCAGTCTAACCTCAGTTCCAGGCAAACTGATGGAAACCATTATTAAAGATAAAATTACAGGGCACATAGAAAAACAGGCATTGCTGAAAGAAAATCAACATGGTTTCTGCAAAGGCAAATCATGTCTTACTAACTTGTTAGAATTCTTTGAGGGTGTAAATAAATACATAGATAAAGGGGCCCCAGTTGATATTGTATATCTTGACTTTCAAAAGGCTTTTGACAAAGTCCCTCACCAAAGGCTCCTAAAAAAAGCTCTCCAGCCACGGAATTAGAGGACAGGTCTTGTCCTGGATTGGTAACTGGCTAAATTGTAGGAAGCAAAGGGTGGCAATAAATGGACAATTCTCCGGATGGAAAGAAGTGAGAAGTGGTGTACCCCAAGGTTCAGTTTTGGGGCCTTTACTTTTTAATTTATTCATCAATGATCTGGATGTAGAAGTTAATAGTGAGGTAGCCAAGTTTGCTGATGACACTAAATTGTTCCGGGTTGTGAAAAGTGAAACTGATTGCCGGGAGCTCCAGAAGGATCTCTCGAAATTGTGTGAGTGGGCAACAAAGTGGCAAATGCATTTTAACCTAAACAAGTGCAAAGTTATGCACATCGGGGCAAAGAACCCCAATTATACTTACCAACTGATGGGGACCAAACTTTCTGAGACAACCCAAGAAAGGGATCTTGGGGTTTTGGTGGACAGCTCGATGAAGATGTCAACCCAATGCGCAGCAGCAGTAAAAAAAAGCAAATTCCATGCTTGGCATGATTAGGAAGGGAATCGAAAATAAGTCAGCAAGTGTTGTATTGCCTCTGTACAAATCGATGGTGAGACCACACTTGGAGTACTGTGTACAGTTCTGGTCACCGCACCTCAAGAAGGATATAATGGAACTGGAAAAGGTGCAAAAAAGGGCAACAAGAATGATCAAGGAAATGGAGCGCCTCCCTTATGAAACCAGATTGCAACGCCTTGGTCTCTTCAGCCTTGAAAGACGGCGTTTAAGGGGTGACTTGATCGAAGTGTATAAAATCATGCATGGGATAGAAAAGGTGGATAGAGAAAAATTATTTTCTCTATCACACAATACCAGGACAAGGGGGCACTCCCTAAAGCTCATAGCTAAGAAAGTGAGGACAAATAAAGGGAAATATTTCTTCACCCAGAGGGTCATTGATTTATGGAATTCACTTCCTGAAGGGGTCGTGACAGCTGTTAGCCTTGACAGCTTCAAGGCAGGGCTAGATAGATTCATGGATGCAAAGTGTATCGGTGGTTATTAAAACGGATGTCCATGTGCCGCCTCTATGTTGGTTGAGGCAGGCAGGATTCCCTTGGGTACCATTTGTTTGGGGGTCAAGGGAAAGGGAGGGTTTTGCCTTCTCTTTCTGCTCAAGATCCCCATGTACATTTGGTGGGCCACTGTGTGACACAGAATGCTGGACTCGATGGGCTTTGGCCTGATTCAGCATGGCTCTTCTTATGTTCTTATGTTCTTATGTCTTATGGATTATGTGACACTGAACCACTTAAATAATGTTGCTAGGAAGAATTTTTCATGTACAAAGGAGGAACCAGGAAGCTTTGTAAGCTGAATCTATAATTTTCAAGGCAGTATAAAATACTGAGATGAAAACACAGTGCATTTTCTCTTGGGAAAGCCACTGCCCACATATCTTCTGACCCTGTGATAAATTTAATGTTTAAAAAACTGATAAATAGCCTAACGCTGATAAATTAGTAGTGGTAAAATGATAACATCTAATGTTAAACAAAAATAGTTGCAAAATATAAAGTAGAAAAGTTTTAAAGTAGGGAACTTTTTTAATAAGTGGATTCCTGGGGGGAGGAAACAAGATTGATTTTATTTTAAATGTTCTTTATCAAAAGAAAATGGTTTATTATTTTGATTCTTTGCTTACTTGATCATAAAAGTTCAGGAAATATATAAAAACTTAGGAAGTGAAATTTTGTCCTTCTGTTTGAGCAGTTTCCTTTCTAGCAGATAGAAAGAACTTGTTTTCAACTAGATGTTGTTGGACTGCATCAGCTCTATGAAAGTTGTTAGTAAGCAGCTGACTAGCCTGTGTTTGCCTGGTGCTGCCCCTTTTGTTGGATCTTAAATTATCTGATAAAATTTACCAGATATTAACAAATCTTTAATTCCACCTTATTTTTCTCATAGAACTTGATTTGTAATTTCTATAGCTGTTCAACTCAACCAGATGATTTATTTCTTTGTTTTCAGTCATTGTATATGTACAAAAGTTAAGAAACTTTTCTTGTGATGGTCCTGCAGCTGCTGGCCCTGCTTCCTAGGACAATAGTTCCTGTGTCCTGTAGCCCATATTTCATCATATTGTTTATGGGAGAGATACTCGACCTGTCCAGTACTGTTACTTCTTCAGTGCTATTGTAACTTCAAACCATAACTAAACAAATGGTTGTAAGCCAATGACTATCTGTATGCCATTCCTGAAATTCTATATATGATGTATATGTATATGTATTTGTGAATACTTGCATATGCCAGGTAAGATCTTGTTGTGTATACTTTTTAGAACAGTTACAATAATCTGGTGTTTTAATCTAAAGAAGAGATGTTTGAAATCTTTGAAAAATCTGATTTTTAATACTTTTTTAAAATTAATTTATGAATTTAGAGTCTCTTCTCATTTATGAATAGAGAGAGAAATTCTATAAAATAAGAAATGTTCAACTACTATATCTGAAAAAGTATGCTGTCTTGGCACTGTGGAGAGATTTACTACAGGACAAAGGTGTATTATTATTAATCTAAACAATATGGGTTCAATTCCCAGTTTTCAGAATTTTATTCCAGAATAGCTTTGCAAAAATGTGCCATATTGCCTAGAAAGCAAAGCTATTGTTTTTCTTTTCTATCAAAGTCTTCTCTCACTGCGGAACAAAGGAGAAATTATATAGTGAATTAAATAGTATTTAGCAAACCAGCAGAACATTTCACAGAAATAGATCGTTATGCTACATAAAAGTAATTTCACATATCTCACTTTTCCCAATTTCTTGCCCTATCTTTTCCATGGATGATACTCAGAGCTGCTGGAATAAAGTGGAAGGCATGGCTGGGACATTGATTTAAATAGCATTTAGGATCCTCAGCACCATGCCTGGTTTACTTTCCTATGGAAGCAATTGAATTGTTGCACAATCTAGTGCATGATTTACATGCAGTTTGCTCATTAAACTAAGAAGGTCTTCAAAAGAGACCTAGCCAGTTTACCACTGGTCAATCAACAATATGAAATTTTACAGCAGTATTCCAGTATTTGAGAAGCTACCACAAAGAGGAGGGGGTCAAAGCACCAAAGGGCAGGACAAGAAACAATGGATGGAAATTAATCAAGGAGAGAAACAACCTCCAATTAAGGAGAAAATTCAGAAGTGGGTGCTTCATCACTTGAGGTTTTTAAAAAGAGACTGGATAACCGCTTGTCTGAAATGGAACTGGTTGAGCAGGGAACTGGACTAGAAGACTTCTAAGGCCCCTTCCAGCTCTATTCTGATTCTGATTTACAAAAGACTAAATGAGCTAAAAGGTTTGGGAACCCCTGTGTTAAAAGAGTAGTTAAGAATTTTTAAGCACATTCTTAAAGTGCTTAGTTTTGTAAGAGAGAGAGAGATACACACAGAGAATATTATACTTTCATGCCTTACTATTATTTCTCTGGACTTATATATTACGTCAAAAAATACCAAAAATATATGTTTATAAAATCAATAAGTTTGTAATTGTTTATTTATTTGACTTTGATATTGCCTGAGCAATATTAACTCAGGGTATCTCACAACATAGGTACCCTATTATTTTTATTATATTATTATCCAATTTTCTCATGGCTACATTTGAATATGTGGTCAAAATGATATAACATTGTTTATTGATTTTTGAAGGAAAGGCAATTTCTTAGCATACATACTTTTCAAAAAGTCAGAACCTTATGGTCCTGTCAAATAAAAACACCTAGCATTAAAATAAATACAGACTAAATAAGAAGTCTGTAAATAAAGATGTCCAACCTTGTTTCCCAAAGCTTTGAATGATAAATAAGGAGGATATATGATACGACCAAAAGTTTTTATTTATGTTTTCTGGATAAGGAAAAACCACAAAATAGGCGTATCAGTTTTTATTACTAAGCATTTTTTGTACCCTTAAATGATATTTTGAAATATGAATTGTTGGTAGGTTATTTAATGTCGCTTATTTGCCATATGATAGCTAGGTTTAGAAAAATTTAGATGAAGCAAATTTGGCCTATAGACATGCAGCAAAAACAACAAAAATGAGAAAAATGAATTAAATTTTGAGTAGTTTGGAATTAGTTTGGCATGCAGATGAATGTAATTTATCCAGTCTTTAAAATCAAAGAGAAAATTCCTCAAATAATATGAAAAATTATGAAATAATAAAAAAATTCACTGTAAAAATCTACAAGTTAGCATGTTGATTGAATTCATGCCTTTGCAAGATAAAAAAAATAACAAATATCAGCAAAATGCTTAACAATTGCATTAATTGTTCTGCTATATTCTGAAAATGACATTTGAAACCAGGTATTTCATTTTACTTCAGAGTTTTCATCCACATTTTAATAGAGATTTTTAATTTTTTAGTTCTCTTTTCACATAAGAATATATTTATTAATTATTTTTACATTCAAATATTTTCTGTAACATTTGTTATAGTCATCTGCTTAATGGTCTGTTGAAAGAGATTTTTTTAAAAAGAGTTAATGATGGTCTTGCAACCTTTGATTTATCAATTGAATGCCATGTTTTGTAATACAGATGTGATTGCACATTCAGGCCAATATTGACATAACCTTATTGCAGAAGTGATATTCTCTTATGAGTCCTGCTGCTGTTGGAAAATATGTTGAGGTGTACTATTTGTATATTATTGGAACATTTAATATTGTTATATTTATGTAAGATAATTATTTTATACTTAGGCATATCTTCTAAAATGATTATACTTGAAAGGCAGTATATCTGTAATGGAAGAAAGCAAGGTATTCAAGCATATAAAAGTATGCAGAAGCATAGTCGATGTACTTGATCCAGTTTATACTTGATGGAAAGTTGTTCTGGCTATGATTTGTTTTCTTTTTCTTACCTCATATCCTTAGCTCCTTCGGCTTACTATTGTTGTGGGTGTCTCTAGACCAGCTTGGGAAATGTCAGAAGATGAAGAGGAGCAACCAGGCCCCTCTGGGTGCTTTCCCCTCCCGGCAGGAGAGACAGAGAGGGAGGAGATTTGCATGCAGTCTGAGTCAGACTCTCAAAGCGGAGACTCAGATTTGGAACAGGAAAATTTATGGCTTGATCCGAGATTCCGAAGGTTTGATAGGCGGAGGTCTCAGTTACGTGGAAAAAGGAAGCCATGGGGGAAGTGACATATCGGAAACTATATTAGAAGGTGAACGAGGGACTAATTCTTTGTCACGAGCAACGTTAATATCAAGGAGTAACCTGATATCTTGAGAAGTTCGTTTGAACTCAGTTTTCTGGTGTTTTTGGAATGTACGGAAGATTAATGAGGTCTTGAACAACCTGAGCGATAAAGAGTGAGTTATTGGAAGGGGGGAGAGCATGTTTAAGCTGAATGTAAATAAATCAGATTTGGCCGTTCCGCAAACAAAATGCCAGCAACTTGCTTTGAAGTGAATCTCTTGAAATGTGTTAAATAAAACTCTTAAAGAAATATTCCTGTGGACTTTACTAAGCTGAGAAGGGCCAGATACAACAACTATACACTTGTCTTTTATGTGCTCTACGTATAATGTAGCATATTGGAACAGAAAATAGAGTGATCTATAGGTATTCAAATTGGCCTTGGAATAAATGTGTCTGTTTGTGTGGTTGTGTGTATGCATGCATGAATGCATGCAAAGATGCTATAATTTGACTCAAATCTTCAGTAATAAAAAATGCTTAAGATTAAAACTTAAGCCAAGGAAATGACATGATAGGAGTATATTTATTTTCAAGAAGTTAGGAGTGTATTTATTTTCAAGAAGTTAAGATGAAATAATATGATTGGCTTAGAAGAGAGCTGAGCAACTGTAAGATATATGCAAATTCTTCATATACTTTTTGTTTTCATCCCTCTCCAGCATCATAAGAGTTACATTGCCAAAATTTGGTAGCATACTATTCTATTAATAAATGCAATTTTGTAATTTTGTTCTTTTTTCCCAAATAAGAATGGAAATGGTAGCAAAGAATTATTTAGGAGAAAATTGTAAATTTACTTTGTATTACTAAGGCATTTTGCAAGTCTTCAAAAACATGGCCCTGGGCATGGCCCTGCCCATATCTTGGTTGTAGGGAAGATAGCTTAGTTGATGCCCAGTTATTATGTGCTTTTATTTTTGTTTTATAAACTTCATGTTTCTATTTGTTTCATTTTAAGCTGCCTAGAGCCACATACAATTGAGATATGTAGGCACCAGATCAATCAGTTAGTCTAAGACTGACATTGGTTGCTTTTATGAGTTTTTTGACGGACTCAGTTTAAATATTCCAGATTCAATAATATATTATTCTGTATGCTGAAAAGATTACTTCCTTCCTTCCTTCCTTCCTTCCTTCCTTCCTTCCTTCCTTCCTTCCTTCCTTCCTTCCTTCCTTCCTCACAGAAAATATATATCAGCAAGAATTTTTAAATTTTTAAAATTTCAAAAAACTGATAAAACGATAATTAAACATAAATCAGAGGTTTTTGGAAAATCTTGATGCTTTCCAAGATCAAGCAGCATTTTTGTCATGCCTCAAGCAATCATAACTTAGACATGGCAGACCACATAATAACTGAGCAAATAATTTTTGCATTAATAGAATGAATGATAGATTGATATCTACTCAGTTGACTATGTGATGGATTTTCTATTGCTGATCAATTCTGGTTACAATAAAAATCAAAATATAAAATTTAGTTATTGTTTAAGTACTTTTCCATTTGGACTGGAAGCAGACTGAAGTACCTTAAGGCAGGGGTGTCAAACTGCCGGCCACCAGGCCAGTTGCATCATATGGAGGCTACGCCCACCCCAGCTCTAGCAATGCAAAAAAAAGTCTGGCACCCGTGCCTTAAAGGATCAGTGATGTTTAATATCTTACTATGATGAAAGTTTGAAAGTCAAAATAATGTGAGATTGTGAAATTGAAGTATCTGTCTTATGAAAAATAGACATTCCATAAAATTATTAGGCAAAATGAAGAGAATTTTATAAATTTAAAAACAGATTACCTGTTAGAAAGCACATGAAATGTAATTTCTTTGCTGACTTACAGTAGATTTCAAGGATAAGTACAACAGAAGAAAAATCATCCTCCATATCATGAAAAAGAATATATAACTCTAGGCAATTCTGGAAAACAAATCCTTCACAACAATCCTCTTTAAAAACTGGCATAGTAACTGTTCAGAGAAAGATTATTAGGACCACTTGAAGCATCACAGATATGATGAATGACCAATAAAGCACTGTAATGTTTCTTCTCTGGCTGAAGGAAAACAAGTGGTAATATCACTTTGTATGTCTAAACAGTCTGAGCAAATCCTCACTATAAATCAAGGCATCTATAAAACACCACAAATAGCTACTGTTTTTTTTAGGCAGTATAAATGGTATAAAATAAATATAAACTTGTTCTTCCATGATGGTTTCTTTTTCTTTTTTCTCTCCATGCCCCACCCCCATGCTTTTCCGTTACATTGGTTAATATTAATTCATTAAAACTTAATTTAATTTTAATGACAATAATATTAATATTTAAATAGGTATAATTGTTTTACAGTTGCATTTTTCTTTCAAGTCATTTTAACTATCTCCCTGATTATATGTTACAAGACAACTTGAGATCTGTTGGGTCATCCTTTTAAAAATATATCCTTACCAGAGTGTATATATATATAAATACTGTATATCCAATTATTTTAAAAATGTGAATCCCAGGCATATTCATATTAAAAGTGAAATACTTCAAACACCAGGATAAATATAAAACCAGCTGTTTATTGTTAAAAACAACCGTTTGTTCTACAAACATCTGTCTGCTACAGATGTTTGTAGAACAAATGGTTGTTTTTAACAATAAACAGCTGGTTTTCTATCTATCCCGGTGCTTGAACTTTTTACACTCAGAAAACATATATGTATATATGTGTGTGTGTGTATATATGTGTGTGTGTGTATATATATATGTGTGTGTGTGTGTGTGTGTGTGTGTGTATATATATATATGTGTGTGTGTGTGTGTATGTGTGTGTGTGTGTGTGTGTGTGTTTTCTGAGGTTTTCGCGGGTGTTTGTATGTAGGTCTTTGGTTCTTTGGGTTTTCTCCCACGTAGAATTTGAAGTGTCTTGGCAACGTTTCGACGAAGTCACATTCGTCATCTTCAGGCTGGTGCTTTCGGCTTCGTGCTTCTAGCAGCTTCAAATTCTACGTGGGAGAAAACCCGAAGAACCAAAGACCTACATACAAACACCCACGAAAACCTCAGAAAACATATATATATATATATATATATATATATATATATATATATATATATATATATATATATATATATATATATATATATATATATATATATATATATATATATATATATATATATGCAGGTCTTTGGTTCTTCGGGTTTTCTCCCACGTAGAATTTGAAGTGTCTTGGCAACGTTTCGATGAAATCTCATTCATCATCGTCAGGCTGGTGCTTTTGGCTTCTGCTACCAGGAGCAATGTGTACACCTGCATACAGACACCCGCGAAAACCTCAGAAAACAAATATATATATATATATATATATATATAGCTGTGGAATGGTGGATGGTTGGGACGGTTCGTTTCGGTGGTGAAGAGCTGAGTGGAAGTGCATCGAAGAAGGTGGCCGTAGGCGGAAGCAGAAGCCGAAAGCAGCAGCCTGAAGATGACGAATGAGACTTCGTCGAAACGTCGCCAAGACACTTCAAATTCTACGTGGGAGAAATATATATATATATATATGTTTTCTGAGGTTTTCGCGAGTGTTTGTATGTAGGTCTTTGGTTCTTCGGGTTTTCTCCCACGTAGAATTTGAAGTGTCTGGGTGACGTTTCGATGAAGTCTCATTCATCATCTTCAGGCTGGTGCTTTTGGCTTCTGCTTCTAGGAGCAATGTGTGGTCTAAGCTGTTTTTTCCTTTTAACTGCCAGTGGGGGTTTGAACTGATTGGCTGGGAGCTTGGCTATGTTCTGATTGGTTAGGGGCTTGGCTGTGCACTGATTGGCTGGGGGGTTGGCTGTGTTCTGATTGGCTGGGGGAGTGTTCTGGTTGGGTGGGGGCTTTGTAGTGCTGGAGGGGTTCAAAGTGGCCAATGATGCAGCTCTGGTCTGGCTCCTAGTCTGTGGTCTTGCCTCATCATCGGTGTGGGTTTGGGTTTGCTTTTTGCGTGGATGTGTGGAGGTGGCATCCTGGGTGGTTCTGGTGTCAATCTTTGTGTTAGGAATTCGTTTGTCAATAAGGGCGGGTTTCCAAATGGCTGGTAGGCGGGAGGTATCATCTCGTTTGTTCATGCTGTGGGGGCGTTCAATGGGAAAGGAAAACTGGACAACTTCCTTACACACCTCAACAGTCTACACTCCAAAATACAGTTCACCATGGAAACAGAAGCTAATAACCAACTTCCCTTCCTGGATGTCTTAGTCTACAAGAAATCCAATGGCTCCCTAGGACACACCATCTACCAGAAGAAAACACACACAAACCACTATCTGCACGCACTCTCACACCACCACCCAGCACAGATCAACTCCGTAGCCAAGACACTCATCTCCAGAACCAAATGCCTAGTTGACGAACAACACCTAAAAACCGAACTACACACTCTCACTAATGTACTAACATCCAACGGATTCCCAAGAAATAAGATTTCCAACTTAATCCAAAAAGAAACTCCCACTAAAATCCATGACAGAGAATAAGAAAATGGCAAAGCCCTCCTCCCATACATAAAAGGCACCACAAACAAAATCAGCAAAATCCTGCACAAATATAATGTCAAGACAGCATTCTGCACAAACAGAAAAATATCCACCATCCTAAGAAACCCTAAAGACAAAATTGAGTTAGAAAATCAAGGAGTATATGAAATCCCATGTGCTGCTTGCCCCACTACATACATTGGACAAACCAACAGAAGGATAAGTGCACGCATTGAAGAACACAAAAACTCAGTCAAAAGAGAGGAACCAACTTCTTCCCTGGTCCAACACCTTAAAGCCACAGGACATGAAATTGATTTCAAAAAGACCAGAACTATTGCCAAAACTGAACATTTTAATAACAGAATAATCAGAGAAGCCATCGAGATAGAAAAACGCCCCCACAGCATGAACAAACAAGATGATACCTCCCGCCTACCAGCCATTTGGAAACCCGCCCTTATTGACAAACAAATTCCTAACACAAAGATTGACACCAGAACCACCCAGGATGCCACCTCCACACATCCATGCAAAAAGCAAACCCAAACCCACACCAATGATGAGGCAAGACCACAGACCAGGAGCCAGACCAGAGCTGCATCATTGGCCACTTTGAACCCCTCCAGCACTACAAAGCCCCCACCCAACCAGAACACTCCCCCAGCCAATCAGAACACAGCCAACCCCCCAGCCAATCAGAGCACAGCCAAGCCCCTAACCAATCAGAACATAGCCAAGCTCCCAGCCAATCAGTTCAAACCCCCACTGGCAGTTAAAAGGAAAAAACAGCTTAGACCACACATTGCCCCTAGAAGCAGAAGCCAAAAGCACCAGCCTGAAGATGATGAATGAGACTTCATCGAAACGTCGCCCAGACACTTCAAATTCTACGTGGGAGAAAACCCGAAGAACCAAAGGCCTACATATATATATATTAATTATTAATTTTCTATTTTCACAAACAAGTGCTCAATATATAACGTGATGACTGAGTCCATTAGTAATTCTGTGGTACATATAAGCTTCTTCCAACTAAGTCCAATATTACACCCGCTAGTACATTCTCTGGTAATAAACATTTTTCCACACTAAGCAAATACAATTCTTATTATTTTCTAATAATGTCAATAATATCAGTTTAAAATATTTTTTCTAACCAAAGCATATCTTAATTGCATTTGCACTCAATTTCCACTTATATAATCCATATCCTTTTTTTGCTTTTTTCAATTTTAATTTCCCATCCATGTTCAAAGTATCCCAATCATTTATAATTTCAAAACACACAAATACCTAAACTAGTCCAGTGTAAAACACCATCTTGACACATAGTTTTTAAATAATATCTCCATTGTTGTAGTACACTTGTTTTATAAACAGCTGTGACCTATTGTTAGCCTGTATTAGATACTGCCTGTTTTCATTCTAATTATATTACAACTGTATAGCAGTTTTTATTAGAAACCAAAGAGTGTTACATATGGGACCACAAATGTAGTACCTGTTTGCAACTCTAATGGCCTGTAGGAAAGACACTGGGAGATGGGGCACAGAGATAAACAACATAATCTGCAGCTCATGGTGGTTAAGGCAGGCTGTAATTTTTTAGGCTGTAAAGGAGATAGTTATAGAAAATGACCAGGATGAGCCCAAAGGAAGGATCAAGCACATTATCTGTTTGGCCCACAAGAGATCTAAGTCCAACCCTCCTTGAATTCTGTTCATTCTTATCTAACACCAATTTGTCTTGATTGACAAACTGCTTTAGAATCACAACTGAGTAAGTATTTATAATCCAGAAAGGTCAATTTTTTTCTTAAGTTTATAATTCTCCTTTGTAGATAGCCCAAAACGTTTTCCTTTTTTGTCATAGCTGTTCTCCGTTATTAAGACATGGAAGGTCACCAAAAATAAGTTATCTTTTCTGGGGCATTGCCAGTTCCTGTATTGGAGCAACTACTATTGTATATTTTCATCCACCCCTAGATGTCAGCATGAGTTTGTTTTTCAGTTTTCAAAATAAACAATTGCTTTCTTCTGTTTTCATGATTTAAAAAGAAAATCTTAACAGATTCCACCAATTTCAAACTTATCCAGATTTAGATCTTATATTCATTTCATTTCAATATATTTCTGTCCCCCATAAAATGTTTAATTCACCACTTCTATCTGTAGAAGGGTGGGGCAAAAATCCCCCTTCTTCTCACTTTCGGAAGCTTTTTGCTTCTTGGTTTTTTTTCCAGGAAATCAATTATCAAGTAGAAGAGAGAAGATCAATGTTCTTACCCAGTTCCAAGCGTGTTGTTTACAGTCAGCTTAAAATAGTACTTTTGGGTTTTGGCTGCTTGTAGCTTGGGCTAGACTCTGTAGTTAAGCTAGCCTTTCTCCTGCTGGTTTCTGGAGGGCTTTCCCCAATCAACCAGATTGACCACCATCTCTTCATGGTTGGCGGGGCTTCCCTCCTTCTTTGTTGTCTCTCTGGGGCGACTTTAGGCCACTTAAGGTCCCCAAACAAAAAGAATCAGCCGTAGGGTGCGGAACTCCAAGATCTCTCAGCTACTTGTGCTACTGCGCAAAACTGGAAGCCTGTTTTCTGCCATTTTTATTATGTCATAAACGTTTATGATTTTTATATCATAAAATGTTTTATAAAATTTGCCAAATTACATTTCTATGAAAGCCATAGCTCCCATATTTTGGATACATTTTGTAAGTTAGCCTATTTGAGGTACCTTGCTTTGAAAATAGTTGCCCTATAAAGAACCATTTTGCTCAGGAACAAGAGTTTTAGTTGTGTGTGTGTGTGTGTGTGTGTGTGTGTGTGTAATTATTTGTAGATATATAATTGTCAACAGACCATCAAAAACACTTTATAGCAGCAATAGGAGTTAGGTCACAATTTATAACTTAACCTGGGGACAGAGTTAAAAGAATCCCTAGGCAGCAGACTAAGTACCACCACCGCCCCTTGAATTCCATAGACTTTTATCTAATTCCAAGCAGGTGGAATTAGGATAGTATAGGGTTATCATCCCTTTGTGAGTACTCAAAATTCATGTTTGGTAAATATAATCCTGAACCAGCTTACATGAAAATAGATCAAAAAAGGATCAAGGAAATGGAGTGCCTCCCTTATGAAACCAGATTGCAACGCCTTGGTCTCTTCAGCCTTGAAAGACGGCATTTAAGGGGTGACTTGATCGAAGTGTATAAAATCATGCATGGGATAGAAAAGGTGGATAGAGAAAAATTCTTTCCTCTATCACACAATACCAGGACAAGGGGGCACTCCCTAAAGCTCATAGCTAAGAAAGTGAGGACAAATAAAGGGAAATATTTCTTCACCCAGAGGGTCGTTGATTTATGGAATTCACTTCCAGAAGGGGTCGTGACAGCTGTCAGCCTTGACAGCTTCAAGGCAGGGCTAGATAGATTCAAGGATGCCAAGTGTATCAGTGGTTATTAAAATGGATGTCCATGTACCGCCTCTATGTTGGTTGAGGCAGGCAGGATTCCCTTGAGTACCATTTGTTGGGGGTCAAGGGAAAGGGAGGGTTTTGCCTTCTCTTTCTGCTCAAGATCCCCATGTACAATTGGTGGGCCACTGTGTGACACAGAATGCTGGACTCGATGGGCTTTGGCCTGATTCAGCATGGCTCTTCTTATGTTCTTATTTATGTTCTTATGATATCAATGAGCTAGGTAGGCTATGTTTCAGTCATATTTTATACACTTTTCATATAATTAAATTCTAATTACCATTGAGGGAATTTTTTCAATGGAATTGCACTGATTTACATGATAGTCAGTCCACTTATTAAACAACCTGATAATTCTTCAATGAAAAATAAGTAATAATACATGCTTGGTTTTAAGTTAAATACAGTATCCTAGTGTTCTGCATGGTAACACATAGAATAAACATATATAGTTCAGCCAAATGTCAGTAGAGTTCCTTTGTCACTGGAAATTAAGAATTTTATAGTCTTATGCTATAGAACATTTATCAGCTTGAGTTATAGTAATGGTTAAACAAATGATTTAAATTGGCACAAAATTATCAACATATCTTTATGGAGTAGACAACAGAAGAAAATACCAACATATTAAAAAATGAGATGGAAAAAGGAGGAAAGACAATTCCTCTCAATTAGCCTACTGTCTATCTGATCATGAAACACTGCAGGATAAAGATGGGAATATAAAGTGCAATAGACTTATAGTAAGCTTAATGGAAATAATGAAACAAGTCATGTTTGAATATAACATCAAATAAATAATTAACTCCTGTTAGTTCTGTCTCATTAAGCTTATTCCCTTGATCTTCTATAGTAATGTATTTTTTTCTCCATTTTCAGAAGTGCCTTCATTTTGTTGTTTATGTTCCTCACTTTTGTTTTTTGTTTTTCTCTTTCTTCTCATTTGGAGAAAAATAAGAAGCACTCCTTTCTTCTTATCAGATAAATCACCATGATATATCTAATTTATTAAATGCCAACCTCAGTGATAAAAAGGAGGATAAAACTTACTAGATTTATCTCTTTCCTTAATTTAGATCTCCTCATTTTCCATCATGTTTGGAATACTTTTATTTCATGGTAAGGAATCTTTTGCAAAAACTGAAATAATACAATATAACAAGAATTTTAATTATGAATAATCAGTGCATTGCATATAATAGTAAGCCATAGCAGATAGATTCACACATTTCACTAGTATGTATGCATGTACAGTACGTATATATATCAAAATAACAAGAGTTGGAAGGGACCTTGGAGATCTTCTAGTCCGACTGCCTGTTCAATCTGGAAATGCTACACCATTTCATATGAATGGTTGTCCAATCTCTTCTTAAAAATCTCCAGTGTTGGAGCACCCAGAACTTCTGGAGGCAAGTTATTCCACTGATTAATTCTTCTATCAGGATATATATAACTTATTCTTGATCCTTATCTGCTGGAATTCATTAATTCTCTCTCTCTTTCAACATATTATAAATTGTTTTTATAATATTAAGTATTCTAAAACTAGTTCCAGTCATCATATTTTCAGGTTTGCATTAAATCAGGCAGACCATTTTTATGCTATAATAAATCTGATTGTATTTATTAAAACCTTTTTATTTATTGAAACCTTGTCTCCTGGAAGGTATTTCTATTTTTGAAATGCATTTTTTAAAAACTTTTTTCCTGGATTGATTAGGAAACTTTTCATAAAAATTGCATTGAATTACTTTGAAAAAAGTAATAAATGCACATAATAATCATATGGATACGTTGCTTTAGTCTTTTATTAGTTGATCAAACTAATATATTTAATGTAGCATGAATTTTCAGTCACCTGATTTTGTTGTATATTGCTATTTAGATCACAATTTATGGGGATTTTTGCCTTACTATTTCATGTAGTTTTGTCAATCAAGAATAAGTATAATATATTTAATGGGTCTGGTAATTTATTTTTGGCAAATTACACAAGCTCTTAAATTGATCTAAGCCGATTTCTCATTTAGTTATTCTCATGGAATTTGAGATTTGATTTCAAAAAATAAATTAAGGTAGAAACTTACCATATTAATGAAAACTCTGATGAAACAATTTTCTTTCCTATACTTCTGGTGGCTTTACAATCAATCACTTATATGATATAGATGTATTGCAGTAGCCCATAATTTGCTCAGAATTATTTCCCTTTACTAATTTGCAACATCTTTTTGTATCACACAAGCTTGGCTCTTCAGCCACAATTAGGCAAGATGGAAATTTAATGTATGATATATTAAGAAAGATGAACATAATATTTGTGTGTTTGTGTGTGTGTGTGTGTTGAATTTGGACCATAACTACAAAGAATACATAAAGACACATTAATAACCCAGTGCTCTACAAAGCGTGTATTTAAGTATGCCAACATGATTAGATAAGAACAATCTCTTTGGGTACTAAATGCAATTTTACAAATACAATTGTTATTTTTCATTTAATATTAATCCTCCATTATCCAAAAATAATCTTTACAAGTGGTCTGCTTTTATGTAACTTCATTCCACAGTTCTGCCTCTGTTTTTAACCATGCTGCAATGCCAAATTAATACAATTGCAAGATGTCTCATAGAAAAAAAATCATTTACTAGGGGTCTTTTCCAGCCTATTTTTTCCAACTAGAATTTATTAGCCTTTCACATCTTTTAAAGATATTTTTATAACCTTGAGAAGCCTAGGGCAAAATTTTTATTTTGCTTCCTCTTCCCAATTCACACTTCCTTTCTTTTCACTGCATCCATGCCAATACAATTCTTTCCCTTCTTTGTACTATTTTTCATTGAAGTCAGTAGCCCAGTAAACAGGAGTCTGTGGAGAAACCTGAAATACTGAATTTACTCTTGACTTTGTATTTTAACTGCTATAATAAAAGGTATTGATCATTCAGATATTTCAGAACCTGAACCATACTTTGAATTTGACCTTTTTCATCTATGGGCGATTGCTCCTGTAATACTAATAAAAAAAAACACCTTCCTTTTCTTGGTTTTCCCAAGAAGGCAAAAATTTAAACTGGATAGAGAGAAAATTGGAAATTTTTGTTTTTGTTACAGTCCATATTTTTTCAAACTTAGAATTTGTTTGAACTACTTACACACCATTGGAAAATGTTAATAATAAAACATTCATAGATCTTTAATCTGCTTTTTTCAATATACATTATCTTTGTGTGCATTTTTAAATACTTAATGCACTCTGAAAATTTGCCTCACAAACAGCACATATGTATGCACCTATATATATATATTCCCTTTTGCTCAGAATACTTTTAATGCATCTTTTTAGAAGCAAAATTCAATTTATTAAACAATAACTCTATAATTACTGTAATTTATACATATCATAAAAGATCCAATTTCCTAGCTGTTTAGTATTTAGCATTTCCTGTCTATTTATCACACTGAACAAGTGGCTGTTGATAGCAATTTCAGATGTATGAACTTCAAATTCCAAAATTCCCAAGCCACTATGAAGTTAAAGTCTACACATCTTAAACATGTCAAGATTAAAAAAAAATCACAGTTCAGAAATACTAAATTGAGTGAGGGAATTTCCATGGAGATGTATCAATTTTGTAGAAATAGCAAGGAAAGATTGCTATGTATATCAGTTAGCTCATTGATTAAAGGCCTCAATGAGCTCATGAGCACAACTGCTCAGATTATGCAATTTGCATGCAGCTAAATACCTTGTTTAAGTCTCCTGTGCATATCAAAATGGATCATCATTGTAAGAAAAATAATGCAGTAACTAGTTTCTGAGAGAATAGGTTATTTAAAAATAATTTCTAATTCTGATCAATATAGGACAAATAAACAGAGCATGAGAAAAAGCATTACTAATATGCAATAGGTATATTGTCATGGTTGGACATAATAAAACTGATCAAGAGATACCAAATCCAAAGTGAGGACTGCAGGTCAGCATTATAAAACTTTCAGGCTTATTTGTTTGTTTGTTTGTTTAAATTCATATATTGATTTGGAATTAAATAAAGCAGTTCTATAAACCAACATATTTTTTTAGTTCCTTTCCTTCTTACAGTGGGGTTGGGCATCTTACAAAGCTAAATTGCAAGGTTTTGGAAGAGTTTTAAGTTAGTTCTTTATTCACAAAGATTCCTTCCAAACAATTCCTGCAAACTATTACAGGATTTCATGGCAGTGAAAAGAATCTGGAAACTTCCCAAATGCCTTCAGGATTATGAGGCTTGACACGTCTTCTGTGCTAATTCTAGCATGAATTACTGAATTACTACCAATACTAATTATAGAAAATCGTATTTATCTGACTTCCCCACTGCAGAAATTATCCCCTAACATATGAAGAGTCTGGAGACGCTATAAAGGTTGTACAGAAAAATTATATAAATATAAGAGTATATACAGATAAAAAATCTAGAAAAGAATGAACAATTCCATAGCAAAATAAATTCACCCAGCACCAGGTCCAATTCTCAAGGAAAAAACAGAACTTTGATATTTTTTGGAAAGCCAGCAAGGTCAGGACTTACATTTCTAGATCCTTTTTAGATGACACTGTTTAATCAAAGGGAAACATAATATCAAAAAGGACTGCTTACAGAGGGATAAAGAATAAGAATGTCCTTTAGAGCAGGGGTTCTCAACCTTGTCAACTTTAAGACTTGTGGACTTCAACTCCTAGAATTCCTGAGCCAGCAAAGCTGGCTGAGGAATTCTGGGAGTTGAAGTCCACAAGTCTTAAAGTTGACAAGGTTGAGAACCCCTGCTTTAGAGAAATAAATTATTGTAATATTTGAGTGTGCTAATTTAAAGTATGTGTTTGCATGCATGCATACAGACATCTGTTATATATTTTATCCTGGAAGTGTTGCATTAAATAATTATATTCTTCTCCCCTTGTAAAAAGTATTGTTTTAAAAAAAACCTAAAATTTGTTTTCTTCAGAATTAACGTTTCTACTTATATTAGTAACTCATGAGATGTACAATAAGCAACAAAAGGTATTTATTTATGATATTGATTTCTATACTCTGACACTAAGAATTTATCTCAGTGCCACAGATGTATGGGAATCATATCTGGAAGTGATCATTACTTTAATCTTAATTAATCGACATATTTCCTGTGTTTACACATATAGTGGAACAACATGAAAAATTAATTGGCAAAGTAGAGCCATCTTAAATGAGGAATGAGTAGCATAAAAATAATATTGACACCTTTTCCACTGTTTATAAAGTGTTGGGTATAATGCTTTGATTTCATTTTTAAGGATATTAAAGAATAATCCAGATGGCTAATCCACATGGTGCTAAAATATATAAAATATACAATTTTATATATTGTAATTAGCTTTTTCACAGTAACTCTTAACTTTACACTCCAAGAAATAATAGCAGAATCATAGCTTGCAGTAATATTCTAAGCTTGCTTTGGGTTGCAAAGCCCAAAGGCTTGGCATATCAAGAAAGATTGGTTAGTAGGAATGCATTCCTGTCCTATTTATTGGTATGTTGGAAAAATATTTGCAATAACTTCATCTGTAAAGCCTAATTAGTCATTCAGCCAAATATTACTAAGAAGTTGTACATTTACTAATTGCCTTATTTAGTCAAGAAGAAAAATCATATATGGGCTACATAATTTCAGCCTAAGGTTAAGCTCATATGTCTGAATATACCTTCAAAAACAGCTTTCTTTCCCGTAGGGGAGAAAAATACTCAAGGAGAAAAGTTTTCAATCATTGTTTTTGCACTTCTGTTGGTGAAGTTCCATCAGGTGAAACCTGAAGGGGGAAAAAAGTCTATTTTCAAGTTTACCACTTCTTATATATATTTTTTGTGACAACTAGCCTAGAGGCAGTCAGTAAGATAAGTTAACCTGCTTAGTGAAAGAAGCACAATCTATAAGACACGAAGAATCATGAAAGCTACTGTATCAAGGGATGAGAGTTTGAAAATGTAAAAGAGTGCTGATAGCAGAAAATAATAGATAAAATAGTATAGTTATCTGCTTCCTATCCTTTAAAATTATTTTAGTAGTGACTTCATTACTTAAAAGCTTGAGGATGCTTGACTTTATCTGATTCATATATTATTCTAGGAACTATGCAATAAAGTCTTTGTTAAGTAATATTTATGTCATAATTGTTTCATTACATAATAGTGTTGCAGATGTAAGTAAAAAGATTCAAATAAATAGCATTAGACCAATGTAAACAGACTTGAAAAATGCAACAAAACTTGCTATTTATAGTACTATTCTAAAGTTTTATTAATGTGTCCTATGGGGTTGAATTTATATTTCATAAATATATTTTCCTTAATTAAAACCCAAATATTTAATAATTAACATGTTTTGCAAACTAAAGCAATCTCCTCCAAAGATATTGCTTTCATCTTTGTCTTCAATTATATCCCACTACTTATTTAAGATTAAAATAATTTGGATTTAGACAAACAATCATAGCAACCATCAGTTCAGACTATCCTAATGTACAGACCTGCAATAACCTGCAAACAAAAATATTGTTGGAGATATAGATCTTGATTACTCTTCTCTGTACATTACCGTAGTAAGACAAAGGTTCTTCATCCAGGCCTTTCACAAGGGACAGTGAGACCCGTTGCTTTCTTACATTTGCAAATTTTTATCTTTGATTAATTTTATGGGTAGTTTTTGTTTAGGGACTGCCTTATTTAGTGACTGTTCACAGTGTGATGGTGATGAAAAAATATTTATTTATTTATTTTAATTAATTAATTTTCTATTTCAACCACCCATCTCCCTCAAAAAGGAGCTCTAAACGTAACTTTAGAACCGGTCCTTGCACTTATGATAACCACAGGTCTGTGAAGCAAAGGAAAGGTGAAGTGAGATAATAAATGAGTTGTGGTTTCATTTAGTGACCACTTTGTTTAATAATTGAGTTGCTAGTTCCAGTTGTGGTTGCTAAAAAAGGATTAGCTCTAGGTTAAGCAAGCAATATATATTTTGTAGTCGTAGCCTACTTCTCATTTAAATATTTTCTCCCTTCCCTCCTCTTCCCTTTTCTATTGAGTATATATATATTTTACAAATACTTCACATTTCGTTGAGTCTACAAGTGCCATTTTGTCTTCATGAAGGATTCACACTTAGGGATTAAGTTTGCTATTTGCTTATGAGATTCTCAGAGTGATCACCTTATGAAATGGAACTTTTTTATTACTACAAATGATCAGTAGAAATTGAACTGGCTCTTCTGCAAAATGAATTAATATATGTTGTATTCACTGTTGCCCTTCTATTAACAAATGGGATAGGAAATGTTTGCAGATTTTTCTCTATATCTTGGCATTTAATGATTGTGCATACAAGGGAATCCTCTGGAAAAATTTGAATAGTAATGCTACTGGTTGCAGGATGCAAAAGAAATGGGCATAATTTACAGAATCAATGGCTGAATCAAAAATATGAAAGGACTGCATGAAAATCAATTTCAAATATTGATACATTTAAATAATGTTATAGTTATGTGCTATAATTGCACACAGTTGCCTCAATGTATCTACAGTAATAAGAAAACAGCAAGAAGCTATCACCTGCCACTTGTAACATGGAACAAAACATCACAGAGCAAATTAAAATATTCTGGATTTTATTATTTAAATTGATGATGGTGTTTAATAATCACTTCAGCTGGAATTTGGAAAAAGTTTGGAATCCATTAATCCTATGCTCATGAACAGTGCCCTTAGATGGTTAATGACTAAATGTAATTGAACTTGGATATGTATGTAATTCCAAACTGCTTCAGTAATTCCTTCATTAGTGAGACAAATATGGTAATAAAATGTTATCCCGTTGAGTGATGCTATAATTTTCCTGAAGTTAAAATGAGAACTTTGGGGTATTTTAAAATCATATCCCATGTTCTTCAATAAAAACTAATGGTCTATTTTTCCTTTTTATTTTTCCATTGAGGGGGTCTGTTTAGCATTGCCCAAGTCAGTGACTGTTCAGAATATACTGTAGAGATAGTGAATATTTCTAGTTGCTGACTAATAAGCATAGAAACCTAATCACCACCTGAGGAGTATGTTATTTTTTTTCATACGTTAGAGTCAAATTAAGTCAGTACATAATTTCTACATAGTGGAGGACAATTCCCAGTACCTCTAAAAGCTCTTCTTCTAAAATGCTATAAAATCTGGCTGTCACCATCTAAACCAGGGGTGTCAAATTGCCGGCCCATGGGCCGGATGCGTCACGCAGAAACTGCACCACCCCATTGCCGGCAATGGCAAAACAGTCCCGATATGTTGCATGACATCACTTGATGTCATGAGTTTGACATGCCTGATCTAAACAGTATCTGCACTTAGAGACTCCTTCTGACATGAAGTATCATTCTGGAAGGATTTATTCCAAAGGGAGCTACTGCTCAGTGACTAAATGAGTTTGACATGAAATGTTATGTAATTAACAATGTGTAAACTATACATAAAGCAATGCATTGTTTTCATGCAAATGAAAAGAGGAAGACTTTGAAAATCCCAATTATTTTATCGCCTCTGTCACTGCAGGTTCCAATTGTTGGTACTTTTATGTGTTGCCCCCGCAAACCATTTGAAACAACTATAGCTAATCCATATTTACTTGCAATATTATTTATCCACACATTTAAAAACCATCCTCACCATTATGTCTACTGTGAGAAAAAGGTAGATAGATAGATAGATAGTGTTCTGTCTGGCCTCTCTCAGCTCATTAAAATCCACATAAATATGTCTTTAAAAGGTTTATTTAACACATTTCAAGAGATTCATTGCAAAGCAAGCTGCTGGCATTTTGTTGGCCGGGGAACGGCCAATTCTGATTTATTTACATTCCGCTTTAACATGCTCTCCCTCCCTTCCAATTAACTCACTCTTTATCTGTAAAGTTGTCCAAGAGCTCATTAATCTTCCGTAGAGTCCAAAAACATCAGAGAACTAAGTTCAAACGAACTGGGCAAGGCATCAAGCTACTCCTTGATAGTAACGTTGCTCGTGACAAAGGCGTAGTCTCTCTGTCCCCTTCTAATATAGTGTCCGATACGTCACTTCCCCTCATTACTTCCTTTTTCCACTTAACTGACACCGTCGCTTATCAAACCTTCGGAATCTCGGATCAAGCCATTTATCTTCTTGATCCAAATCTGACTCCTCACTTTGTGAATCTGATCCAGACTGCCTGTAAATCTCCTCCCTGTCTGGCTCAGCTGCCAGGAGGGGAAAATACCCAGAGGGGCCTGGCTGCTCTTCCTCGGCTGCCGGGAGGGGAAAACACCCAGAGGGGCCTGGCTGCTGATCCTCATATTCTGACACTTCCCAAGCTGGTCTAGGGACACTCACAACAGATAGATAGATAGATAGATAGATAGATAGATAGATAGATAGATAGATAGATAGATAGATAGATAGATAGATAGATAGATAGATAGATAGATAGATAGAAAGAGATAGAGACAGACAGACAGACAGACGGACAGATGGACAGACAGACAGACAGATAATAAGTAATAAAAGCAGTATGAGACATATTGGTCAGACAGTTTTTTATTGATGGAGTAAAAATCACCACATTGAAATAAAAGGGCATTTAGATAGACTCTAAAGGGCTACCAAGTTAGTGAAAGGAGAAATATTTGAAGGATTAGTGACAGAACTTCAAATAACATCAGCCAAAGGAAATGAATGAGTTAAAGACATATGTCTATATACATTTTTCTCTCAATAAATGGAACATCTTGAGAAGCAGTAGTAGTGCTACTTGTTCCTAGATATTTCAATTAACTAGTACACTGGAAAGCAAATTGTCAAGGGACAGACGGCTTTATGCTTTTCTTATCTCTCTCTTTTCTTTAAAATATCAGGAAAAGTCCCAGCTTGGCATGTGAAATGGTATTGGATTAGTAGTGATGATGCAGGCATGAAAAAGTAAAACATCTGTTTTCCTTCCACACTGGTGAGTTTTCTTTCATGTGGTGAGATTTAATGAAAGAGTGTTGAGGTATCATCATGAGGAGTACAAAAGACAAACATTCATTATTTGTAATTGATTTTATTAAATCTCTTGCAACAGTCATAAGTTCATTCATATTTTGCCTAACACGCTTCACCCTCTGCTTATATGAACTTTCTTACAAATACACATTAATTTATTAGTTAAGAGCAACAGGACTTCAGTTCATCTGAAAAGATTAAAAGCAGGAATAATCCTGTTGAAAAAGAATTTTGTCTGCAGTGTTAAGAAGTTCTGAACTACTGTTTATAGGAGAATTTATGAGACGGTGCAAAATACATGCATGCTCCACTTGCTATAAATTCTATGTATATTTATTGACCAAATAATCATACCATTATTTCTGTCTCTGTCTATTGGTTTGTGCGTCTGTGTGGTAAAGAGAGAGAATCAGAGATGGTAAAATATGGGACAAGAACGGCATAGGAAAATAGCAAAATGACAAATAATTATTCAAGTATAATATTTGGATTAATTTTAAATATTTTAAATCTCCAATCTGATTTACACTATGTAGGTTAACAAATAACATATTACATTGTATGTATATTTCTAGCCCACAAATACAGGCATTATTTATTTTCTTCTTTTCTTCTAAGGTCTCATTTAAAGGAAAAATGTTTTCAGCTAGAAGTAAAAATTATTTAGTGAAATTTATTATAAGCTGAGATAATGTGTCCTGCCTCTCTGATTAAATATGAGGTTAAAAATATTAGTTTGTTTATAGACAATAAATAAAAACTGAAAATCAATTCAATTAAGCTGATTAGCTTGAACTAAACTTATACTATTATGTTGGCTACAGTCATATTGATTTGGGAGACATTAGTGAATGGGAGATGGATCATCCAGCAAATCATTAAAGGCTTTGAGTTGTGAACTGCAATGACTGCCATAGTGAGTTGAAATCATGATAATAGTATAGGACAGGGGTAGGCAACCTTGGCTCTTTTATGACTCGTGGACGTCAACTCCCAGAATTCCTGAGCCAGCATGGGAGTTGAAATCCACGAGTCATAAAAGAGCCAAGGTTGCCTACCCCTGGTATAGAAGAAAACACTTAGAAGAACTTGTAGAGTAAGAACCATTGAACTTCAGGGTCTGCAGTTTCTGAGGGCAAGTCCCTTAATAGAAGCTATCACTAGAAGAGCAGTGATTAGTTAACAGCAGTAGAATAGTATTGATCATTATAACATTGATGGAACAGAATAGTTATGAAACTGGAACCAGGGGGAGAAGAAGAATTCTAATTACTTTGGGACCTTGGAATATGTTCAAAGAATGATGGAGAATTTTCTACTAAAAATAAAAGAAATGAGGATGAAGTATGGTTGAAACCTGGAATATAGAAGAAGGCATAGGTATTGGAGATTGTTGTTTGGATGTAATTCCATGTACTAGGTGATATTAAAGGATATTAAAAAGGTAAACTTGGATATACGGAGTGAAGAAGGTCTACAAATTTAAATTGACTGTATTAAGTTGAATGGCGTTAGCTTGAATTTTTTCTTTGTTTACATGTACAAACGGATATCTAATAATAAATTTTTTTTAAAAAAATAAAAAAAGGTAAAGGTTTCCCTGTCCAGTCGTATCCACCTCTCGGGTGTGATGCTCATCTCCGTTCTTAGCTGAGGAAGCCAGTGTTATTCAAATACATTTTCTGTGATCATGTGGCCAGCATGGCTAAATGCTAAAGGGCATGGAACTCTGTTACCTTCCCACCAAAATAATACCTATTAATCTACTTCAATTTTCATGTTTTCAAACTGCTAGGTGGGCAGGATTTGGGGCATGAATAGGAGCTCAATCCATTGTGCAGCATCCAAGTCTCAAACCCGGACTATCAGCTTTCCAGCTAACAAGTTCAGCATCTTTAACCATTGAGCCATCACTCCCCCTTTAAAGGATAAAGGATATTTTATGGCTTTACAGGTAATCCTTGACCTATTACCATTTGGTCAGCAACCATTCCAAGTTATGAAAACACTGAACAGAAGGTGGTTACAACCAGTCTTTGGAGTTTTGAATGCCCTTATATCCCTGCAATCATGTGAACATGATCCAGGTGCCCAGCAACATGTTCACATTTATGACTAGTTGCGAAGCACTCTTGAAATCATGTGATTGTCATTTGCAGCCTTCCCTAACATTTTCCCCTGAAAATCAATGAGAAAGCCAGCAGGGAAGATCACATGTTGATGGAATAAGTCTCCACCACCTGTACACCTCCTGATCAGTTTGTGTTCATGCCACTCTGGCCAATCACAAATCCCCACACCCTCATACACACCCTCTCTGCAGTTGTGAGATTCAAATAATTTAACAATTGATTCTCTGGAGGGGAGAGGTGGGGTGCTGCTGCCATGAGACAGGTGGGGGAGAGGGTAGCTGCCCCATGCTCCCTGCTTACTATGCTGAAGGGCCTCTGCAGCCAGGCCTACCACGCCCTGACACCTGTCATACCTCACCTGTTCTGTAGTAACTTCTTCCACTTTCTCCTTCTTCCTCCTCCTTTGAACAACCCTTCACTCTCATTGCTGTTTTTTCAGTTCCAGATCTCGGTTTGTCTGGAGCCTGTGCAGAGGGTATTTGGAAATGAAGCTCCACAGCGATTGGGTGGGGTGGAAACATTCGCTTTGCTTTTGGACCAGCTCCGAAATGGGCTGGAAGGAGTGGCCTGAGGACACCAATTTGGCTTTGCAGCAAGCAAGGGGATTGGAGGTGCATGAATGCACACCAGTCTGGCATCTCAAAACACCATTTTTTTTCTCCTGCTGCCAGATTTTCACTGCCATACTGTTTAAGTTTCTTTAAAGATTACTTAATGGAAAATGCAGATCCTTCTCATTCTGCATCAAGTAAACTTTAAAGAAACTTAAACAGTATGGCAGTGAAAATCTGGCAGTGGGGAAAAAAAACCAGTCTCACCCAACTAGAAATGAGGTTTAGCAGGCCAAGCGCATAGGCAGAAGCATGATGGGAGGTGTGCAGTGCAGATTCCTGCTAGTTACCAGGCCAGCTTCAGTGGTGCCAATCTTGGCTAGGCTGCTGCTGTGGCATTTGCTTCTTGGCTTCTTGCTAACTGGCAGAGGTGCCCCAGCTCCAAGCCCTCTGGGTCAAGGAATGCACGGGCAAGCTGCTGCCAGGTTCCTCCTGGGTTTCCATAGGTCCCAGATTCTGGCTGCTGCAGGGCTGTGGCATGGGTGAATGTGCCTCCTGTTGAGCACTGATTGGGCCAGTGCTGCCGCTTGCTGCAGGACACCTTGAGGCTCATCACACCAGCACTGGCACTTGCTGCAGGAGGCCGTGAGGCTCAGCATGCGATCGGTGCAATGAGCCTTGCAGCCTCCTGCTGCGAGGTGTGGAATTGGTGGAATTGATGCGACAATACTCATGGTGTGATGGTTGAATGCATAGCAGGCACGCACATAGACTCCTTTTTGGCGGTCCTTCCTGCCACTGGGGCTGCCACTCGCCTTTCTCCACTAACTTCTCATGTGTGGGGAATCTGCAGCACCCACCTCCCTCTCATGCCTTTGCTAAATTAATCACCTGGCTAGAATTGAGGGGTAGCAGGTTGAGCACATAGGCAGAGGCATGGGGGGAGCTGGGCAGTGCAGATTCCTGCTAGGCACTAGGCCAGCTTCTGCAGTGCCAATCTTAGCTAGGCTGCTGCTGCAGTGCTTGCAGCTCGGCTTGTTGCTGAGTGGCAGAGGCACCCTGCTTCCAAGCCCTCTGTGACAAGGGGGGTAAGCTGCTGCCATGTTCCTCCTGGATTTCCATAGGTCCTGGATTCAAGCTGCCTCAGGATTGCGGCATGGGTGGAGGCGCCTTCTGTTGGGTGCTGTTCATGCCAGTGCCGCTGCTTGCTGCAGGATGCCTCAAGGCTTGTCACGCTGGCATTGCCACTTGCTGTAGGAAACCACAAGACTTGGTGCACAATAGGTGCAATGAGCCTCGCAGCATGACAGGTGAGCATGTAGCAGGCACACACACAGAATCTGTTGTTTTCAGTGGTTCTTCTGTGCCTGGCCAGCCATCTCAGATCAACTGTAATGCACCGTGGAGAGCATGGTGGACACGGGGTAAGCGTGAGGCAGATGCACACATAGACTCTGCTTTTTTAAATTGCCATTTTAACAATCCCAACACTGCCTTTCTGAGGCAAGCAACTCCTCTTGCACACCTTTCACATACTCATGCACCCTCCATAATCTATATAGTAACTTGTGCACCTCCTTGTGCAGCCTCCTTAGTACAGTAGTCAAGGGAGGATTGAAGAGGAGGTGCAAGAATGTGTATGAGAGGTGTAACATGCACCAGGAAGGTTCATGTAGGGTACATGAGAGGCATGGTGCAAGGAGAAGACACAATGGTACACAATAATGCGAAGTTGTATATGCAAGGTTACTGCATGGTTTGGGGAGGATGCACATGGGTGTATGCAAAGTGCTGGGCAGATCATGGACAGTACCCAGTTGTAAGTACTAGTTCTAACAATCACTGAATAATTGCACATTAACTGAGGGCTACCTACACCGTGAAAGAAAGAATTGTAAATCAGACGATAAGAATAATGGGTTACAATTATACAAATGGGGGGGCAGAAAGATTACCCACAAATAAGAGGTAATGAAAGAATACACAATGCTTGTCTTCCTACTATGTGCCCTGCTGGCAAAACTGCCTGAAGCGTACAGTCATGGATTAACAAGTGAATTTCTCCTCAGACGGAAATCATTCATGTGTCAGCCAGAAAAAAGAATGAAAATAAATGAGCAAAAGCTCCCAGCATGAGACAGGGATAACAATAGATCACGCCAGCAGAACTAGAATGCTAACAAAGAGCTGGTTGGATCTGGAAGTGACAACAAGTAAATCCAAAAGTATAAATTGCCAGAAGAATTTCTGCAAGGAAAAGCAGCTTTAGCAATATCAAAGGAAAAGTTGGATTGTATGCATAAGAACTATGTGACTAAAAATGTATTGTCCCTTTAAGGAAAATGTTGGGTTGGATGAGAGAAATATTGAACAAGCCTCTGGATATTGAAATTTCAGTAGATTGAGTTCAATGGTTATTGTTAGGCAAACTTAGTCCCTCACTTTTATGTATCTGCCTATCCTTCTGTAGGGTCACTATTTTGTATAAATACAGTAGTAAAGAAAAACTATTAAAGCCTGTGGCTATGAATGAAAAATAACAACGTAAAGTTGTTTGCTGATCCTAAGCAGAAATGTCCTAATAGTAGTGAGGGGGACAGAAAATCAGAAGCCAGTATAGCATTACAAGTTTATTTCATGCTACCTATTCACAAGAATCTGATCTACTAATGCCCATGGCAAATTAATGCCAGATAAGAGTCAACACACTTCAAGGAGAGATTAAGTTAGGTCTCTTCCACTCCAACCTGATGATGTGTTTGACCCTGCACTGAGGCTCAGCCTGGTTATCTTCTTCTAGTATAAGATCTGTGATGGAATGAAAACATCCAATATTTCCTGATAGTTGGAAAATTGGCAGCAGGATTTGTTAAAGTGTTTTGGGTAAGAATTATAAAAGGAAGAGATAGAAAACTCCCCTATATCTGTTAGTTATTCTTGGGGAACATTTTCTCAAAGTCCTTTACAAAGTCCTTTTACAGCCATACTTGTGGCTGTAAAAAAAAGAAAGCAGCGTTTATGATACAAGAACTACAGCTAACACAAAAATGCAGAGAAATATATGTACATTTTTAAAGACAGAATCAAAGTACCTACTCTACTCTATTCAAAAATATTCTTTACTATATCCTCTCTACATATATATTGTCACATGTAGCAATAAAATGGCAAGGCAGATGCTTTCAGCTTCTGAGAGAGCACTTCTGAGAGAGCATTAGAATCATGGATCTTAACAAACTCTGCCTAACCACATATTTTCAACAGACAAATACGTCAACAAATCAAAAAGACAGCCACTGGGATCACCATTTTCTGGACTCTTATCCTCTGCCTTGCAATGATAGCACTCCCACACATACAACTCAAGGTTGTAAATAGATGACACCTTTGTCATAAGAAAAAGGATCAACTGAAGAGCACATATGAAACCAGCAACATCTTCAAAGATATAAAATTCACAAGAGAAGAAGAAAACAACATTATCCTTCCTGCATATTCTTATCAGCAGAAAGTTTTGGCAAACTAGAAATAAAATTTATTGAAAAACTACCTCACATCAACCAAGTGCTCTATTACCAAAGTAACACCCCAACCTGCCACAAGAAGCTGTATAAGAATGCTATTCAGATGAGCACAAACACATTGCAGCAACCCCGAACAGCAGACAAAGGAAACAGATCATTCTAGACAACATCCTCCAACAAAATAGACATCCACACAATTTCATCAAAAAATCTGAGCTACTCAACCCAACATAGTACAACCAATAAAACACTGTAAAAAGGATAAAATTGCCATATAGCAAAAATATTGCAGAAACCACCAACAGACTATTACAATCACATGGCATCAGCATAGCACATAATCAATTAAAGCCCTCCAAAACAACGTAAGCAAACCAAAAGATGCAGCAACCCCAGGGGAAAAAACAGTGATCTACAACATATAATGTAAACACTGTAACAGCCATTATGTAAAACAAACAGCCAAAGATTAGCAGAACATATTCATGAATTCCAAGTAGCAGTAAGAAGACATAATGAAACCTCCTTATTTTCACAATATTTGGATTGACAGTCATAGTTTCAATTGGGAAACTAACCATCCTAGACCAAGTCAAGTCCAAAAACACTAGAGAAGGCCTGGAGGCCTGACACTCTGACAAATTGGCCATCAACAGGTACATAGGCATAAACAACATCAATATACCATTCAAAAGAGACAATCAATAAACCAAAAAGGGAACAAAAAGATCAGAACACCTCTTCAACAGCAATCAATACCCCAATGAGCAGAGATTAACAAGAAGACTAACATTAGACTAACAATACTCCAATCAAGGAACTCTCAAACAAGCTAAGAGTAAACAGCTCAACCAAAGAATTACAAACACTGAAAAGGCAAACCACTAGAATATAAAAATGAGAGCAAGACCCACTCTCTATTAGCACTGATAATGTCACCTAGTTTGGGTAATGAAATGTCTGCAGTAAACTAACCTCAAATAGCACCAAAGACCCCTAATTTCAACCCTGAGCTATACAAATTCTCCTTTATCTGAGCACTTTTTTTTAGTTATTCAGACTTTATGTTCCAAAATTCATGTTGAAATATGTCAGGAATTCAGATTGTATGGAACTGTTACCTTCATTATCATCTAATCATGCTGTGGACCCTGAGAAAGGTATATGGAAAGCATGATAGTTTTTTAAGAATTTGAATAAATTACATAAATGCCTATAAAATGAATTAACAAAATTCATTCTTCTTAATCTTGTTATAGTATTTACATATTTTAATAATTATAATTGTTTAATATTTATTAATTGGGTTTTTTTTAGCTTTGTTGTATGTTGCCGAGAATCACTTGTTGTAAGATGGGTGGCTATATAAATTTGATAAACAAATAAAGGGGGGGTGAAGTCTATAGATTGTTTAACAACTCAGCCAAGTAAAAATCTGATCTTGTCTTTATCTAATCCTGAAACCTTGCAAAAATAGAGCTTCTGTAAGCTTTCTGTTCGTGATTTTCATCATCATCATCATCATCCTAACTTTGTGTTTCATGATCAAATGCTATAATAAGAAAAAAGAAGTAGAATAGAACAGCTCAAAACTGTCTAATTCAAATTGGGCTACCATGACCCCCTCATCTCCCCCACCTGCCTCTTTTGCAGAAAGAGAACTTCAGAATAAATCATTATCCTCAAATGTGTGCAAAGGGATGGATTAGTTGCACTTAATAATTCCTGACTCAGTCAATCATACCATTCAAACAGAACTAAAAATTATTAAGACTTTTTCAAGATGAAGCGTTAGAACAATGTTGCTTCCAAATATTAATTATTCAGAATTAGACATTTAAATTAATATTTCAGATTGCAAATTATCTTCTATTTTTCCAATAAATATAAAGGACATTCTAAATATTTTAGAGGTAATTGTTTACCATGGTTGTAAAGAAAAGATGTTAAATCTAATTGTATGTAAATAGAACATTTCGTTAATAACATTATGTCTTCCCCAAAATGTCTTCACAGATTTTGTTTGCGGTGCTTCAACCCATTGTGAAATCTGTGTATTGGATGATATAAATATTATCTTTTTAATATTTTATTAATTACATTTGTTAACTATTTCATCAGTTTCAATATCAGTATTATAAAGTACAGCCTGCATATATTTTTAAACCCTTTTCCTGAGTTAATTTTTCAAGAAATGATACCAGAAAATATATTAACTTGAAGTTAACACACTTTCCCAAGTGGAACTAATGGTACAATTTGATCCTGTGTCAAGTTTAAGTGCTAGTAATAAATTCAGGTGAACATTTCGTTCTGTGACAAATCAGAAGTAATAATATTTCCTTGATCTCATTCTGATCTCCTGTCACTCAAGAGCAAGGTATCTCACACAGATGGCTCAATTTTTGAAATGTAACTTGGTTTGGGAAAAGCTAAAGATAATGCTGGATCAGCAAGAACAGACACACACTCACAAACACACACATGGCAGTGAGTGAAATTGTAACAATCATCACATTCTTATATTAAGCTGTGAGTTGTGATTTCAGGCATTGCATGAAATATTGTATATCTTTCTTTTCCTCTTCTCCAATTCAGTGAAATCAAAATCTCATCCTACATGTAATAAAGTGGACTTTGCACTCTGATAGTTTTAAATGTACTGATGTAGAGTATAAGGCATAGTACGGTAGTATAACAGAAAGAAAAGAAAATAATAGATAGTTGGATAAAAAGAGATGAAAAATAATTTACATTATTCCTATAGTTCTTTGTATATTTTATTCCAATACTTTAAAATCAACTTATTAAATATTAAAAAACATTGCTGTAATGTTAAGATTTTTATACACTTAAAAGAATCTGATATGAAGATATTAGGTATGAAAAAAATGGTCATGAAATTTTGTGCTCTTGAATGTTATACAGTAAGTAAACAGAATTAATCTGTTTAATGTTTAACCTGTTTTCTTTAAAAAAAAATCTGAAAGTGGGAAAGCATACTAAGTTTATGTCAAAATAACAATATGAAAGCACTGATAGCATGATGTAAAGTGTATCATGAAATAGTTCTTTTCAGATAAAAGCAATAAGTAATTTATTCCATGACATCTTGAAGGACATCATGATGCTTGTTTTGATATTTTCTTTCTCCTTTCCCCTCACCCCCAATAAATATCTTTGAGTCTAGGTCTGTGTGACTTCCATTTGATGTTGTACAAATTGGGTTTTTCTATTCAAATTTGCTGCAGCCCCCTAGACTTGAAGGCACTGTAAGTAAAGGGGATGCTGATTCTCCCATTATTCCCTATTGAAACCCTGTCCTTATCATTATACAGATGTCCTACTTCAATATCTATATTCACACAACATAATAAACCATAAAATTTGATTACCATGAACAATTTCACCCAGTAATACTTTAGGCAATGAATACTTCATATTCTACATTTTTCCTGTTGGGGAGGGGGAAATATTTCAGGTCCATTGGGTGAAAGTAAAATTAGTTTTATTAAGTAGTTAGTCTTGTAACATTATAATATAGAGAATATAGTTTTTTGAATTGAGATGTATTGAATCATGCTTTCTTTTTAGTTATGAAATGATTTCATATATTTAAAATAATGTACTGTTTTTAAAAGAAAAAATGTTTTAACTTAATGAAGCCTGACTTTCTTGGGAAAAGGTTCCATACTAGTAAAATTCTAAATCCATCTTATTCATGTATAAAGATGTTGAATATGCTTCAGGCATTTAGCTGCATTAAAAATCTTTTCAAACTGGCAAGTCTTTTGAAACACAGGTAATTTCCATTTTGATCCTTAACACTTGTGGGGGGAGGAAATAATTCCCTTCCTAGTTTTTATATTACATATAAATTATATATAAATATAATAAATATTATAATATACAATTTTAGATTTTAAATAAGCCAGAAACAATGCAATCACTATTGTGATACTGTAGAAACCACACCGTTAGAAGGGAAGAGAGAAGAAAATAGACATGTTGCATTGTACAAAAGAAGGAATGTTGGAAAGGAATTCCTGAATTGATAGTAGAAAGTACCCTTCACCTTCTTCAGCAGTTCTCTGGATTCTCAAGCTTAATTAATAATGCTGGCATCCTCTTCCAGTCCTTTTTTTTTTTTAAGAGAGGAAGATTCTTTCAGTTAACCTCTTTCCTCTCTCTTTTTTTTTTAGATTGCTTTTTCTATTGCCATCTCTCCTTTCTAATTCTTGTTATTTTGTTTTGGTAATGGGCAAATATGTCATTAGACCATTTAACCCTTAGATTGTAACATGTGGGAGGTCTTGTGTACATATGGGATATTTACACTGCAGCAAGTTTCTGACAATTCTTGTGGAATTTTTTTTTTAATTTAACATGTCTTGGTATTTCGACAAGGAAATGCCAATAAACTGCTCAGTTGTGTGTACAGCCTTTTAGACACACACACACACACACACACACACACACACACACACACACAAACCAATTGACCTGTTAACCTGATCAGTTTGTTGAAACCAATTAAAGTGCTTCCAAACTATAGCTGGTGAACTCATTATCACAAGGAAAAAAAAGGTCTAGCTAATCAGTTCATATTCACGTGCATTCAGGTGGATTTTCCCACAATGTAAAGAAGAAGGGGATTACAGCTGCCAAACAATTTTTATTTACAATATTATGTATTTATTTTGTTTTATAACTCATCATAATTTCTTTTCAGGCTAGCTCATTCACATAGTACTATGTCATGGTTCAGAGTTATATCCAATGCAAACAGTATAATCTGCATGAGGATAGTACACTCTATTCCTGTCTAATAAATATACAATGACATGTATATAATAGGATAATTAGCCTGTTATCATAGTGGAACTGGATCTATAGCATGTAATATAGAAGGGTACTCACATAGGCAAACTGTTAGAAACATACCTTTCTTTCCATCCCTCTCTTAAGAACATGATTCATGTAAATAAATATTTGATATCCAAGAAAAAAGCTGTATGATGATTGGGCATAAAATGAGGTATATATGTGTGAATTGTCTATAAAAACAATATACTAAATTAGTTGTTAAAGATTATTGATAATAGCATTATCTCTTTAATTAGAAATACATTTTTTCCTAATATATGCTTTATTAAATTTAATGTTTATCCCTTTGAGTCAGTATTGACTCCTGGTAACAGACTCAACAAATCCAGTCTGCAGTGGCTGCTGCAGTTTTATTGGCAGCATTTTTTGTAGTGATTTCCATTGCCTTTATCCTGGAACTGGAAGTTCCAAAGTCATCTAGTGGGTTTTATGCCTAAAGTGGGACTATAACTCATTATGCTCTGGTTTATAGCCTGGTGCCTTAACCACTACACCAGACTGACTGCCATTTTAAAAGTATGCTAATTTCAATCAAAGCATATTGGATACTTCAGTTATCCATGAGCCAGATGAAATACTAACAAGAATAGTCATACATTTTGCTGATTTCCCACTCTTAGCTTTGCAGTCATAATTTCTTAACTACAGTGTGGTGAGTTGTGTATGGTGGTGGGCTCATAAGAATATTCTCTAGAACCCCTTAAGAGTATGTATAGCCTTGTATGTCTAAGAAGATTCTCAGTAATCTAGGTCATGGTTGTCCCAAAGAGGCTTTTTCCTTGAAGACATTTTGCTTCTCATCCAAGAAGCTTCTTCAGTTCTGATTGAATGGTGGAGAGTGGAAAAAATCATTGCAGTCATCTTCTTGTTAGTACTCTTTTTGAGAGTTGTTGAGATCATATGGTTTATCTATGCCCTCAGGGTCACCTGAATAGTGCAAGTGAGTGTGGAACCTTCTTGGACCAGTTGGCCAGATGACTGCAAGGAATATAAATCCTTCCATTATCCACCATTCAGTCAGAATGGAAGAAGCTTCTTGGATGAGAAGTGAAATGTCTTCAAGAAAAACTAAGTCCAGTTGCCTTTTGAAAAAGCACCTTTGGTTCAGCAGTGTATGCTTTGGTAAAATGAGGATAGATAGGAAGGTAAAATAGAATGTGCTGCTTCAAGCTGTGGATAAAAAAACATCACTTTTTAAATTTAAGTTCAACTTAAGGTGTGGAAGAAAGGAAATAAAGAAAACCTCTATGGAATAGTGAATGGAATATTCACATATTATATGTAACATAAAGGGCTGTTAAAGGTAAAACTTCTCTAGAGCTACAGTCCACTCTAAAACTTCATTTTATAATGTGCATAGATAACAGCTGTCAGACTAATCCTATATAGCTTTATTCACAAATAAATCCCAGAGGAATCAGTTCACTTTCATAGTACATATACATAAGATTAGCAGCCTGAGATGTTTAATCTGTTTTTATATGGTGCCTGGATTCTGTCTGGGGATTAAATGCTGTACTTAAACCAGTGTAACTCTGACTTCTTTGGCTTTCACTGACTATCCCCTCCTCAAACTGCAGCAGTCAGCAGACTATGGAAAGCTTTTACTTAGATTGACAATCACACAGTATTCATCTGCAGGTCCCTCTTAGGACTTTTACATTAAAAAAAATCAGAAATATGAAAGTCATAAATAGTGTGGTTTATGAATGCAGTCGCTTTTAATTAGAAAATCCAACTAAAATCTGCAAAGTTTTTCTTTGTTCAGCTATGCAAACACTCATATCTAAATCAATTCCACTAGCTGTAAATGCTGTTCATAGTAAAATCACTTTGACTACACTCTCAAAATGTGATTATGACTTTACTTTAAAATGTTGTAAAAAGATCCTAGAGAAATAGCTTTGGGATGGCTTCTTGTGATTCTGAATTAAACTGATTTTTAAAAAAATAATAATAAAAAGGAAGAAAAATAACTAATTTCATCTTGTTTTCTCACCAAAAATAATTTCTGTTATATAATATTTTATGAAGAAATAACCAAAGATGTGGTAACTTAAAGCTGGAGAGCTATAATTAAAAAAGACACTGTAACTCTTATTAAATCTTGAGAAAAAGTCTATACCTTTCTGTCAGCAATGCCTGACAGAGAAGAGTATTTTTTTCCTATCTATTTCTAAATAAAAACTACTCCTTATGAGTCATTTGCTTTATCTATGGGAACTAAAATGCCAACTGTGGTAGCTATATCATTCCATTTACAATATGATGACTTGCAAGTACTGTCATAGAGACCAAATGAAGGGTTACAGGAATAAATTAAGGACAGACAATTGTGGGCATATTTCAATGTTTGCATTAAAAGAATTACTAAAACATTGGAATAAAGGTATCATTCTTTTTGTGCTAGACACCACACACTTTACAGACTGTGTCTCCCCCCAGAGGCACACCTTGGACAGTAAGCACTGAGTTATATGTTTTGAGAACAAAACAAAAGCAAGGAAATAAAGCTGGAGATCTAAGTAAGCACTAAAACTCAGAAACCTATTTCTCCAAACTGATGATGGTATCATATTTGTAACTTTGTTTTTGGGATACTGTTTTGTTTTCTCTCTAAGACACGATTTCATGGAACTAGAAAACAAAACAAGGTTTGAGGATAGCAATCAATATTTTGATGTAAACTCTACAAATGAGATTGCATTGGGCAAGCCTATTCAATCAGCCATGAAAGCGGTGAGCTAACTGGCTGCAGCATTTGCTCAGCTACACAGGAGAGTCAAAGCTCACAGCTAATCCCTCAGTTAGACCATAAATCTAAGTGCAGTGAAGGAAAAGAAGCTTCTGTTGTTGTCGTCTTTAAAATAGGTTGCATCCAAGCTTGCAGAAAACAATTTTTTTTGTTAGAATCTAAGGTTTTCAAATTAAATTCAGGTGCAAAATATTAGGGCTGGATTTGCACATTGAGCTAAACATAGTCATTTTAATGGCTGAGATTCAAATATTCAGCTTTTACTTTTTAATTTTTTTAAATATTCAGGGAGAAAATGGATTGTGTAAAATAATGGTGCTTAATATACTCATTGAGATGTCTACCTACTCAAATTCTACTAATTGCACCTGGTTTTTTATAGAGGAGTCTGGATCTTTATAGTTAAATCATAAAATAAAAATAACTTAGCAGAGATATCACTGTTAATTACTTTGATGACTTATCTTCCTCAATTATTTTATCCACTTTTCTTTTTAAAATATTGAACTTTCTTTTAATCTGTGGAATAAGATAAAGTATTGAAGAATCTCAGTATCATTGCATCCTATACTGATAGGGAATAAAAGGGAAATAGTCTTGGGAGTGGGAAGAATAAAAATTTTGTTGTTAGCAAAACACACAAAATAAAGGGTGAAATTCAATATTCCTCATTTTCAGATTACATTGTGTCTGCCCCAGAACAAAAACCAGTTCTAAGGTATGACTTTTCATGGCTATTAGGTCCTCAATAAGATAGATCAGGCTCAATGTTCTCAATGTGGCTAACAGTCATGGCTGCTCCAGATTCCTTATTGAACATAGTAAGTTAAAGCCCCCATAGATTAAATTACCACTCTGCAATGAGGTTGAGCATCCCTTGCAAGAATACTATTGTTCAGCAGGAACGAAAGCAGTGTACAAGTAGTAAACTTAACAAGTTCCTTGTATCAAAGGAGCATACAGAAACTCTCACATCCAAGGGTCTGTGGTGTAGTGTATAGAGATGTTGGCAGAACCGCATGGTTGACAACAGGAGCACTTTACCCTACCCAAGTCATCATGGTCATGGATGAGGATGGTTTCATTCCAAACATCTTTAGTAGGGAAAGAGGGATTATAGAGGAATGCGACTATAACATTGAGGAGGGGAGCCAAGATGGTGGACAGGCAGCAAAGGCTATAAAGAGCTCCTCCAAAAGTAAAAGCTTTCTTTTATTTTTATCTTTTTAACCCTTTTTAACACTGTGTTTTAACCTATTTTTAACCCATTTTTAAATCTGTTTTAACCACTGACTTTTTATAATAGCCAAAGACTTTTTATAAAGGATATATACTGGAGAGGCTACCATTGTTTTACCTACATTTTAACAATTCTACAAGCCAGGATTACCAAGAATGGGGAAAAGGAGAAAGAGACAGCGTGTTCACTCGGCAGCACAGAGTTCTCCCAAGCCACTGAAGCAGTAGAAAATGGAAAATTTCACTGCAAATAGACAGCCTGCTCCAGTAAGTAACTCATCTGTATGTGACTCATTGGTATGTGAAAATGACAAATGGCATATAGAACTTTCTGTTTCTCTCACAGAAAATAGCTCCCCTCCCTGGAATTCAGCACCCACTTTTCCTGCACAGGATGGGATAGTAACAAACTTAGTAAGGGAGAATGAAACATATCTCCTTTCCAGACAATCTTTGCTCTCCTCATAAACTGTAAATTCAATCTACGAACTTTTATCAATTGTCACAAATAAGATTGACTGCTTGAAAGAATATTTTGCAAAGTTTATCAGCAGTCAAACAAACATTGCAGAAGGACCCAGGAGGACACATAATGATAGACATGGGATGGCTAATGCAGAAATGGAAACTAGAATAGGCCCCTCTCCCACTTCTATAAAAGAGAGAGGAAAGAATATCCACAAAGAAAACAACACTCAGTCAGATAATTCTAGAGGTGAACATTATAACCTCAGTTTACAGACCAACCAGGTTACCTTGCAAATCTATGACAACAAAAGGAATAGAGGATGTTGGAGTGATAGAAAAGTTGTTAGGCAATTTCTGAGCCAGCTGCTCCACTGCGAGTATACTTAGATTGGTTTATTACATGCAGAGTGGGTGCCAGCAAGAAGGCAACGTATGCGAATTTTGTTATCCTTCAAGCAGTCCATAATTCCCTCAATGCATTTTAGAATGAAGCACTTGCTGAACAGTTTTTCAATATTTCCAATACATGTCTTCCACTGAGGGAATCTGCACCCACTCCTGGTTCAGTCTCTCCATGAAGAAACTATTGCTTTAAATCCAAGTGGCAACAGACCTCATACTGATAAGTTTGAAGCAGGGGCAGCTGAATCAACCTTAAGAAAACAAAGAATTGATCCACAAACATAATTTCCCACAGTCACTGATTATGCTGAGAGCATGCCAGAAGAAATGTTGATAGATTTTAACAATGTATTGCCAGAACCTGAGCAAGCTAATAATACACAGAGACTGGATGGTTTAAAAGAAGCATTGACAACAACTACTCAATCTAATGAATCAAATAACAATTATTATAACTATCCTCCAACAAGTGCCCCTATGGAGAACTTGAACTGACTATATGAAGGCCAGTGCAAGAAAAATACTTTAAACATCATGTCATGGAATGTAGCCGGGTGGTATCGATTTAGAGGCCTTAATCAGTCTGATCCTCTGAAAGGTAAGGATATTATATTGGTGCAAGAAACTTGGACTGTTGATGATCTCCTGCTTAATGGCTATTATTCATATAAGCTGGAAGCAAGGCCAGGCAGAGGCCCAGGGAGACTGAAAGGAGGGCTAAGTATATTTATTTCTACCAATTTGAGAGCAGAGTCCACACTTATTACCCCTTTAAACCATTCAGCTATGGCCCTTCTCCTCAGGTTGGACTCAGTCCTGCTTTTGATACTTAATGTTTATCTCCCTCCTTCACTAAGAGAAGCTGAAACCACCGCTGTATGACTGGAGTTGGAACATTACATTAATAAACAACTCATGGAATACCCAAATGCCAGAGTTCTACCAGGGGGAGACTTTAATGCCAGATTGGGACCAGATGATTATACATTATTCATGAAACATCATCAATACCCACCATCAGAGGTCTCTATACAAACCAATGCCCCCTCATATGACTCTCTAAAGACATTAGAGCTAACTATGCTGGCCTCTGTCTTGCCAAGTTGGCAAATAAATTTAACTTTATATCTAACGGCTCATGGTCTGATTACTATCCTGGCAAGTTTACATTTATGGCAGGGTCCAAAACTAGGATCATTGATTACATCTTAACTTCTATGGACTTAGTACATTATATAGAAAATTTTGAAGTCCTGCCTTACCTAGAAAATTATCATCTACCTCTGTGTATATACATGAAGCCCTTTATCAGGCAGATACCCTCCAAGGACCATTTTATCCCTGCAATCTCTACAGCAGGCCTAACAAGATGTTGGGTCAAATGGACCCAACAACTTGATCAGAAGGTAAGGAGAGCCCTAATAGAGGGTAATTTTCAAAAAATCCGCATAGCTTTTACATCAGCCAACCCGACTCAAGACTTATTAGAACTGTATAAAACTTTAGTTTATGAGCTACAACCATTATTAGCACATGACTAAAATTTCTCAGTTAAGAGGTCCTGTACTGCCTCCAAACCATGGTTTGATAAGGATTGCATAGAAGCCAAGAAAGCCCTTAACTTGGCATACAAGGAGTACAAAAGCAAGACTGGATATGGCAATAAAGCAATTCTTAAATAGTTACTTACACTCAAAAACAATTCAAGCAATTGATTGCATTCAAGAAGAGACAAGACACAAGGTCTTCCTGGGAACAGCTCATCATGGCAGCAAAGCAAAAGAACTCCTCCTTATTTTAGCATCTAATAGCTTGCCACTCTGAAAGAATCTATACCCCATTAGACTGTCATACATCTCTTATAATCTGTGGACTTCATTTTAGGAGAATGTATGAAGACCCCTCTAGCGAGAGTACAAGGTTTATAATGAAGGATTTACCTGAGTGGCCTCTAGTTTCAGAGTCTGAAATTAAATCCCTCATTGGCCAACTCAGGATCGGGAAGGCTCCAGGAGCTGACTTCATTTCAGCTGAATTACTAAAAAATAATATGGAGTGGTGGATCTGGCAGCGCTATTCACCTATATTGACTCCATCGGTCATGTCCCAGAGGATTGGGGCTTAGCAATTGTGGTCCCAATTTATAAAAAGGGAAAGAGAAATGACCCTGTCAATTACAGACCAATAAGTCTGCTACCGGTAAATATAATCATCAAACTCTATGCCAAACACCTTCAAGATAAATTAAAGAAGTGGCTGGATCTTGAGAACCTGATTGCCGAAGAACAAGCTGGGTTTAGAGAGGGGGGAGGCACCATAAATCAGTGCTTAGTTCTTCATCATTTGATTTAAAAATATGCATCAGTTAGACCTGTATCATTATACGCTACCTTTATAGATCTTAAGTCAGCTTTTGACATGGTTACAAGGACTAAGCTATGGGAGAAGCTGGAAGCTGTCTCAATTGATCACAGTCTCCTCCATCTGTTACGTGCCTTATATATCAAAACATCCCTCAAGGTGAGGTGTAATATGCAAGGGTCTCTCTCGAGGTCAGTTGAAACTCAAAAGGGGGTTAAACAGGGGTGCATTTTGGCCCCCTTGCTCTTCAATTTTTACATAAATGATATGGTAAAATGGTTAAATAATCCAAATTACAACCCTCAAAAAATAGGTGACTGAAGCATTCACTCCCTTTTATACACAAAGGGAGGACACTATGTTCCAGCTGCAATTAAGCTCTTTCTGGCCAAGTCGCTAGTGCAGCTTCTCTACAGCACCTTGCTCGGACCCTCAGCTTCGTGTTTTATACCACTGAAAAGAGTTCAATCCAAATTTATCAGAACAATTCTCCAGATGCCGCGCTGTGTCCCAAATGCACTTCTGCGCCTGGAGACAGGATTGATAAAAGTTGAAGCAAGAATCTGTATAGCTTCCTTAAACATCTGGCTAAGGCTTAATTGTTTTCCGCAAGGCCTTGCTCCATTAATTTTTTTAAGATAAATTCTCCTCTTCATGGATCAAGGCAGTCGACTCCAACCTTGCCAAACTAGGCTTCTCGTCAGCCTCAATTCTCAAATTGGACTACGACCAAGCAAAACAAACCTTGTGTCAAAGGGTAGAGGACATCGAGAGGCAAGCAGACTTAATTATAGCTCTGCTGTTTCTGGTTCCAGATGCTATTAGCTACATGGTTACACCTGCCAGGTATCTTAGTCAGTTGGAGTCAGTAAATCACCAGAAAGCATTCTCGCTTGCACGGTGCCATGCTTTTCCATCGGCCATCCTGTACGGCAAGTATAAAAAGATTCCATTGGCAGAAAGACTCTGCTCCTGTGGCTCAGGACAGGTGGAGACCATTGGATACATACTCCTTTGATGTTCCCTCTATAAATTTATTTGGAAAAACCATATCCTCCCCATAATTGATATGTATCCTGGTCATTCGGAAAGTATTTATCTCCAGTGGTTGCTTAAGGACGAGCAGGCAGTGATCACGGCACAAGGTGGCTAGATTCTGCGCAGCAGCACTGGGGATTCGCCAGAAACATAAATAAACATTTTAGATCTTTTTAATAATCTTTTACAATCAATTTTATTACATGTTTTTATCCAGCATTAAACTATAGTCAATGTATTTTTATTGTCAGGTCAGTATGATTCAGTTTTTCTGAAGCTAGCTACTTTTTTATACTGTCTTTAAAACTAGGCAGACCTTGGTCACCCATTGATTACATCATTAATGTTATATTGCTATGTCTTCTTGTGTTGGTTCTGTTTAGTTTTGTTTTATTTGAATGTTTATGTGTTGGCCTTTGGCTGTAATAATAAATTGATTGATTGATTGACTATAACATTGAACAAAAGTATTCCAAAAATATGTAACAGAATACAAAAGGCAATTTAATCTGGGAGAGGAGAAGGCATGAGAAAAAAGTAATATCACCCAATTTTGTTTGGTATCAAATAAAGAGAACATAGGAAATTCTATTAAGTTTTCAAGATTGTTACTATTTTTCTTGTAATTTTTTTGTGCTGTCTATTTTCTGACCTAGCCTACCTTGAAGCCTGACAAATGTCAAATATATTGAACCTCTTTTCAATTGCCTCCCAGCACTCTAAATACATGCCTCCCGACTGGCCCCACCCCACCCACCTAGACCAGAACCCCCTCAATATTATTAAACACAAGTAAGAGTCTTTATTAAGTATTGGCTTTGAATGACAAAATATAATGGAAACTAATATTTTTTTTACCACCCTTACCATGTACATAGTTTGGTGATCGGAATCCCTGTACCACCCTTACCATGTACATAGTTTGGTGATCGGAATCTCCTAAGGAAAGAATAGATCATAGGAACATCTGCAAGATTATTTCAGGCATTTGCTGGATAAAGCCAGTTTGATATATTCTGAGTCAGATTCCAGCAATATACAATATTAAGCAAGAAAATAAAATCCAACATTATATAAACCCACAGTAAAGGGATGGGTACAGGAACAGTATTTTCTGGACTGATTGTTAAGAGTAGGCAGAAGCCACCTAGAACATATGGTCCTGAAGATAACAATGATCCAAGTTACACAAGATTTTACAAGTAGCCACCAACTGTATAATTTGGAGTTGGAAACCTGTCAGGAACCAATGGGACTCCTAAAATATAGTGCTATTTTGTTAAACTCCTTAGTGCTGATCAGCATGTGCTGCTGCATTCTGTGACAGTCAGTTTCTGGGTTCCATGGCCTTCACCTGGTAGAAGCCATGAGTCCAAAAAAATCCCCAGGTGGCATATCAGCTGTTTAAGGAAAAGTGCAATCCTATCAAGACTTGAATGACATTTATTTCACTTCTTTTATTTATCCTTTTTATATAGTGCAAAATAATAATACTAAAGATACACCTGTTTCATACATGGATCAGGCTGCTTGTACTTCCCTCAAGCAGTAAAAATAAATTATCTTTTCTTCCTGTGGTGAAATATAATTCATTTATATTGTGATAAATCAGCTGTTTGCCAGTTTCTTTTAAAAGACACATAAATTATTAATTTAGCCAAACACAAACAAACTGTGAGCTGGAGTGTTAAAAGTATCACAACAGTAGGAGGTCAAAGCAATAAGAAAGCGTAACCTTTTTATACACCTCAGTTAATAGCTTTCTATTCCTATCTGTTTCACTAGGCGAATCACTGCTGTAAGCTGGCTAAAACTTTTGGGGGAGGCAGGTCCTACAGCTTTCCATATCCTGCAGTAAGTCCAGGAGATAAAAATTTGAGGATTCATTCATTAAGCCCTTTCCTCCAAGGGATATAAGCAATTTTTATAATCTCCCAGGGGAGTTCAGTGATGATATTTTGTCAAACTGTGATAAGGGAAGGTTAAACTCTTTTTCTCTTCAGACCCTATTCATTTATAGCACATAGCAATTGCTAAAGGGTTATTACTCAGACTTGGAAGAAATAAGGCTGAAGGGATATCCATCATTTTGAGACCAAGAGCTTGTGTGGTTTGTGTGTGTGTGTGTGTGTGTGTGTGTGTGTGTGTGTGTGTGTGTGTGTGTAGTACAAGGAAAAGCCACAAGCAAGAGTTTTTGTTAGTTGCCAAAGAAGGGTCCATAATCATAGCAAAAATTACTTTTGGATGTTAAGAAAATAAAATATTAAATAACTTATATACACAATAATGTTATATATGTTCACATGTACAATTAGTAAGTATGCATAGGATTATTAGTCTCAGAAACAGAAGATATTGTTGTTGGAGAAAAACACTATATAAAAATAGTTGTGGGAGAAAAATACTCTATCAATTCCTATATTTTAATGTAAATTAAAATTCTAATACAAATATATGTAAGATATCACACTGCATCACGGTATAATTCATATTCCATTTATTATTAGTTTAAGTGTGAGTTATGAAGACTGTTTTATAAATACAACTATCTGTAGTTTCAAGAATCATTAAAGATTTAAGTTGACCATTTTAAAACACTATCAGTGTAAAACACCACTGAAATCAAGGAAAATAACATAATTACATAATATTAAAACTAATCTGTTACTTTAGTCACATTTTATGTGGCAAATAGTAGCTATTTTTATGTAGTTAGATTGGTATAATTTTGAGTAGAACTAAATTACCAATAGAGTTTTAGAAATGATAATAAATCATTATATGCAGTTAGACTCAGATGAAATCAGTGGTCTTAAAGAACCTATGATTAATTTATCAGGGTATCACAACAGTAATTTAATTATGGAAAATTCTTAGAAAGCAATTGAATACATGAAGCAAATGTCAAGGAAGAACCATGTCAAAAAGCACCATGTCAGCACAGGATTTCAGAAAATAAAATACTAATTGAGATACATTTTCTAAAACACTTCTGCATTTTACATTGTACCTGAAGTAAGGACAGTGACTGTAGAAAGAGGAACAAGTAATTAAACTAGGGATAGTTACATGTTACAGTTGAATTTGCAAAAGGCTTGAAAAGCCTTTATAAAACTTTATTTAGCAAACAATTCATTAGGACTAGCAAATCTGGGCTTTAAAATTACATAAGGGTGGCAGCAAAGTGATCCAAGAAACTCTAGAAGTGGCAGTCTTGATTCATGCAATTTAGACTAGCAACATGAGATAAAAGCTTTGATTTAGAATGCTTCCACAGCTTCATCAAGTTTTTCCTCAATATGTTATTAGCTTTATTCACAAATTTTAAATGTAACATCCTAGTTATTCTAATATAGGTTGACTCATTACCACTTGCAGCTTATTATACTAAGCATTTACAAAGAAAAGTTTAACACCATATGTTTGAGCCAAATGAAGTTGTCTTCTAAGATTAAAGCATACAATAAAATTGAAACATAAAATGATATCACCTGTCTTTGAAAAGCAGTAATTCTCTGCCAATGTACACATCCAAGTTATTCTTCCTATTATAATTGTACTATTTGATGCTTATTATGCTTTTGGAATAAGATACTCTATTTGAATTACATAAAATATTAGGAACCCCACTTTTTAACTTCAGGAATGATTTGAAGCTCTTTCAGTTACAATTGTATCTGATTTCAAAATTATAACACTATTATTAGCAATTTATCTCAAAAAGAGGCAGGTCAGATATAGACTCAATTATTTGGGATGGAGTGAGTTTGGCACATTGTGAGATGTCATGTTACTTTGGCATTACACTAGACTGAACACTAACCTTTAAAAGACATTGTTGAAATTTAAATCAAAAGATCTCTACCTGTAATAATCTCCTCAGAAAGCTATCTGGAACTGCTGTCCACTACATTACTCTACAAATGGCTGTCCTCAGTGGTAAAGTACACCTGGCCTGTTTGGGCTGGTTTGTGTACTCTACACAGGTGGATAGGGTGCTTAGTGATACATGCCACATCGTTACTAGATGTCTGCACCCTATCCCATTTGCCAAACTATATATTTGGGGAAAAATAGCCCATCAGGCATTATCTATCCTAGGTAGAAGACACAGAGCACCTTCTTCAGGCAAGCAGACCTCAGCACCCAACAGCTAACAACATTGCTAATACTACTGCAAACAGCTACTTCCCATGATCAGCCAGCCAGCTCTGTCTGCAATGACTTCTCTTTCTCCCAGGCCATTTCCAATGATTCCAAACAAGTCTAGGATTCTGCTTCCTTCTCCAGGCTCATAACTTACTATTTGTTCTAGATTATCTGTTAATTTTAGTGTCTGTTATTACTGCTACTAATACTCATAATAGCTACTATCAGTTCCAGTAGCAGCAAAAAATATTCACTCTTTCCACAGTCATCATGTTTGTCTTGTTGAAAGAAAAATCTTCATCAGGATCCAGTCCAAACTGGGAATAAAAAAAAGGAGACTGCTTTAGAAAGAAGGTTGTGGTTTATTGAAGAGGAGAGCTAGACAGAAAGATGGCTCTGGGAAAGCTGACTGCATGTAGCTGGGGGGAGTGGGTTTTTATACCTTCTTGAGCTTTTGTTTGGAGTTCTTCCTGTTTGAGGCTTTGTATTTCTTATGTCATGTACTTTGACTTGATTCTGAGTGTGCCCTTTTGCTATTGGTGGGGTGACTAAGAATCTCTTACAAGATTCTTCAACATCTAGCATACTGACAATCATGATATCATGGAATTGGCATACCATTTAAACCAGGGCTTTTCAACCAGTGGTATAGGTACCACCTGTGGTACATTGGCACCTGTCAGGTGGTATGCAACCATCCCAGAAAAGTGGTAGTGGGGAAAAGAATGAGCTGAACCTGTGGCAGCACCGCACAAGCCTGAGCGAGAGATGGCTGGAGCTGCAGGGCTGTCAGGGCTCAACGGAATTGCCAGGATCAGTGCTTTTTTGGTACTGTCAGGCCTGAGAGGGAGCGCCAGGATCAGCGCCAGGATCCAGCTGGAGCTCGGTGCTGATCCTGGTGCTTCTGATGAGCCCAGAAGAAGCACCAATCAGCTGGAATGTTGCAGCATCTTCAGGGTCTTGTGATTTACATTCAGATGCTTGGCAAGTGATTTATATTTATGACGGTCACAGTGTCCCAGGGTCATGTGAAGTGACCAAAACCTGCTGCAACCACCCAGCACATGGGGGAAATAAAAACCAAACACCCCCTACCGCTTCCAATCCTCAACAGAAATGTTCACAACAATGAAAACCTTGGACAGGAGGAAGAGTGCTGCCAAGTGGGCAGGCAGGTGTCTTGCTCGGCTGTGGCTTGGGGGGCACTTTTTTCAGTGCCATTGTAACTTCAAACAATCACTAAACGAACTATTGTAAGTCGAGGACTACCTGTACTTCATCACTTTTTTCCCTTTTTTTTTTTTTTGGACATCAAGTCTTTGACACCTTGCTAGGCGACTCGTGGTACTCGGATGTTGCCATATCCTAAAAGTGGTACAGTGGGTGAAAAGGTTGAAAAGCCCTGATTTAAACAATTTGGTGAGTGTAGTGGAATGTAGTCTGGATTCCCAGAATGGAAGGATCACACTCCAGAGGAGCAAAAAATAGCAAAGTTTAGTGGGACAAAGGAGGAGAGTTAAAACAGAGAATATATTTAATGGTGAAAATAGTCTGCTTTAGTTTGGTAAGATTTCTGTCTATAGCAAAGGAAAAATAAAGGAAACTGCTTAGAGGAATCTCATTGTGTCTTTTTTTCTTTTTCTTCTTTCTTTTTTTCTTTCTTTCTTAATTTCTTTCTTTCTTTCTTTCTTTTTTGAGTTTGACAGTGAGGCAGCCCAACTTTGACATGATCCTTGTTGGCTAAAAATACTTAAGGCTTTTGTGAGGTCAACAAAAGTTATGCAGAGTTCATGATTCTGCTCCTGACACTTCTCTTAAAGTGGCAAAAATCATGTAAATAACTTCACAACCTTTGCAGAAGCCACACTGTGACTCTGGCAGCAGGCCCAGCTTGCCAGCCTTTTCAAGTATACCAGATTGGAAATAAGACCAAATCTGAAAGTACAAACCTCCTTGAATTTCTTTTTACAGCCTGATAACTTAGGAAAAAATATTTCTGAGTTTATTTTTCTATATGTTATGCAGCTGTGGACTCTCCTCCTTATCTGATTGTTGCCTAGGCAACATGTTTCCCTTCCCCAAACTGCCAAAGTAATTCCCACACAATGTTACACAGTTCCAGATGAGTGATCAGATGATTTAGCACAACTCTTGCAAAAGTTTTTCCTGCAATGAAGAGCAGTGAGATTCCTTGTTGGTTTTTGCATACTTGTTAATTGTCTTTCTCTTGTAGAAATGTACAATGAATGCATCTTTAAGTTCCTAAGGAATGATCCTTATTTCCAAAAACACTGGAATAACTCAGTGATATTCTCTATAAATATAGGGTCACTGATTTTGTGTATCTCTTCAGGTTTGGCATCCACCGGTGGGCTTTGCTATTGGATAATTTCTGTGACTTTGGCCACTACCAGTGGGTCATCAATAACATTGTTGATGTTGAGCTAATGAATTCTCATTATTGTTTTATTTTGTTCCATACAGTATAAACCAGTGGTTCTCAACCTGTGGGTCGTGACCCCATTTGGGGTCGAACGACCATTTCACGGGGGTTGTCAAACAACGAAGTCCACCATTTTTCCCCCTTTTCCTTAGCTGTGCTACTCCCTCTTATTCTATTGGCTTTTGAAAGCCAATAGAATAGACTCTCTTGAATAGAGACTAATTCTATTGGCTTTCAAAAGCCAATAGGAATTGTCCAGGCTGTCTCTGCCCAGTCTGCAAATGGTGCTGCAAGTTGTCTGCAGTGAAGGTGAGCTCTCTGGAAGTTTCCACCCCTCCCTGCTGAGCAACTACTAAAACTGTAAGTAAAAGAGGGCCAGGGGTGGGAGGGGGAGGCTGGCAGGCACAGGGAGGGTTTTTGGCGAGCTTGGGACCCGGCGGGTTTTTTACCTCCCTAGGGCTGGGCCAGCTGGTGGCCCAGCCCATGGTCACCCTGCGCCATCGCTGCTGTGGCCTCCCAGGAGTGCCTGGGCCTGCCTGCCGCCACCCCGAATGGGCAGCAGCGAAGGTAAGGCTAGAGGGGCAGTGGCAGGTGAGGGAGAGTTTTGGCACGCGTGGGGTCCGGCGGGTGTCTTACCTCCCTTGGGCTGGGCCAGCTGGTGGCCCAGCCTGTGGTCGCCCTGCACCGTCACCGCCGTGGCTGCCCAGGAGCACCTGAGCACCTAGGCCTGCCTGCTGCCACCCCGAATGGGCGGCGGCCTATGCCTCACCCGGCACAGGGGGCAGCACCACACATGCGCGGTGCAGGGGGCAGCACCACGCATGCACGGTGCAGCACCACACATGCATGGCGCAGGGGGTAGCACCACGTATGCGCGGCGCAGGTCGGGGTCGTGGCCTGAAAAAGGTTGAGAACCGCTGGTATAAACCTTGTGAACTCTAAAGCTTCCTCCTTCCATTATGTATTCAAGATGGACAGTGATAAATATTTATATGTTACTTATATGTAAGGTTATAGGTCTATTCATATGTTGTATATAGTATGTTTAAATGTGTGTTACGTATGTGTACACTTTGAAAGCAAGCAACTAAATTTCACTTTTAATGTGTGCCATTGTGCCCACAGTAAAAAACAATGAAGTTTATCTATCTATCTTAATATATGACAGTCAACTATGGATAGCTTTAAAGCCCATCTGTGCAAGATCTGAGCCTTTTCTGTAATAAAAGTTGAACCATCTGTACTCAGGAAGAGGAAATTCCTGAGAGTCTAAGATCCGTAGAGCATGTTAAGGGCTTCATAGAATTGCTTCAAATAGTTTCTATTAGCATATCACTGGATTTTGTCTGCCTTGGTGTTTAGCCAGGTATTTTGTATAGGTTATTCTGGACTTCATGGTTGGATATGTTACGACAACCTATATAGTGGACTGAAAAAATTAAAATTAATTTGTTGTGTAAACAAAACCACTGTATTAAATTTATTCCTGGTTTTTTTGATGGAGCTGATTTAACTCCTAACCATTTCTTGTCAAACTGACTATTTGATAGGGAAAAAATGTGCATTTTATTCTTATTTGAATTATACCAGGATATCATAAAAAGGATATGAATATTCATAATATAGATTTATTTATAACACAATTTGTCAAGAATTAGAAATGCTGCTGTAAATATATTTTTTTAGAAAAAGCTAAATGGAAGGCTAATCCAAAGGATTCTTTTTAATTTTGTCTAAATTTGTTTATCACCGACAAACTGCGGGCTTCTATTTCTATCTGAAAATTATCTGCATTTGTTCACCAGATCTCAAAGATGAAAGGTTACAATGTGGCTTTTATGATGCAGATGAAATTACTACTCTATGCTCAATTCACCAAAATCATTCTTCAGATTATATGCACATGGTGATCAGTGAAAACATTGTCAACATTATGCAGCAAAAGCCAGCAAATTCTTTTTTTTCATAGTCCATTTGCAAACAGAGATAATTTGACTGAACAATTTGTTCACAACAAGAGAAAAAGCTAGGTCAGCTCCTAAAATCAATAAGCAAAACACTGTAACTGCTGTGAACTTGCTTGTTTACAGATATCTGTCACACATAAGAACCAATCTAAAAATCAGCTGTACTCTAGCACTTGATTTTCATAAGAAGTCAACCTGTTCTTTTAGGAAAACTGGCAACCTCACCATGGAATGATAGAAAAGTCTTCACAGGTTTGTGTCTTAGTTCATAATGGGCATTTCTTTCTTTCTTTCTTTCTTTCTTTCTTTCTTTCTTTCTTTCTTTCTTTCTTTCTTTCTTTCTTTCTTTCTTTCTTTCTTTCTTTCTTTCTTTCTTTCTTGCTATTAATGGCATTTTACAACTAATATACCCACCTTGCAAAACAATTGAATAAGCCAATATTCATCATTGTATCTATATGAAATTATGTAAAATACAGGCTTGGTACAAATTTATAAAAATAAACTGGTGGAAGATCAAAAGATAATGATCAAGTTCCGACAGATGAAACTCTTCAAAGAACTTTGAGTCATTGTTTAACTTAAAGAATCTTTATTGGAGTAGCATAGCTTCGGCACTAACATAGTTGAAACCAACATCTGAAATCCCCTCCCCTGAACACATAGTATCAAAGCACAATTCTCTCTTCTAATTTACAGTCATAAATCACATTCTCCAATTAGTCTGAAATGCAGACTTTCCCTCCAGTACTCCATCCCGGCCATCTCTTATCTCAAAAGTCCTGAATTCACACACTATTGCAATATTGTTATGTCTAATTAACTCCCATCACATTCCTTCTCCTCCCCCAGTATCATCTAATTCTAAGAGTTAAGCATAAGAAAGAAAAAGGCTGCATCTCCTTATATTGTCAAAGCAAGAACATCCAATGTTAACAGCACTGACACTTTCCTTATATGGTCAAAAATAAAGATAGGCTCTTCCATCTACCACTACATCCCACAAAACTGGAAATATGCAATAATCAGAATTGTATCTGTAATTCAGGCACAGATGAATTGAACATGGTATAATACAGAACAGCCTTCTCCAGTTAAGTGCCTTCTAGATTTTATACAGGCTGTAACCTCAAGAACTCCCAGTTAGTAAAAGCCAATCTACTTTTTTGTCTCTGGGAACAAAATGTTCTGGTTCATACTCAGAAATAATCATTTCTCTCTTCCATATCTGAGCGGTGATTCAAAGTTATTTGTTTTATTCCTCCATGCACATAGGGTTTACATATCTAGGCAATCCTCAATAATCAATCAGTATTTGGTGGCAGTACAAAGGATGATTGAAAATAAACTAACAAATTCATACCTGGTTAGTACATATGTCAGAGAACACTTTGAAATCTAGCTTGGGAGTAGAGTAGGAGATTGATCCTCTGCACTCTGCAGTTGTCTTTGCAAAAAGCTTTTGCTGCAAAGAATGGAGGCTGTGAGGAGTGTGCATGCCACCCTACAGCCTCTGTTCTTGGTGGCAAAAGCCTTGAGGAAAGCTGGCCAAAGCCTGCAGAGGCAAGAGATTGCATCCCTACAGGCTCCAGTTGTCTTTGCAAAAACCTTTTCCCACCAGGAACAGAGGTCATTCTCGCAAAGATGACCAGAGCCTGCAGGGATGCAATCTCTCACCACAGCAACCTTCAACAAGAAAATGGCAAATGGACAAAAGGCCTGAAACCCTAAAGCCTGCTGTCTGTTTGCAAAGCCCTTTGGCATGAATTTTGTTCAGCAGAGAATGGAGGCCTGAAGTAGCAGAAGCGAATTCACAGAAGACCTAAAGCACCAAAGCAGGCAAAGAAACTGCGGCAGAGAGGCTGGGGAGGAGACAGCTTGCTAGATCTTTGCAAGGGAAGTGAGCCTCCATAGGCCCAGTGCCTGTGGAGATCCAGTGGGGAGGGAATAGGCAGGGTGAATATTGCAGTGTCTCTGCGTCATTCATAAGGATGAACGACTGCCGTGGTGCTGCAGCATTCATAATCTTGAGACTGTGTCGTAAGTACTTGAAGGGATGATGTTGTAACTTTGAACGGTCACTAAGTGAACTGTTGTAACTTAAGGATTACCTGTATTTTTACAATAAGGTAAGATGGCATCTTTTCCATTACATGAATTTACCAAAATATCCAAACAGCCTGATTTAAATGATATATCATTCCACAGTAGGCCTATCTAATGCCTTTGCATTCCTTTGTTTATATCTGCTGCCTGCCAAATACAATTACATTTAGATCAGTACATTCAGTTTGCTATTATTTCATGGCATACTCAAGAGAAGTTTATAAAGGTTGTTTCACACATATCTGACCTACTTATTTATGAATTATCTAATTATATGGAGTTTAATGCAATACATGAAAAAACACATTTATATGATAATGCCTATTGCACTAAAGCTTCAATTTACCTGCCTCTGTCTCCTAAAACATGTCTCAAAGTGTGTTTTATGGATTACATACTGTAACCTGTCCCTCACCCACTGCTTTTGTCTCAAATTTGAAAGTCAAATAGTGAAAAGTCTGCCATGTAAATGCCAGTTCAGCAAGAAAGCTGCTCTCTGTACAGAATTTTACAGAAAGCAGCCTGCTGGTGCCCTCTATTGCTTTTTGCAAAAAACTGAACAGGGAAAAATAAAAGGCCTTATAAACGCTGCATTTGTATTGGAAGCTGAACAGTTGTTTACATTGCAGCAGTTTGTGTGGAAATTGTAATCCCTATTTATTCCAAGTAGTATAAAATATCATTAGGAATGATGAGAAATGTCAGCTATGCACCAATGAGAGTAAAACAATGTTGCATACAGGGCATGTTTTTGTTTCCTCTTCTCCAGAAGATTTTTGTATGCAGCAAGCATATTTTATCTCATGCTTGGCAATTTGAGCCTGTAATAATCCAGACTAATCTGATGTGAAGTCTGCTGTATTTCTTATGTTTTATCTATCTACAGTCCAGCTTTTGTTTCTATGCAATTTTCAGCCCCAATGCTTTATGGAAAATAAATCTTTGCAACATGGATAAATTTTTGCAACATTTTTGCAACTTTGCAACATGGATAAACTTTCGTATAAACTAGCAACGTATCAATAGTAATACAATGTACATAAATGTTTCAGGTTTTTTTAAAAAAGTAAATATTCATCAAATGTAGAATATATATATATATACATGTATATGTATATGTATATGTATATGTATATGTATATGTATATGTATATATATATATGTATATATATATATATATATATATGTATATGTATATGTATATGTATATGTATATGTATATATATGTATATATGTATATATATATATATATATATATATATATATATATATATATATATATATATATATATATATATATATATATATATATATATATATATATATATATATATATATACTAGTATTGATAAATATATCTAAATCAGACTTCAAAATAATGTATATGCATAAAACAATATATGCATTTATTGTTCCTCTTTCCTGGTGTGCATGTGCCTCCTGGTGCTTCTGTTTGGTATTTTACATTTACTGACAGCATAAATAATTGGTAGAAAGGGAAAATTTAAAAAAAATAAAATTTACTTTAATTTCATTTAATTTGTCAACATTAATCTGTTATTGAGTTTGAAGGCAATAATTGTTTCATGCTAACCCTGAGCATAAATTCATATGTCAAAAGTTTAACCAACACAGTAAGAAGTTAAAAGAAATCTTAAACTCCATAGAGATTAACCATTTTTTCTCCTGCAGTTTCCAACAGTAGCAGCATAAAAGAGAGACCTATGACTTTTCATTTGATAAAATGCAGGTTAGAAAAACCAAGTAATGAAAAAGTATGAATATCCAGTTAAATATACTCAAGTAAAATACTTTCACAATATTATTGATCAAGGTTTTAACAAAGTCAAGAAATTAAGTTTAGAGAAATATTGTAGCTTTTTAAATATAAGTTTTGATAACTTACTATCTTTTAGATGAAATTAAGATAAGAACAGTTTATGAATACTGTTTTTTAGTATGGTGACTATGACTATTTTGAGATATTTTATAGAAGGATGTTACTTGTTTAAATTTAAAGAAATGTGGTTGTATTGTTAATATTTCTGTACTAAAAGAAAATCGGATGTCACTTTTGTTATATTTGTTTGATGAGTTTATGTATATGTACACACACACACACACACACACATATACTTTACCTTGATTTGTCACCCCCTTTCTCCTCTATATTAATTTGTATTTCAACGTTTGACATTGAAATTTAATAATATATAAAAATAGATTATGTTAATTCTTGACTTCCACCTTTGAATGAAATGGGCTTGCTTTAAAATCATGTGGAATATTTTACATGAATATCTTTTGGAATAAAATTGAAAGGAATAACAACACAAATAAAAGAACACAACAGTCCATAAGATGAACTGTTGCAATTTTCACTTATTATTTATTTATTTATTTAAAGCCTTCATAATGCTGCCTCAGCCCAAAAAATAGACTCTGAATGGTGTATACCGAGCAAAACAATATAAATAATTTCAATTAAAATTCAATCAGACATTAATAGGTAGGTAGTTGATGGGAAAGATCTGACACTTTGAAGAATTCCTGTCAGTCATAATAATGAGATGATTGAATAAACCAGTCCAATCTTCATAAAACCCATACAGATATTTTGTTTAAAACTTTTAATACAAATACTGACTAGGAAGTCTATAAATTCACAATAAATGAACACAATATAGAAAAAGAAAAGAAAATTATTTATTGCAATTGGGAAGCCCATCCTATAAATTTGTATACATTTCTGCCAGAACAACTTCCAACTAAGTAAAAAGAAATACACACCAATTAGAGTCCCATAATTTCATCATATTAGCCATCCACAATATGGATTTGCAATATGTGGTAAATGTTTCATGGCCAAATGAATAACCATATAACCCATATCATTCATTTAAAAGAAAAGAAAATGAAATGAAACAAATTTACCACAGTCCTGTCTAATATGAATATACATTTTAATATGATATAATTTTTATTAAAGTTTGTAGGCAAATATTTCCATTTTTTAAACCATTTGTATTTATACATACTGAATACCTCTCTCTCTCTCTCTCTCTCTCTCTCTCTCTCTCTCTCTCTCTCTCTCTCTCTCTCTCTGTGTGTGTGTGTGTCTGTGTGTCTGTGTATGTGTGCACATGCGCATGTAGTCACTGCTTTTTAGAAACCTACAGTGAAAACTTTGGAAAATGCAGGTACCACTAGATACTGCCTGCTGTTTCATAAACTGATATTGTTGCAAGACTGTAATAATCTCAATTCAAAACACTGAGTGCATACAAATTATATTTTTATTTGCATACATTCAGCATTTATGTAGTGAATATCTTTCTGAATGGACATATTTATGTTTCTCCCCAAAAGCATAAATATCCAAAGGAATTTGAGATGTCTGAGTGTCTGTTAGCACTAACTACAACTCGGGTGTCAAAGTATTGGCTTAGAGAGAATCCTACATCCAAAATGGCTGCATCTAAGATTCCACAATAAATGTTGCTTGGTGTACTTTCTATATCATTGAACATACTTTCATTGTTAATGAAAATGTGAAAAGAATTTCTGACTGGAAGACAAATTTTGTTTTTCTTGCTTTTAGACCCAGAAGAAAAATATAAAAATGTAACTAATAATAGCATAAAGAAGATGTAGCCAGTTAAGATAATTTGGATAAAGTACAAGTTTTAATAATTAAAAAAAGGGTTTTATGTTTGCTTATTTATTCATTACTTCATATTATTAGTCAACCACTATCTTCAAATGTGCAATTAACATTTCTATCCATATGTCATAATAATCATGTTATGTAGCAGTAGAAATCAAACATGTCACTTTTTTGTACATTAATGGCTTTAGTTTAGAGTATTCTTTATTTTTTTAACCACTCTGTTTCTCTACTCAATCTTTGCTGATGAGCACTTTACAAGCTAGCTTCCCTGCGGTGTGGTTAATACCATACAGCTGTCCCTTTTCTCTATGATAATCTTGGCAGATTTAAAGTTACTTTTCTTTTCATATTATCTGAAAGACAGGGATGAAGTTTACATTTGTTTCCAAACTTTGCTACACTCATCATATATTTGTTATTGGGATGAAAAGACAAAAAAATAGAGAAGAGAAGAGAAGAGAAGAGAAGAGAAGAGAAGAGAAGAGAAGAGAAGAGAAGAGAAGAGAAGAGAAGAGAAGAGAAGAGAAGAGAAGAGAAGAGAAGAGAAGAGAAGAGAAGAGAAGAGAAGAGAAGAGAAGAGAAGAGAAGTACCGCATTCTGAAGGAATGTGATGCATGGGTATATGATGAATTATAATACAATATTGAATCAGTAAGATGGATTGGAGACAGATGTGTTCAGAAATAAAAATAAGATCATTCAAAAACCTAAGCATGAATAACAATAGTGATGGTTTGGTGAGTTTTCCATCTCCAGATTTAACCTCTATCATTTGACAGGAAAAAAATCATTTTGTAACTTATCCATTATTTCTACTTTTTTCGCAGAATAACTATGGCAAATGTTTATATTAAAGAAAAAAATAATTTAAAGGAAATTATAGATGGTAAAATTAAAAAACGGTAAGTCTCCAGATGTGAGTGACATTACCCAAGAAATGTTAAAATTTGTTTTACTTATTTATGTAAAGGTTTACCTGTATCTGACTCACCAGGCTCCTTGTCATTTCTGGAGTGGTGAGCAGCCTTGGTAAGTCTCCTTCAAAGGCTTCCAGGTTCGGTGTGCCGAAGGGAGGTTTGGGACAGTGAAATCACATTGTTTCAAGCCTCTCATTGGCATGCAAACACTTTTAACATACAGACACAAATTTCTGATTGAAAGAATAGAAAACGTGATAATGAAAATCTTTATGTAGTACGATATGGGTTTTTCAAAACTGATACTTGCTCATTGCAAATATCTGTGAAGGGATGTAAGAATCTGAAATGGAAGGGCATTGTGGGTTTATAAAAAATATGTGAATAGGATTAAATTAAGGAACATTTTACAGGAATATGTTGAAAGGTAGTTAAAAATATATCCTATTTTCATTCCTATGTAGGCCAGCATGCTTCCTAAAGTGTATAGATATAAAAGTGCCAAAATTACATAGGTAGTTTTCCATATCTTTTCATTAATATAAACCAAAAATATATAATAGCAATTATTACATTTCCATACAGCTAAATGTCCTTGGTCATATAAAGTTCTTCTCCTTTGGTACACTACATGTCCTTCCAGCAATTTTTGATGTTTCTCCCTTTTTAGAATGGCTAAAACAGCATAGAACAGGGGTGTCAAACTGCCAGCCCATGAGCTGGTTTCATCATACTGAAGCTGCACCCACCCCATTGCCAGCAATGACAAAACCGGCCCGATACATTGCTCGATGTCATGTGACATCACGAGTTTGACATGTCTGGCATAGAACATCATGCTGCAAGCTCTATTGTATTGTGCATCCGTAATACATCCTTTTTAGCAATAGCAACTAGACTTAGATACCACTCCATGGTGCTTTACAGCACTCTCTGAACAGTTTACAACATCAGTATATTGCCCCCAGCAATCTGAGTCCTCATTTTACCGACCTCAGAAGGATGGAAGGCTGAGTCAACCTTGAGCTCATCAGGATCGAACTCTAGATTGTGGCAGAATTAGTCTGCAATATTGTATTCTAACCACTGAGCCACCACAATTCCATTTTAGATGTGAATGTGATAAAAAGGCAATGTAGAATTTTGGGATTTGTGCTGTGACTCTTGAATTACTCCTCCTGTCCTTTATTACTGTCCCTTTTTCTCTCCTGAATACCCAATTGCCTTATTCCCTTCAATTGTATTATGCATGTGTAGCGAGGCTGGCTGAAAGGCTGTGCAGGAGCCTTCCTGGGGAGAGGGAAGCTTGGACAGCTGCTGCCGGTTTTGGGTGTGGCTGGCATGGATCAGGCGGAAGGAAAGAAAAAGGAGGAAAGAAAGGGGGTGGGGTGGTTTCTGTTGCTGTTGTTCGAGAGAGACCAGGTGAAGTCAAAGAGGGATTTGAGGTTTTAGCTGATCCCTTTTTGTGAAGGAGAGGGAAGGAGAGAATGAGAGAGAGAGTGAGAAGGTGGAATTTTATTGCTTTCTTTTGTGGGGGGGGATATCCCGAGCAGAGGCAAGAAAAAGAGTGAGGAGAGAGAAAATTGCTGGGGTTGCTAAATTCATATTTTTACAATAAAGGAAAGGGGAGAGGGGTTTTGACACCAATGAGACCTGAGACTGTGAGCAACAACAGAAGAGAAGGAGAGGCTGGTCATTACTGCTTTGGAGACTAGCAGCCATTCGAACTTCGATTATTGTTATTTGTGCAAGTTATAGACATTGTGGGGAGTTGCACTTGCAGTGTTACTGCAGAACGCTGACTACCTTCATTCATGTTCTTATTGCTGCCTGGAGCCGGGGTTTTCCCCACCCCACTTGCTTCCAAACAGTTGCTGTGAAATCATTAACTATTGCTGCTATGACTGCCTGGGGCTGCTAAACACCATCACACATTGACTATCAGGGCTAGGGGCTGAAAGCCCCCCTTTGATGATGAGAGTCTTCTACCTGCTCACTTTGCATGAGCTTCTGCATGAAAAGACACTTTACTAACACCTTGAGAGTGCAGCTGCAGTGCGCGACGGAGGAGAACGGGGTTGGGAAGGCCTGGGCTTTGGCGGCCTCTGAGGGGGTAGCACTACATATCTATGACCTTGAGATGCTGGTTAAGTGGAAGCTATTAGGCATGTTCTTCACTGTTTATACTACAGACATTTGTAGCATTTTTATTTTTCTCTTACTAGGGTGACATATTGTTCAGTTTAAAATCATATTTTAACAACTTACATCTTGATTGCAACCTTTTTACAGCATATATTGGCATTAGGTTTTTTTTAACTGTAGCTTCCTGGTGGTCAATGTAACTGAAAACTCTTTGTAGGATATTAACCATCAAAAATAATAATTAAAAAAAATCCTATCTCCAAGAAATGGTAGAAATTATGTAAAACAGCGGTTCTCAACCTGTGGGTTGCGACCCCATTTGGGGTCAAACGACCATTTCACAGGGGTCGCCAATCAATGCTGTCCACCATTTTTTTTCCTCAACGCTATCCACCATTTTTTTCCTTTTCCTTAGTTACGCTACTTTCTATTGGCTTTTGAACGCGAATAGACTCTATTCAAGAGACTATTCTATTGGCGTTCGAAAGCCAATATAAACTAAGGAAGTTTCGGTTTCAGAGCACATGGCAGAAAGCGAGACAGAGAACAAACGGCAGAAAGCGAGAGAGAACAAGCAAAAACAGTAAGTTTTGCCTGCTGCTGAGCTTCCTATGCTTGGCTGCCTGCCGTCCGTCCTGCTCCCCCTACCCATCTGCCTGTTCTCCGCCCGTTCTCCTCGCCCGTCATTCGCCGCCGATTCTCCGCCTCCCTTTCTCGTCCGTTGCCCTCCGCCAATTCTCCGCTTCCCTTTCTCTCCCGTTGCCCTCTGCCGGTTCTCTGCCTCCCTTTCTCTCCCGTTGCCCTCCGCCGATTCTCTGCCTCCCTTTCTTGCCCGTTGCCCTCTGCCGATTCTCCGCCTCCCTTTCTCGCCCGTTGCCCTCCGCCCTCCGCCGATTCTCTGCTTCCCTTTCTCGCCCGTTGCCCTCCACCGATTCTCCGCTTCCCTTTCTCACCCGTTGCCCTCCGCTGATTCTCCGCCTCCCTTTCTCGCCCATTGCCCTCCACCCTCCGCCGCTTCTCCGCCTCCCTTTCTCACCCATTGCCCTCCGCTGATTCTCCGCCTCCCTTTCTCGCCCGTTGCCCTCCGTTGATTCTCCACCTCCCTTTCCCGCCCGTTGCCCTCCACCAATTCTCCGCCTCCCTTTCTCGCCCATTGCCCTCCGCCGATTCTCCGCTTCCCTTTCTCGCCCGTTGCCCTCCACCGATTCTCCGCCTCCCTTTCTCGCCCGTTGCCCTCCGCCAATTCTCCGCCTCCCTTTCTCGCCCATTGCCCTCCGCCCTCCGCCGATTCTCCACATCCCTTTCTCACCCGTTGCCCTCCGCCGATTCTCCGCCTCCCTTTCTCGCCCGTTGCCCTCCGCCGATTCTCCATCTCCCTTTCTCACCCGTTGCCCTCCGCCGATTCTCCGCCTCCCTTTCTCGCCCATTGCCCTCTGCCGATTCTCTGCCTCCCTTTCTCGCCCATTGCCCTCTGCCGATTCTCCGCTTCCCTTTCTCACCCATTGCCCTCTGCCCTCTGCCGATTCTCTGCTTCCCTTTCTTGCCCGTTGCCCTCCGCCGATTCTCCGCCTCCCTTTCTCGCCTGTTGCCCTCCGCCGATTCTCCGCCTCCCTTTCTCGCCCGTTGCCCTCCGCCCTCCGCTGATTCTCTGCTTCCCTTTCTCGCCCATTGCCCTCCGCCGATTCTCCGCCGATTCTCGGCTGAAGATGGGGGGTTGGGAGCAGATCGCCCTCCCTGTCCATTTGGCACCGTCTGCCTTTCGCTCTCTCTCTCTTCACCTGGACTGGAGGGAGAGGGAGAGAGAGAGAAAGAGGAAAGAGAAAGAGGAAAGAGAAGAGAGAGAAAAGAGGGAGAGAGAGAAAGAAAAAAGAGAAAGGGGGAGAGGAAAGAGAAAAAAGATTGAGAAAAGAGAGAAAGAGAAAGAAGAGAAAGTGGAAAGAAAGAAGAGAGAGGAAAGAAAGAAAGAAAGAGAGGAAAGAGGATAAAAGAGACAGAAAAAGAAAGAGGAAAGAGGGAAAGAGGGAAAAATGGAAAGAGAGAGAGGAAAGTGACAGAGAAAGACCCTTTTGACATCTGAAATGAAGATAACACTGCAGATATCCTTTTATACACACACACACACACACACATTAAAGGTAAAGAAGGATATCTGCAGTGTTATCTTCATTTTAGATATCAAAAGGGTTTTTCAGCTCCAGTGATTTGTTTTAGGTGGGAAATGGGTCCAAGTGGCTCTTTGAGTGTTTTTGAAAAACACTACCCCTGGGGTGGTTGGACTCCCATGTGCTATTAACTTTGTTAGCAAATGGGAGGGGGGGTTGAACAAAGTGGCTTCATTTATTCATTCATTTATTGCACAATAAAATTATTTGAAACCAACATTTTGTTCTATTCTAATGCACAACTGCACAAATATACATGTAATCTCTGAGGCTATCACATCTGGGCTACAAAAATTTGGTTAAAGCATTCTTGTTTGCTGATATTTATTTCCTTTTATAAACTACTTTGATTCTTCCATTTATTGTGGTTTAATACTTCCATTTATTTCCTTTTATTCCCTTAAAACTAGTTTGAATCCTCCATTTGTTCCCATTTATTCTCTTAAAACGGATTTAATTGTTTTGTTTATTTCTGATCCACGAAACCTATAACCTCCATGCCATTTCTCACTCTTCTTATTCCTTTCTGCTTTGTTTTTTATTCCCTCTCTTTCATATATTTTCTTTCATCTTCGCTGAAAGAAAATCCCTCCAGGTCCCCACTATAATCTATGGTTCAAATGAAAGCAGCCTGTTCTTAAATATCATTTACTAACTTTCTGTAAATTTTGGTCCCACATGTAAAGGCAGGGTAAACATGCATTAAAATACATGCATTAAAATACATGCAGCATTAATGGTGGCCGGGGCTGTCTTTCTTGCCACGCCCACTTGGCCACGCCCACTTGGCAGCCACGCCCACTATGGTTGGGGGTCACCACAACATGAGGAACTGTATTATGGGGTCACGGCATTAGAAAGGTTGAGAACCACTGATGTAAAATGTCATACACCAAGACATAGCATTATATACTGTATAACTATTTTGAGGGCTTATGAAAAAGTAAGTGTATATACTGTTCTGAAATGGATCCAGGAAATTGCAAACATATCAGTCTGACCTACCTGGGAAGAGTTTGGAAAAGATAATCAAGCAATGAATCAGTGAACACCTAGAGGTCATTACCAAAAGCCAACATGGGTTTGTCAAAAACAGATCATGCCAGAGAAATCTTATTGCATTCTTTGACTAGGTGACAAAATTAGTGGATCAGAGGAATGCTGTGGATATAATTTACTTCAACTTCAGTAGGGCATTTGATAAAGTAGATCACAACTTATTACTTGATAAGATAGAAAAATTAGATAAGATAGGCTTATGAACCTCATAAAATAACAGCTGACTACCCATGTCTAAGAGCTCCAATAGGACAACAGATAGACTAACATTAGAAATGAAAGAAAAAGATGATTCAATTTATTTTAGAACTTGGGAAAATTTTTATCAGTGGTTAGAGACACGTTACAACTTGAAGGACTCAATACTTCAGAATAGATGACTGATTTTTAATTGAGTTCTAACTAACATTTTGATGATATGATTATTTTTCCTGATTTCCTGATTCTCATTTGTTACTTTTGATTGTTAGGATTTTTTGAGATTTTATTAGTAGTGTTTACTTAATAGATCAACGTATTTGTTTACTAATTGTTTTAAATTGTTATAGTCTAAGCTTTGGTAAAAATGGTTGAATATGATATTTACTCATTATTATGATCCGGACGGTAGCTTGTTTGTTGAAATATGTGATTGTACCTATCCTTATTTTACCCTAATGCCTTATTTCCTTCCCCTTCCCCCTTCCTTCCACCCCTTCCTTTATCATACCTGTATTGTTCCTATTTTTCCTCATCTATATAAACTTAATAAAATTTTGTTTAAAAAAAGAAGATAAATCCACAATACAGTTCTAAAAGTCAGTATTTATGTTCAAAATTCAGGAAGGCTAAATTTATAATAGTATTATTGTCTCTGCCACACAGATAAGCAGCCCCCAAGCCTCTTACTTTTTTTCAAGCGGCAATTCTCAATAGTAAAAGCTTCCAAGGCCAGCCAAAGTCGTGTCTAGTTCTGGGCTTCGAGCCAGGTTTCTTTTAGGCATAAATAAGTTGTAGTGATGTAATTCACCACTAGATGTCATCAATGCCATTTTTCAGTTTTTAGATCCAAAACTTATATTGTAAACTTTTCACATCTTTTTTTTCAAGAAAAGGGTCTTAAAAACACTTTTAGTCCCCAAATTTTCAAGCTGTATGTATATATTAATTCCAAATTAGTCTTATAAATTTCACCATTTTCCCCAAGTAATTAATTTGCCGCTTTTCTTTTCTAAGGTAATGGGGCAGAAATTCCCTTTCCCTCTTTCATCAGGGGGAGTGCTTTGGGAAGATTTTCAGGAAGAGATCTTAAAATCATAAAGAGACGATCAGGTCTCACCCAGTTTTATCTACGTTGTTGTAAAGTTGCTTGGTAGTGCTTGTTGTTTTCTATTGTCAGCAGCTTCAGACTGGCTACACAAATGCAGCCAGTCTTTCCCCCACTGGTTTGGAGGGCTTCCTCAGATCAAATGGGAAGGCTGTTGTCCCCCATGATCAACATGGGCCCCCCTCTTTGCTTGCTGCCTCTATAGGGTGACTTTCAATCCTTTCCAGGGTCCCCCAGCAGGGTAAAACCAAACGCGAAAGACGGAGCCCCATCTTCCTGCATCTGCATTGCTGCAATGTCAAAACCGGAAGCCTGCAAGACTGTGTTAATGTACATACACAACAAAAAGAAAAACATGCAATACTTCTTCGTATGTTGATCCTGCATTTTATATTTTTATAAGATGATTTTTTCTGAATTGGTAATTAATTCCAAACTATTTAAAAGGGATTTTTTTTTACTTTTTTCAACAGATATCTTATACTTATTTACCTCATCGTTCAAGTGAATAAGTAAATAAAAATGCAATAAAATGGGATTAATATTTGCAAAATTAGTACGTTTACAATGAGGAAACTCATCTACTTATTCTCATGGTACCTGGTACCTTAATTATATCAAACTGACAGACATTTTCTACTTTTTTGTCCAATTGGATATTACTTTATTTTTGTTGCACAGCATAAAGTTACTAAAGTTCTGTGTATTGTCTAAAGATAACAGCTTTTTTTCTAGTTGATATTTTACTGTACCTCAGTATGCCAATTGTATCATTTTCACCTAAAATTATAGTAAAGAACTAGAGAGATGACCTTGATAAAGAAAGGCAGCAATAGTTAGTAAAACATGATTTAATCCTAGGACAGTAAGAAAATATCAGTTATTTTATTCAAAAAATTGTTAAAATTTATTTTTTTCTGAAAAGAAAAAATCACAGAAACGAACAAAACAAACAAAGCATTAAAAGTGCATTGAAAAGAGATACAGACCCAAATACATAACAGTTAACTTTCATATAAGACAAAGGGAAGAAAATGCTCTCAGGCAGGTTTTGACTAAACTCTAACTTTGCATAACTATAAAAATATAACTGTTCAGCTTGTTTTCTATCAAATTGGACTTTACTGGGAAGATACTGGGAAGGCAAATTAGTTCTATTTTTAAAAAAATAAAAGTATGTATTTATTTTGCTTTCCTCTATCTAAGTGCACTATTACCAACTGAATATTCTTGTGATATCTTTGTTTTTCGAGGTACATATAAAGAGATATTATAGACATCTTTTTGCAAAGTGCATATAAACATTCATAATATTTTGAATCAAGTAATTTTATGGCCTAAGCTAAGCATATTACATCATTGCTAACACTGAAGCTACCTTCCTTGATAACACTCTGGCCAATTCTGCCAAAGGTCCCAATGCCCTATGACCATGATCATCATGATGTCACTGTCAGTCCATCCCCTTACAGCAACCATCATCCCAGTCCTTGTTACCCCCAACCAACTCAAAGAGCTCTTTCACATATTAAACCATCCCCAACAGAATAGGATATGGCCTAGAACCCAGAAGGTTCTACTCAGCACCCAGCACTCGGCTAATCCACTGTCTCTTTCTATGAATTCACCCCTTATCCATTCCTCCATGCTCTCACCTGGATCAGATGGAAACTCAAATCCCCACTCAAAACAAGTCAGTGTACTCTGCACACACATCTCTCATTTGAAAGGGGGAAAATAGACTTGATTCCCTTTGGAACACCTTCCCTAAACTCTCTGATACCAATATCCAAATCCAATTGGTCAAGTGCCATTTCTCCATGTTAATTAATTTAGAATATCTGCTAGAATCCATTTTTCAATAGTGTTTTAAAAATGCATGAGAGCTTTTTAGGCCATTGACTCCCCTCAAATAACCATTTTAATTGCAACCAGTTAATACCTAGATTGAACTAAGGAAAAACAGAATAAATACTATGTGCACAGCAATAACCTTCCAAAAATAAGAAACATATGGCACGTGTTTCAATAATGTTAAAAGAAAATTCTAGATTCCTATATTTCTTTATTTTCAAATAACTAATGCCCAAATTTCAGATGCCCTTCATTTCTTCCAAATTATTCAGTAAAAGATCTCATAGCCTCTAGTATATTTAAAAGCCATGTAGAAGAAAAAAATCATTTACTTTGATCTGCAACTAATTATATTACAAATGATTCAATATCAGCCCCTTCTTGAGATCTTAATTCTATATAACGCAACTCTGTCATTAAAGATGAATTTGGTCTGCCAGAGGCACTTGCAACATGCTATATAAAATTAGTGCATGGCCCCAAACCTCTATGGGCATTTATCTTGTTTTTATTTTCCCAGACTTCTATTAAACACAAGTACCCTTTCTATTGCTGCATGTAATCCTGGGTCATATTTGTGGGATATTAACAACTTTGTCCCTTCTGAGGTATGTGATTACTGAAAGCTTAGTCATTAAAGCTCATTCTACAGTGGGAATGATGAGAATTTATTGCCACCTCTAAGGGACCTTGCCTTTTGGAGGTATTTCTCTTGGTTAATTTATACCCATAAGACTTTCAACAATATGCAAAATAAGATTCAGAACATAACCTCTTCTAGTCAGGGTGAGGAGGACATATTGGTATCCTACATAACTGGATAATTTTTAATTAAACATGAAAAGAAAAATCTTCACACATCTGAATTTTGATTCGAAGGTATAAAAGTTAGCAATATGTTATAACAAAACAATTCCTGCCTTAAATGTGCTCTATATAATAAATGTCATGTGCCTTTGTATATGAAAAAATTGTAAGCTAGTTTAGATAATAGACAAGGGTGACTAGCATGATTCCTGTATTTTATATCCCTATAATTCTGTTCCTAATATGAAAACAGAGGAATAAAACATTCTTGTCTAGAAAACCACATCGTAATTTGTGTTGATATATTTCTTCAAGCAAAATAGGCACTTTCCATTGTAATATGCTTGATATTATGAGCAAAGCAAGAGAGGTGGCTCTGAGATACCTGTGTAAATGTATAAAAATAGGATGTCTTGCAGAATTCAATATGTGAGTTATGAAAACAAGTAGAGCATTAAGAAATGCTATGGCTTGTAAATGAAAAGCTAGGGTGAAATGGTCTGAAAGAATCAATAGTAAAAGATAGCTTTATTTTCATTACTTTCCTTCATTCAGTGATGCAGCCTATTAAGAGGTACGGTGTATCCATTTTATTTGACATATTGAGACAATATGGTTCAATAGCAAGAAAATCTCATACAGCCATTTATCTTTTCTTACTATGTATAAAGGGCAAATTTACAGTATACCATTAGTGTTATTATTCCATTGGAGAACCTCATATTGCTAGCAAATATTTGAAAATTGGGAGGGGGGAATAATTTCTATGAAGACATTCCTCAAAAACAGCATTTAGTGTTACCTGTCCTGATATATGAACAAAATATTGGTGAAATTAATTTTGAAAATGAACATCCCATGAAGGAAAATAAATAAATAAAAATGCTCACATTTTTCACATGTTGTATTGGTGAAATAGGAAAGAGATAAAATATTTGAGCTTAACATTACAGAAGCTTTGATAGGGTTCAATAAAAAAATATGGTGGCTTTTTGTGTCATATATGCTTTTCATCATATGATGTGCTGTATTCTTAGTGAAAAATTAGAGTTTTGGAAAATGAAGGTTAGAAAATAGTCAATAGGGTTTGCAATAGATTGGAAGAGAATTTTTAAAGATAAGACTTTTATATAGCTTGCAATACTTAATAAGAGCAAGTTAAAATGAAATTTGAAAACATTAAGTAGCCAGGCTTACGATGATGACAACTAAAATGATTACCATTATGATAATGATAGCTATCAATTATTTATCAGAAAGTATTCAAGTAATGTGAGTGGACAATACATACATTTTAATAAAACATTTCTAATAATTAAATATGACAAGCAGAGCTAGGCCCTAAGACAGCAAACATGAAACTTATATTTATTCTTAGCACAAAAATGCATATTACTTTCACAAAGATAATTCTTGAGAAGATAAAAGTCATAAAAAACTTAATGTTGCCAATTAATGCATTTCACAGAGTACTGAAACTGTTGAATTAAACAGATCATTCATTAACACAGTTTGTTTTTCATTATTTTCACTCTTCATTCATTATGTCTGCTAAGTCATAAGTAAAGGACAAAAATATTTTTCTGATTCATACTGGAGTACCCTTGAGAAAAGATTTTTAGATATAACTTTAAATAATTGTTTGAAGTGAAATGAAACTTTTTCTCCCCAAACCTAAAATCTTATTTTGAGAGAATTTTGGAGATACAATGTTAGGTGCAGTGCTGTCCAAAATACTAATAGTAATAGTAATAGTAATAGTAATAGTAATAGTAATAGTAATAGTAATAGTAATAGTAATAGTAATAGTAATAGTAATAGTAATAGTAATAGTAATAGTAATAGTAATAGTAATAGTAATAGTAATAATAGTAATAATAGTAATAATAGTAATAATAGTAATAATAGTAATAATAGCAGCAGCAGCAGCAGTACCAATAGTAATAGACGCCTTGGGTGCAATCCCAAAACAACTGGAGCACCACTTGAACACCATTGGCATTGACAAATTCGCCATTAGTCAATTGCCAAAGGCGGCCTTGCTAGGAACTGTTTCCATCCTGTGACAATATCTATAATACCATCAAACATCCACATCTGCCTATCCCAGTCCTTGGTAAGGACTTGATAGGTAGACAAAAATGCCAAATCCAGTCTGAACATCTGGCTGACTGTGTGATGATGATGATGATGATGATGATGATGATGATAATAATAATAATAATAATAATAATAATAATGATGATGATGATAAAAATGATAAAACATAAAACTGATGATGATGATGAGTTGGAAGGGATCTTGGAGTTCTTCTAGTCCAACCCACTGTTCAGGCAGGAAACCCTATACCATTTCAGACAAATTGTTGTCCAGTCTCTTCTTAAAAACTTCATTTACAACTTCCGGAGGCAATTGTTCTATTTTTTTTTCAATCTTTTTTATTATTATTTTTTCATTAATATATGTTAATTTTTCCAATCAACAAGTTGTCTGGAGTTTGCTAAGCTAATACATGTTCAATTCCTAATCCTTCATTCTTTTCTCTAACCAAGAATAAAATAAATTCCAAATTTGATAGTACTCTGTATCTTCTTTGTCTTTCAGCCTCATAGTTAATCTGTCCATCTCTGCACATTCCAATATCTTCCTGATTATTTCTTCCTCTGATGGCAAAGCTTCATTCTTCCAATATTGTGCAAAAAGTATTCTTGCTGCTGTGGTAATATGTAGGGTTAAGTATAATTTCTGCTTATTAGTCTTTTCAGACATAATGCCTAGTAAAAAAAAGTTCAGGTTTAAAATCCACTTGTTCATCCAATATTTTTTCTAACCACATAGGTATACTTTTCCAATAAGCCTTTGCCTTCCCGTATGTCCACCAAATATGATAATACGTGTCTGTATTATGTTTACATTTCCAACATCTATCTGACATATTTTTAAACATTTTTGCTAATCTTGCTGGTGGAAGGTGCCATCTATAAAACATTTTATACAGATTTTCTTTGTATGAAGTTGACATTGTTAATTTATAGTTTCTCTCCCATAACATTTGCCATTTTTCTAATTCTATGTTATAACCAAATTTTTTTGCCCATCTTATCATTGTTTCTTTCACTTGTTCACTTTCCATATCTAGAATTAACAAAAAATTATACATTTTCTTAATTAATTTCTCATCTGAGGTTAACAAAATCTTATCAAACACAGTTTGATCCTTGTAAATCCATACATTTTTACGGCTTTTTCATATCTATTTTGTATCTGTAAATGTGCCCACCAGGATAGATTAATTCCTAATGTTTCCAATTCTTGTTTAGATTTTAATTTCCCATGAATAACTAAGATATCTTTATATGTCCATACTTTTTCAAAATCTACCAGATTCGGATGTATAAATGCCTCCATCATTGACAACCACCCTGGAATTTTAAAATATATTTTAGCTTTAATTTTTTCCCATACTGTTAATAAGGCATTTCTTATAAAATGATTTTGAAAGTACTTATGGACTCTATTTTTCCCATACTATAAAAAAGCATGCCACCCCAATTGTAAATCATGTCCTTCTAAATACAATAACCTTTTATTTCTAAGTGTTATCCACTCTTTCACCCATGTTAACACCAATGCTTGATAATATAATGTCCATTCTGGCAGCCCAAAACCTCCATTTTCCTTAGCATCTTGTAATGTTTTCATCTTAATTCTAGCTTTTTTCCCCTGCCAAATAAAATTCAAAACCAATGAATTTAAATTTTGGAAAAAAATTTCTCTCAAGTTTTATCGGAATTGTTTGAAATAAAAATAAAATCTTTGGCAACACATTCATTTTTACTGTAGCAATTCTTCCTAATATTGATAGTTGGAGATTTTTCAATCTTTCTAAGTCTAGTTTTATTTGTTTGAATAATTTTATGTAATTGTCTTCTTTTATTGACGAACACCTAGCTGAAAGATAGATACCTAGTGTTGTATCTGGCCCTTCTCAGCTTAGTAAAGTCCACAGGAATATTTCTTTAAGAGTTTTATTTAACACAGTTCAAGAGATACACTTCAAAGAGAGATGCTGGCAGTTCGTTTGCAGAACGGCCGAGTCTGACTTATTTACATTCAGCTTAAACATGCGCTCCCCCCTTCCAATAACTCACTCTTTATCTCTCAGGTTGTCCAAGACCTCATTAATCTTCCGTAGATTCCAAAAACATCAGAAAACTGAGTTCAAACCAACTCCTCGATGTATCAGGCTACTTCTTGATATTAACGTTGCTCGTGACAAAGAATTAGTCCCTCCTTCACCTTCAAATATAGTTTTCGATACGTCACTTCCCCCATTCCTTCCTTTTTCCACGTAACTGAAACCTCCGCCTATCAAACCTTCGGAATCTCGGATCAAGCCATATATTTTCCTGTTCCAAGTCTGACTCCCCGCTTTGAGATTCCGACCCAGACTGCATGTAAATCTCCTCACTGTCTGTCTCGGCTGCCGGGAGGGGAAAATACCCAGAGGGGCCTGGCTGCTCTTCCTCATCCTCTGACATTTCCCAAGCTGGTCTAGAGACACCCACAACACCTAGATATTTAACTTTTTTCACTATTTGTACCTCTGTTTTCTCTAGTATTTGCCTTTTTTGTTTATCTCTGAGGTTCTTTACTATTACTTTAGTTTTATATTTATTTATTTTTAGTCCTGCCACTTCTCCATATTCTTCTATCTTTCCCCATAGTTTAGGAATCATCTCTAAAGGTTCTTCCAAAATAAATACTAGATCATCAGCAAATGCTTGTAGTTTATATGTTTCATCTTTTACTTTCAATTCTTTAATTTTTGTGTCTTCTTATCCTTCTATTTAATACTTCCAAAGTAAAGATAAATAATAATGGAGATAGTGGACACCCTTGTCTCGTGCCTTTTCTTATCTCAAAGCTCTCAATATAATCTCCATTCACTATCACTTTTGCTGTCTGGTTACTATATATTGTTTTTATCATATTTGTAAAGTTCTTTCCAAAATCCATTATTTGTAATTGTTGAACCATAAATTGCCAAGAAACATTATCAAACGCTTTTTGGGCATCCAAAAACACTAATGCTAATTGTTTCCCTGGGTGTAATTCATAATATTCTAATACGTCCATTATCACCCTTAAATTATTTTTAATTTGTCTCTTCGGTAAAAAACTATTTTGATCTGGATGTATAAACTCAACTAAGTATCTTTTCAGTCTCTCTGCCATTATTGAGGTAAAAATTTTATAATCCACATTGAGTAATAAAATCGGTCTATAATTTTTAATATACATCAAGTCTGAGTCTTCTTTTGGTATCAGAGTAATATTTGCTTCTATCCATGTGTTTGGAAGTTTAGCCTCTAACAGTAATCCATTGCAAACCTTTTTCAGCTGTTCATTTAATATGTCTTGTAGCTTTTTATAAAGTTCCACCAGTAGCCTGTCTGGGCCTGGTGTTTTCCCGTTCTTTTGTCGTTTTATAGCCTCTAATATCTCCATCATTGTTATTCTTTCTTCTAACATAATTTTGAATGTCTCTGGAATCTTTGGCAGTTTACTTTCTTCTCAATATTGAACAATTCTCTCTTTTACAGCCTCCTCTTTGCCATACAATTCCATATAATAGTTCTTAATTATCTTTTTTATTTCTTCCTTTTTAAATTGTAAACAACCTTTCCCATCTACTAAATTATGTATTATTTTCTTTTCTTTCTGCTTTTTAAGCTTATAGGCTAACCATCTTCCTGGCTTGTTGGCATTTTCGAAAAAAAATTGTTTTGCTCTCTTTATTTGTTCCGCCAATTTTTCTGAGTCCAACAGATTCAGCTTATGTTTTATTATTTCCATTTCTCTTTTCAAAGTCTTTTCCTGTGGGTTTTGTTGTAATTCTATTTCTAACTTTCTAAATTCTTCTTTTAATAATAAATATTGCTGTCTTCTTTGTTTGTTTTTCTTTGCCATATACATTATAGCTGTGCCTCTAAAATATGCTTCTGATTAATTGTTCTAATTGTCAAGAAATTTCTTCTTAGTTCTAGGTTGCTTCTCTCTTTGGTTAGTTTCTATCCATTGTCTTGCCTTCAGGTGCTTTGGAGAATAGTTTGATTCCCTCTTCTTTATGGCAACCCCTGAGATATTGGAACACTGCTACCATATCACCCCTTCTCTTCATTAAACTAGACATACCCAATTCCAGCAATGTTTGGACGTATGTTTTAGCCTCCAGTCCCTGAATCATCTTTGTGGCTCTTCTCTGTACTCTTTCTAGAGTTTCAACATCTTTTTTAATCGTGGTGACCAAAACTGGATGCAGTACTCCAAGTGTGACCTTACCAAGGCATTATATATAGTGGTATTAACAGTTCATGTGATCTTGAGTCTATCCCTCTGTTAATGCAGCTGCAACACACTATTGGCTCATATTTAAGTTATTGTCGACTAGGATTCCAAGTTCCCTCTCACAGTTACTACTATTGAGCAAGGTACCACCTATACTGTACCTGTGCATTCTTGCCTAAATGTAGAACTTTACTTTTTCACCATTGACTTTTATTTTGCTAGATAGCACCCAATGTTCAAGTCTGTCAAGATCCTTCTGTATCTTCTGGAGTGTTGGCTATTCCTGTCAGCTTAGTGTCATTCGCAAATTTGATAAGTTCCCCATCTATCCCCTCATCCAAATCATTGATGAAGATGTTGAAGAGCACTGGGTGCAGAACAAAGCCCTGTGGCACTCCACTACACACTTCCCTCCATGTAGATGCAGTTCCATCGAGGACCACATGCTGACTACAGGCGGTCAGCCAATTATGAATCCATCTGGTAGTGGTGCTGTCTAACCCATATTTTTCTACATTTAATTAAACCTCTTAAAGTGGCCATTGTCTAAATTGTAGCCTGTGCAGGAAAAGACAACATCCAATATCCTAACAGATGAGCTTCTTGCACAGAGAATTTTATAAAGAGTGTTTCCTATTGATAATAAGAAACTGGGCAGATCCATTTACAATAGTGGCATTACTAACAAGGTTTAAAAATTGTTATTGCTGTTTTAACATATTTTAAATTGTTTTCATGTTTTATTTTGTGATTTTAATTTGGTTTAAGCTACATTGGAAAAACATGATTTTAAAGAATCAGTTACAAATATTTTTTAAAGTAAGAAAACAAATATCAAACTAATGCAAGCATTAAAGATACTATAGTATATTGTTGCTAGAATTCAAACCAGCTATAGATTAAAGGAATGGACTCAGCCTTTTCTTCACCAAAACAGAAAAATAAGTGAACTTGGTGGTTGGTATTCAGGACCATTTCATCTTGAATAGCTTCTTAATATATAGAAAAAGACATATCCTTTTTTTCATGTCATTATTCATTTATTTGAGTTTGGATCTACAACCCTGTTTGTATATTGTACTTTACTATTTTAACACTATTTTAAGCTGGAGGCTGATGTAAAAATAAAACATACTCAGTTTAACTTTATTCGTTACATAATCTTGGCAATGCAGGCTGACTTTCACAAAATTTCATTCTCCTCACATGTGTCCAAGCTATCACCATGAAAAATAATAGGAAAAATGTTTTGAACCATGATATGATAATCATGAAATAGCTTTTACAGGCAAGATGCCAAAAACTCTTGCAGGTGAAAATTACTATAAATTTCAAGAGAAGGAAGAAGATGGATGCAGTAAGAAAAAAGAACATGCAAGGTTTAACTATATAGAATGATAACATAAATATATACCAAATGAATATAAGTTAATCAAATGTCATGTCCATTGTCCAGATACTAATATAAATTATATCTTGCATTACACATTGCATATCACAAACAAAGATACTTTTATCAAACAAATAAAAAAGAATGACAATTTACAAATAGGCTGCAGAGGGCACCCATGTCCTACAATGCAGAACAAACTGCATTTCTATGTAAATCTTCCAGGAATAGTACAAAATTGCTGTATTGAAAGAAAATTTATGCTGAAAAACATCAGATAATTTATTTTTGAATATGATTTCTATCATTCCATGCCTTCAATGTATATTAGTCACACATTGTTAAAGGCTGATGATAAAGGTTTAGCATTATTCAAAAAATAATTGCAGAGTATTTTTATATGATAAAGTGTCAAAAATCTGGAACAAAGAAAGCATTGATACTAAACAGATACATGAAAGAAGTAAATTGTTCATTATATCATCTCATTAAAATATTGCTTTTTTATAATTAACTAAATAGTAACTGTAGCATAATTTCTATTTTATTGGCATGCATTATTCTAGTTTCTGACCTGCAAAAGGTAAGTAAAGAAAGAAATGATTGTTGTAAATGTTAAGGATTATTTCTCATCCCCATGTTAAACCTTAAGATAGAGCCAAATCACACAACTACAATTTCAACATCTCCATTCCCATAAGAAATTATGCTAATTTTAAGGAACTGATGTGCAACATATATTTTAAAAAAATCAAAAGGAGGCTCATGCTTGATCTGTCCAAAGATCAAAATAGACAGGTATTCCCATTCCCATGGTCTGAAAAGACTTTAGACAGAGAATGAACAAAACAGAATCCTCTCCGTCAATGGATTATCAAGTGCTTTATATCATTTAATCAAGTACCTCCATTTAGTAATCAGGATATATCTATTTAATTAGGTTGTGGAGGGGGAGAGGAATAGGAAAAAAGGATGCTATGTATGACCATTTAAGTGAAATCTCTAACAAATGAAGTAAATAGATGTTTATAAAGTAGGATTTCCCATTGTAAGCTTTTTTTCTGTTAATCCCCATGTATGCATTATTTCTGTTTCAGATATCCTAATCTTTTGGACTTTAATTGAAAAAGACATATAGAAATAAGAGGCTGAACCAATTTTGATGGATTCTGTTTTGTCAGTAGATATTTCTGAAACACACATTCACACAATTATTAAGTATCATCAATAAGCAATTTTCTCCATCAATTTTCTCCACTCCTTTTTAAAAAAGAATTTAAGTTAGAGACTATCATGATATAATTTTGCAGTGAATTCTATAAATCCACTATTCACTGTTAAATGATCTCAAATGGAAAAAATGTTTCCTATCCGGTCCATGTAAATTTTATTATTATCAATATTATTCTTGACATATTTTAATCCCTCCATTTCTTGTTAAAGAGGAAATGTTGTAATACTCTTTCCTTTCCTTACACGGAAATTGGTTTGAAACAACCTCAAAAACCACAACATTACTTTAATAGTTAATCATGTTATTAATTGATTTAATTTAGTCAGTGAAAGATTTCTAAACTAGAAGCCTGAACCAAGAGTCTTATCCATATAGTCTGAAAAAAAAAACCATTCACTCAATAATCTGTCATCCTTATTCAAAGCAAAATATGGTATAAATCAGACTGGTTTATACCATATTAAGTTTCTTTCTTTATTACCATTTAATTAACTCTAGATAGAAGTATATTCGTGCTCAGTGATATTATCACATTTATAATAGTTCTTAAAGGTTATTTGTTTATAGAAATATTTATGTACTAGCTATCAGATTCATAAGAATACCCAGTCTTGCTCATTATAATATAACACATTCTTAATAGCATTTTAGAAGCAAGAATACTTTCTCTAAAATAAGAAAAAGGAAGATAAAATAGAAATAAAATCAACCTATTTATTCTTTAATAAAAAAAGGTCTCCTGAAGTAAAAGCATGACTTACTTAGTTCTCCTATTGATTATATGGATCAATCCTTCTCTGTCAATCTTTCACTAGGAACACCTGTTCCAGTGACATTCCAGTACTATTTCCTAGTATTAGCTTCCTCCTATTCTACTTTCATTTAACTTGCCAAATACAGTATTTTTCTAGACCAGGGCTTTTCAACCTTTTCACCCATTGTACCACTTTTAGGATATGGTAACATCAGAGTACCACCAGTTGCCTAGAAAAGTGTCAAAAACTTGATGACCAAAAAAAAAGAAAAAGAAAAAAGTGATAAAGTACAGGTAGTCCTCGACTTACAACAGTTCGCTTACTGACTGTTTGAAGTTACAATGGCACTGAAAAAAATGCCCCCAAGCCACAGCCGAGCAAGACACCTGCCTGCCCGCCCAGCGGCGCTCTTCCTCCTGTCCGAGGTTTTCATTGTTGTGATCATTTCTGTTGAGGATTGGCAGCAGAGGTGGGGTGGGGGTGTTTGGTTTTTATTTCCCCCGTCTGCTGGGTGGTTGCAGCAGGTTTCAGTCACTTCACACGATCCTGAGACACTGTGACCATCATAAATATGAATCAGTTGCCAAGCATCTGAATGTAAATCACAAGACCCTGGAGATGCTGTAACATTCCAGCTGATTGGTGCTTCTTCAGGGCGCAGCAGAAGTGCCAGGATCAGTGCTGCTTTCCAGCTGATCAGCGCTTCTTCTGGGCTCAGCAGAAGCACCAGGATCAGCACCGAGCTCCAGCTAGAGCCTGGCACTGATCCTGGTGCTTCCGCTGAGCCCTGACAGCTCTGTAGCTCCAGCCACCTCACACTCAGGCTTGTGCTGCACTGCCACTGGTTCAGCTCATTCTCCTCCCCCGCTACCACTTTTCTAGGATGGTCACATACCACCTGCCAGGAGCCAATGTACCACAGGTGGTACCCGTACCACTGGTTGAAAAGCTCTGTTCTAGACCATGACCTGTTCACATATGATAAAAGTATATGTTTTGTATGTGAGATTACTTATCACCTCAAGAGAATAGTGCATTTTTATTTCTTTCAGCATTGATTAATTGATTCCTTCCATAACCATAATTTAAATTTAGTATATTTATTCTTTTGCTCTTAATGATATTGCTGTAAAAGCTATGTCTTTAATTACTCTGATCTTTGTTGTAATATAAATATAACTATCCTTCATGAACTTATTTAGGTTAACCTTCCTGCCTGGCATTAATCTCCTTTCTATATCTTTAATGCCCTGTTTATTTATTCAAAGATATAAAGTTACCCATTATCCAGAGTCATAGATGAATTTACTAAATATGTTTTTTTAATATTTACAATTCTCAAGGCACTTGGAGTATTCTTCGCTTTCATGTAACAAGTCTATATATCTCAGTTTGTTAGTGTTTTCACTCATCTCTTTTGTCATCTGTAATTTTATACAACTTAAACAAATGTAGATTCAACATACATCCTGGATTACATCCATTCTTACTCTATGAAACTTTTGTTTATACAATTTCATTTTTTCAGTAGCAGTATTTTCCCCCCGAAGAATAATAGATTCTTTGCCATATGTATTAGTTTTTATATTCTGGTGATTCACAGAAAGCCCTTGTTGTAGTTAGTAAAGCAAAAGTAGCCTTCCTGCTTAACATTTCTCCATTATGATCTTACCCTGAGGTTAGATGGGCAGCCAATAAAAAACAAACAAATAATCTATTTACACACATACAGTACAAGTCATTCCCAGTCTCCAGACCACACAAAGATGAAATGAGTAGCCCTACTCTCCCTGAGATGCTCTGAAAATATTACTGTAAATCTAATTACTGTAATTATTTCAGGGACCAGCTTTTGAAAGAGTGTCTGTATTATTTTATAAGCTATTTAATAATGCCATATGATTTAATTTCTCTTGAATTTCTGATTAATTGAATTATGAGGAGATTTTTTTGTATCACTGAAACTACCCATTGCATTTTTTTTATTCTGAAGAAGGATGTCATGACATCATTCACATCTAAGAAGTATAAATAGTAATGAAAAATAATTTTGTTCACTGTGGTCATAATCAGTCAAGTAGTTCTACATATTTCTACTGAAACATTGGAAATACTGTGTCCTAGCATAGGTTTAGATTCATAAATACATATTACAATAGGATTCATGTAGGGCTGCATTTAGAATTGCTTTTTGAAACAAGTATTTATCTTTTACAGGTCTGTTATAGACTGATTACATTGCAGACACTGTAGAAAAAAGCTACAATAACTCTTTCAAATTCATTGATTATTTATCCTGTCACAAATGTTACTTTATTTATAGACCTACATTTAATTTTTTAGCTATTATTTTGAGTCAATAAGGCATATTAATCTGGGACATTTTTAATTATTTTACATGTTGCTGCTAAAATAGTCAGGAATTCTGAATCCAAATGTTTGTTCGGACTTATAATGGAGTTTCTTCCATAATCAGTGACTACTGTATTTATTATGTTTTAATAAATATTTAATGACAAAAATTCTGATTCATTACACTCCACAATAAATTATGCTCACTAGAAAATAACTAATAGTGCTGAAAAATTGATTTTTAGCGGTATATAATAAATAATGTATTAATATTTATGCTTTGTCCACCGTTACATTTTGTGAATTTTAACATTATGGTTTTATTCCTTTTAACTGATGTCAGTTGCAAACAACTAGATCCAGACATGCAGAGTTCAAGCTAACATAGGAATCTCCCTGGTCTGGCAGCCAGCTTATGGGAACAATTAGATAGACTCCTAGGAACCTGGGGGCCAGAGATCAGCCCTAATCTTTTTACAGTTGTTCAGTGACAATCTAGTTCCATGCTTGATCCCTCCAACATCTGGCTTGTTGTACATTGGTTTTTCCCTTCGGTTGATGTAGTTAAACTGAGTATCAAATATATTATTATTAACTATTTGTTTATTAATTTAAATAACAGAAGAATAAGAGTAGCATCTTGGTTGCCAATAATTAGAAACACATATACAAGATAGTTCAATTTTCAAGATCAGACCTCTTGAGTCTAACAGATCCCTACCATTAATAATGCTGGCCCTGATTTCATTGTAAATGGTGGAGTAGAAGGCAGAATGGATAGTATTCTTCACTTGAATAAGATCACAAGATTGCTTTTCCTGCAGTATCACCCAAGGCCCCCTTCCTTCCTGGAGTTGCCTCTCAATTGGGCACCACAACAGAGAATATGACTGCCTGCCAGAGCACCAACTTGTCTCCTCATCAAAGTGGTACCTTTGTATCTCCTTGCATAGAAAATGCTTTTGAAGCATTCTGTTAGGTGGACAGAAGCTGAGGCGAGTGATAAGAGCTCATCCTGCCATTGGAGCAGAAACCATCTCCAGTATCATTAAGTCATGGAGTCACCATGCCATTTTAGAATGGGTAATAAAAGTTTAATCCATTGGTTCCCAGTGGCGTAATAGAGAATGCAGAGTTTGGCAGGATGGAAATCTTGACTCTATCTAGTTTCTTATAGTGGCCCAATAATGCAAGATGTATTCTAACATTGATGTAAAATATTCATGCCTCCATCTTTAAATAGGCAGTGGGAAGCTATGTTTTATATACAAGTTGAAACATAATAATAAAAAATTCAGATAGATTGAATGCAAATATGTATTTGCATGGTTTTTTTTTTAAAAAATGATTTTATCCTGTAAAGCAGTAAGATTATTATTTAATGTAATCCTCTCATTTTCTTTACTTCACTGTGTATAAACTCTTCACACATAGCTATGAACATTTTGTTAACCTCTGAATGCACATCTATTGGTGCTGATAAGGGTTGGTGTCTAAATGTCTGAAAAGTACTATGCACAGAACTGCTGTTTATTCTCACATATATCACTGTAACCAACTGATGAATCAATACCACCATATAGTAGAGATGCTCTCAAGTTTACTCTCAAGTTAAGTTTGATTATTAGATATGCATATGAATATGGTTTACTTGCCAAAAGTACACATGGATTTGCCTTTAACCTCTACAACTTTATTACTTGATAAATAATAGCAGAATATTTAAAGATAAATTGGTTAGATTAACATATACATTTTTTTCTTTTAGGAAATGAAACATCTGTAAGTTCAGAAATAATTTTCTCCTTTCTACAGAAAATAGGTTCTCAAAGAGTCTGCTATAGTTATTGTAAAGAGAAAGTTATTTGAAATCTAACAGATATTCTTAACATAATAAATTCTGTGATACCGTATTTATTGAGCAAATGAACTATGCAGAATTGTCATTTCTTTTAGAACAAATAATTTATTAGCTACTAAATATATTCTCAGTCTAAATATTAAAACAGAGTAGGAAAGCGTTCAAGAGTCCTAAGAAAAATGCTTCTGTGTATAGAAATATCAGTATTTCAGAATGAAACATAGGATTAGGATAATTTTGGATAGCATATCACACTTGTTTTTGTTACTCTTCCCATCCAAGCATAGAATTTGTTTCATGAATTCTAATGAAATTTTATTTTTCAAAAGTAAAAAAAGAACATCCAAATGGAAAATCCTTTGTTTATTTCACTTTCATAGTGACAAGGCTAATCATTTGCAATTCAGTTCTAAGAAATAAAAGTTCTCATATCTTATTCTAGTGTCAGATCTCTCAAGCTTGACATATTGGTATAATATCCCATCTTTTGGCTAATCATCCAAGCTAGGGGCGTCAAATTCACAATGTCATGTGACATGTCACGATGTATCACAATTTTTTTCCATTGCCAGCAATGGGGTGGGCGCGGTTTTGGCATGATGCATCTGGCTGCGGGCTGACAGCTTGACACCACTTATCTAAGTACTTCCTGTTAGCTGACCTTACAACAGAAATATCAAGAAGAGTCACCAAGTTTAGTATAATTGAACAAAATGAGATAAGTGTTTTATTTTGACTAGTATGGGGACAAAAGCAATTACTTGACATTTGTACAATGTAGAACTTCACTGTTGATTAAATATTAATTTTAACTACTAATTAATGTCCATTTTTCCTGTTTCTCTTTCCTTTTTCATTGTGTGCACTGAATGTGTGATGTAAGCACACATGAATGAATACAGTGGGAATCAATAGGGCATCAATAATGCGCTTATCATTAAACCTGGATAGAAAGAGAGGGAGAAAGAGAGAAAGTGTTTGTATTATAGATGGTATTTGTGATATGCTAGGAACTTATTCTTTGTTGTATAAACGGCCAAATCTTGAAGTTTGTTTTGTTAAAGTAGCATAAGAATCCTTTCCCTTTCATTTATGTATACACCTTTTTCCAGTGGTGACATTCAGCCAGTTTGCACCACTTCAGCAGAACCAGTACCTAATTTTTTGTTGCCCAGGCCCAGAATGGACTTCCAGAAGTGGCATTCACACACATATTTGAATCCCAGCACTGCACCTTTCATATTCTTCAGCTTCAGTGATGTAAAATACTACATTAAGACATACGGTAAATAATCACAATTAATTTGATAAATAATGCTGACACATATAGAGAAGATGGGAAAGAGAACAAAGTGGTCTTATATATGAATAAATAGAGTGAATAACCAATTATATGGATAGTATGGAATGAGATGGCTCCTAAACTTTTAAGAAGTAGAAATTACCAAAAATGAAGAGTGAAAGGGCATTGCCCTCCACCTATTAATTCCTGTTTTCTCCAGCAGCCCCTTCCACCTGAACATAGTAAGAAAATACTCTGCAATACTGAACATCAGTTTACAGTTTGAATATACCAAAAAGGTATTAAAAGACTAAAATAATAATTAGATATGTTATGTTTAACCTAGCATGTTATGCACAATTGCACATAACCCAGTATTATTTTGTCAGTAAAGGAACTGTACTTAAATTTTGACCCTTTCTAGAATAGGAATTACAATAGATTACTTTTTGTAATAGATCATAGAAATAATATCAACAAATGTGCTGGCATATGGCCATAATAAAGATTTGATTGATATAAATAACAGCCATAATTAATTATTCAGTTAATGATAGCTGAGGAGCCTCCCCTGTATTGCTCAATGACAGTGTTGCAAATTGCTAATCATGAGAAATCCAGCAAGAACTATTATGCTTCCAGCTTGCCAGGCCAGCACAAGAGGCATCACACATGGAAATTGATCGATACCCCAGGATCCGGAGAGACGAGGGGAACCCCCTATGATGATGAGCTTCCTCCTTCCTCCTCCTCCCCCCTAAATGACAGCTGAGGGTGTGGTGAGGTGAGGACATGCTGGTGCCTCCCGGCCCCACCCCACCCCAAGACCATATGGAATTTATGGACAAACCCTCATCTCTTTGTTTTTTACCCAAGCTATGATTATTGGATGCAGGATAAGGCGAGCCTTCTTGCACTGCGAGATGCCTCCCTCTCGCAGAAATGGCCTGTATGTCTTTCGAAGGCCTACCTTGATGACGGATCTTGGAATCCTGAGAGGTGGCATGCTCAAAAAAAGGGGTTATGGAGGTTTTTAAGTAGGGGTTTTACATGTTTTAAGGGGTTTTGGGGTGGGGGGTGGGAAGATTAATAATAGTAATGGTGTAGGCCTGGGGGGAGGTCTACGAGATAAGGGAGGGTTAGGGGGTGGGAATAAGGAGGAGGAGAAACATGGGACAGGCAACAGGTGGGACCAGAACCACGAGGGTGCGGATCAGGGAGGGGGCAGAGGTGATTTAGTTCCCATCAGTTTTGTAAGTGGGAGGGGCAGATATGGCAGGAGTAGGGGGCCACATCAATTTATGGGAGCGCACCCCCGCTATCTTTGAGCGGTGCCGCACTCCGACCCCCGCGGCTCTACTTGTGATCTGGGTTATTTAGAGCCAAAGGGTCCGGGTTGTAGGCTGATGCTGTGCAACGCCAGGTCTGTGGTTAATAAGGCCCCCCGATACAAGATTTAATTACATAGGGGGCTGTAGACCTGACGGGTATTACGGAGACCTGGTTGGGACCAGAGGGTGGTGTCCCTCTGGTGGAAATGTGCCCTCCAGGCTTCCTTGCATTTCACCAGCCGAGAACTCAGGGCAGGGGTGGGGGAGTGGCGGTTGTGATTAGGGAAGATCTCAGGCCAAGGGAAGTAACTGTTCCTCAGATGGCAGGCTGTAAATCCCTTCTTGTGAGGTGGGACCTCGGGAGTCCGAGGGCTGTGTTGCTCACGTACCTGGCTCCCTGCCACGTGTCAACCGCCCTGCCCGAACTCTTGGGCATCATCGCTGCGGTGGCAGTTGAGGTCCCCAGGCTTCAGTCTGCCGTCTGCGGGCGAGGCGTCTGGGGAGGTTCAGGAGTTCATGGCTTCCATGACAGCCATGGACCTGACCCAGGTAATTCAAGGTCCCACACACTTGGGGGGAAACACGCTTGACCTGGTTTTTGTCTCTGGTCAGTGTCTGAGTGATCTGGATACGAGAAATATAGTTATTACACCTTTGTCATGGTCAGATCACTCTCTCCTACGCTTGGACTTTCGGACCGCTACACCCCACTGCAGGGAGGCGGAACCAATTGTTTGGTACTGCCCCAGGTGACTGATGGAACCCGAGAGGTTCCAGACGGAGCTTGGGCCAATACCGGAGGCTCTGACACATATAACACACAACTCGGTTGGGGCGCTGGTAGCTGCCTGGGATAGGGCAGCTGCTGATGCCTTGGATAGGGTTCTGCCTTTGCAGCCTCTGAACCGGCGTGGTTCTCGATCGGCTCCCTGGTTTAACGGGGAGCTGAGGGAGATGAAGCGCCAGAAAAGACGCCTAGAGAGCAGTTGGAGGGCGAGTTGCTCTGAGTCTGACCGAACACGAGTAAGAGACCATATTAGGACTTACTTAGTGGCAATAAGGGCAGAGAAGTGTTCTTATGTCACTGCCCTTATTGCGTCATCAGATAACCGCCCAGCCTCCCTGTTTGGGGTAACCCGCTCCCTCCTTCATCAGGAGGTGAGGGGGGACCCCTTGGAGGGAAGAGCTGAGGATTTTGTGCAATACCTGCATGACAAAATCGCTCAGATACAGGAAGGCTTTAACTTCAACGAAGGCGGTCCAGCAGAAGTGGCTGAGGCCAGTCTTGAGACTGCTATCTGGGCTGAGTTTGACTACGTGACACCTGATGACGTGGACAGGTTGCTGGGAGGTCTTAGAGCAACCACATGTTTATTGGACCCGTGTCCCTCCTGGTTGGTACTGGCCTCCAGTGAGCTGATGCGAGGCTGGCTCCAGGCAATTATCAATGCCTCGTTGAGTGAGGGTGTCTTCCCCGCTGCCCTGAAAGAGGCGGTGGTGCGACCCCTCCTCAAGAAGCCCGCCTTGGACCCGGCTGTTCTATCTAATTACCGTCCTGTCTCCAACCTTCGCTTTGTTGCGAAGGTTGTTGAGAGTGTGGTTGCTCGACAGTTCCCTCAGCACCTGGAGGAATCGTCGTACCTGGACCCGTTCCAGTCGGGCTTCAGGCCAGGTTACAGCACGGAAACAGCTTTGGTCGCATTGGTGGATGATCTCTGGTGGGCCCGGGACAGGGGTTGCTCCTCTATCCTGGTGCTATTGGACCTCTCAGCGGCTTTTGATACCATCGACCATGGTATCATGCTGCGCCGGCTGGCGGGGCTGGGTATAGGGGGCACCGTGTTTCGGTGGTTCTCTTCCTTCCTCTCTGGCCGGATGCAGTTTGTGTTGACAGGGGGTCAGAGGTCGACCCCGAGGCCCCTTGATTATGGGGTACCTCAGGGGTCGGTCCTCTCGCCCTTGTTGTTCAACATTTATGTGAAGCCGCTGGGTGAGATCATCCGAGGTTTTGGGGTGGAATTCCATCAGTACGCTGATGATACTCAGCTGTACATTTCCACCCCGAACCACCCAAATGAAGCTCTTGACGTGCTGACCCAGTGCCTGGAGGCCGTGCGGATCTGGATGGGGAAGAATGGTCTCAAGCTCAACCCCTCCAAGACCGAGTGGCTGTGGTTACCGTCGTCCCGGTACAACCAGCTGACTCCATCGCTGTCTATCGGGGGCGAGTCAGTGGCCCCAACGGGAAGGGCTCGCAACTTGGGAGTCCTCCTAGATTCACGGCTGTCCCTTGAGGACCATCTGACGGCCGTGGCCGAGAGGATGTTTTACCAGATTCGTCTGGTACACCAGTTGCGCCCCTTCCTAGATAAGGACGCGCTACGCATGGTCACCCATGCCTTCGTCACTTCCATACTGGACTATTGTAATGCTCTCTACATGGGGCTCCCCTTGAAGTGCACGCGGAGGCTTCAACTGGCACAGAATGCGGCCGCGCGAGTGGTAGTGGAGGCACCCTGGCAGGCACAAATGGCCCCCATCCTGCGCGAGCTGCACTGGTTGCCGGTGGCTTTCCGGGTGCACTTCAAGGTACTGGTTACCACTTTTAAAGCGCTCCATGGCATAGGACCCAGTTATTTACAAGACCGCCTTCTGCCAGTAAATACCTCCCATCGACCAGTTCGCTCCCACAGAGAGGGCCTCCTCAGGGTGCCATCGGCTAAGCAGTGTCAGCTGGTGGCACCCAGGGGAAGAGCCCTTTCTGTGGGGGCACCGACGATGTGGAACGAGCTCCCCCCTGAACTCCGGATGTTTCATGATCTCCGCACCTTCAGAAGAGAGTTTAAGACTCATCTCTTCAATCAAGCCGGCCTGGCCTAGATCTCCTCGGGTTTTAAATTTTTAAACAAGGCTGTTCGGGTTTTAGAATTGGGTTTTTTAACAGGTTTTTAGTAACAGCCTTGTATTTATTTAATTTAATTTAATTTTAAATATTTATTGTTTTATATGTTTTTATTGGGTTGTAAACCGCCCCGAGTCCTACGGGAGAGGGGCGGTATAGAAATTTAATAAATATAAATATAGTTAGCTGGGATAGTGCCAAAATGCAAGAAGTAAAGATCATTTACAGCATTAACGTGATCAGCTATTTGAAGGCTATGTATAGGTGTTCTGCTCATGAAGCTTGTTGGAGTAACTGTCTGATTTTAAATATTTCAAACAAACATTAGGCATATCAATATTTTAATGAGCAATCTCTTTTCCTTAGGTGGTGCTGTTTTATAAAAGAGAAAAAAATTGTGAACATAGTTATTCTGTATTCTTTGCCATTTCATAATTGCATTTTTGAGCATCAAAAACTGTAACTGTAAAGTAACCTTAAGGAAAGATTCAACAATTCAACTACATTAGTTTGAAAATGAATTTAAAGATTCTGCCAAATTCCTTTCACAGAAAGTCTATAGTTAATTAATTTCTTTGGGGCAATTTGCCAGATAGAACTTACCTTGTTGGGAATTTAACAATTCTAGATATAGAAAAATAATCTAGTCTTATGCAGGTGCTTACTCTCATAATTCATACCAGTGGGTGTTAAAATATTCATGTTTTCAATTTGCATATGCACATCTCTTGGAACCATGTTTATTCATACAACTGTTACTTGCCAATAAAGAATAATGAAGCTCTTTAATACTCATTCCAGAACAGTGCAATTTAATTTAATAGAAGACTTCAATCTAGAAAGGCCAGAAAATGCACTTCTTTTTTACTATTTCACTGATTAAAATAAAAATAAAAACAAAATAAAGTTACAAGCATCTAATTAAAAAACTGGTTTGAATTTTGCTTTCATGTATAGTGATCTTGTTCTGAAAAAATATAACTTAATCTTATTACTATTCCTCTCTTGCAGAATGTATTCATGCTAAATAATTTAAAGCTATTACCTTACCTTTCTCAAAAACTCAATTGTTTGAGTATAATCCCTTGATTCTGTCAAACCTTTCAAACCTTTATTTAGAATTAAATGAGCACATCGGTCTTTTATATATCTGTGCCACACTTCACTAAAATACTGCTTTTTATTAAGATCAGTGACAGAAATCCTATTGGAAGATTTCATGAGAGACGAGAACATTTTTTATTTCCTTCTTGACATCCAGTACTCAGAATTAAATACGAGTTAGAGTTATAGAAAGAAAGGAACAATGAAGCACAAAACAGCTGTGATATTCCTGGAAGATGGTCGTTTCCAGCTGCAATAATAAAGCAAATCTTTGAGTCATTCTTGATTCCTGGCAACTGCTTGGACAAGTCTCTGCAGTTTTCTTGGCAAGGGTTTTTGGGAAATGATTTGCCTTTGTTTCCTTCCTAGGATGGAGAAAGAGGATGAATGGCCCAAGGTCATACTTGGCTGGCTTTGTACCTAAGGCAGAACTATAATTTCATCCTTACTTAAACTGAATATTTAGCATATAGTTTACCAATGATGTGTTTTTAAAAGTTTGCTTTTAAATTCTCTATAGATAATTGTTAAATCTATTATCTATGTATATAGACAATAGCTTAACGTTATCCACAAATCTGACCTGCTCACTGCTTTCACCAAATTAATTTCTATGCAAGCAAAAAAACAAACAAAAACAAAGTCATAATCCCAACACAGATTCTTTCATTTCCCCAATTGATAAAATCATCTTCAAGGTCTGAACTCCATAATCAGTTTGTTATTACCAAATACTTATAGTACAATAATAAAATACAGTCCTAAGGATAATATATGAGGAATGCAGATTAGACATTTATTGCTTAAAAATATTATAACAATACTGTACTTCTAAAAGCAAACATAAACATGATTACATTAATTTAACCTGAATTCAGATTTAACGCAACACATATGCCCTTTCTATTTTGTCATTGTCAAAAAAACTTTAGAGAGTTAGCCTAGCAGGATTTGCATTTCTTTTTATCCATTAAGTTTATTTCTCTGTGTTCTTAATTTTTTGCTTTATTGCCTTTTCCACCAGTTTGCCTGGGAGAAACAACCTAACTGACACAGCTCTCACTTGGGGCTTTTTAAAAATACAGAGGCAAATAATTAATTTTATTTCTCTCATTTTTATATCTTCCCTAGGCATCCATTTCAATTACTTTTTTTGTCTTTCTGTCTAATGGCTCAGCCTTTGTCTGTGTCTCTTCTTTAAATATATGTAGAGGTGTTCTGATTATTATTTTTCTTAATATTCTCCTTACTACTGTTGTCCTTCTATTAATTACCACCTTATCCTATACCACCTTATGCCACAATGTGTTCATAAAGATATTTTTTTTTCTTTCTGAAGGAAGTTTTTTCAGATTTTCTAGGAACCAAATCAAACCAAACCAAACAAGAAAGCTAGATTCTTCCTTAACATGGCCATACAATTCTTTAATTACTGTTTTAAATAATCTCCAGAAATAAGGAAGAGGTCATCTCTTATTTTATCTTTTAATAGGTTTCCTTTTTTATAGTCAAATATAAATATATTGGATCCTTTTGAGGTATTAATATTAGCAAAATGTAAAAGAATTGTGATTATTTCCTATTCATTGCATAATATTCATTCCATAGCAGAATAACCATTTAGGATTTAATCTAGAACAGTGTCTAGTCTAGCCAGTTCCAAGACAATAACAATTCCTTCCAAATCTGGATCCAAATAATAAAACTGCATCTATTATCTGCATTAAATATTGGTTTCAAGGCATGCTTCCTAAATCATTAGTTGCAGTCTATAAACCTAAACATTAACAATATACAATAACCTGCCTTTTTATGACCTTGTTATCCCTTAATTTGAGGTAGAGTCAGGTCAACTGGATGGAATTGAGTGTTTACTGGCCAGATGCCCTTCCTGATGCTACATGAAGTTCACAGCAGATTTTTTTTTATTTGTGCCCTAGGAGAGAAATATCTGCCACTACTTAGGATTGAACTCTCAACTTTCTGGGTATGAGTTGAGTGACTTCACCACTAGGCCACCATACCACTCATTAAATTAAATATAATAATGATAATAAAAAACAAAGCCCACAATGTAAGCACTGCTGTTTCATGACCAAATAGGTGGCTTGGACAGAAAAAGAAATATAGTACTTACCAGAAATCCATAGCCCATTGGATCATCATTTCAGATATGTTTCCCTACTTAAATAGAATGACCACAGGTAACCAAAAATTGTATAGAGCAGGAGCAGCTTGTGACTTTCTGTCAGATTCCTCATTCAATTTCCTAGTATCAATGAGCATCAGAAATCTTCCTTGCCCCTTTCCATCCTTCTGTCTGTCTGTATTTCCTTCCTTCCTTCCTTCTTTCCTTCGTCCCTCCATCCATCCATCCCTTCCTCCCTCCCATCCTTCTGTCGGTTCTTCTGTCCTTTCTTCCTTCCCTCCCTCTCCTGTTCCTTCCTTTCTCCCTCCCTCTTTTTTTCCTTTTTCCCTTCCTTCCTTTCCTCCCTCCCTCCTTCTTTCCTCCTTCCCTCTGTTCCCCTTTCTCTCTCCTTCTTCCTTCTCTCTCTCCATGTTACATCCTCTGTCCCCTTTCTGTTGAATCTATAGACAGAGAGTGCAGGGCAAAATACCTTTAAACACTGTTCAATAATTAATCTATGACCTATATGTTGTAGCTAATGAATCCTACATTTTAGAACAGGAAAATCTGTGGAATCCAATAAGACTTCCATAAATACGTTTTTGGGTAGAAATGAAAGTTAAATAAATTCCAAATAAATTTAAATTATTATGTTGTTAAAACCCAGTTATTGGATGTAGTTTATGTTTTGGGAAATTGTGAAACAAAAAATATATCTTTTCCAAAAGAATGGATGATATTCTTAAATTTGCTGGATACACAAATTTGTGTAAATAACCTGTAAAGATTTAAACATGCATAATGATCATAATTTAGTGCTTTGTACTGTCTCCTCAATATGCCTAAAATTAATCCCAATGGAGAAAAAAAAAGAACAAATTAATGATTAAAAGGCATTTTTTCTATTCTAAAGCTTATCTCAATTTTACCAGCTACTAATTAATCTGGAATTATTTTTGAGATATATTTTAGCAACTAGATATTCTTAACATAATAATTATGTGTTTGTTTCCATGGACAACCTATTAAATGCTAATTGTGCCCTAGCTTGAAGTTAGTAGTATCTATCAATAATTTGTTTTGGTTCATTTAATATTATTTATAAATGCACGGCAACCAGTATTATTTATTTACCATGGTATCCATAAATATTTAAATATTCTTTGCATTGTTATGGTGCAGGATTTATCAACTAATTTTGCATAATAATATACTTTATAATTATGATGAGTTGTAGTCATATTACACAGGTGACTACTGAACAAACATGGTTGCTGAAGTATTTTTAATTTTTTTTATTATTACTCATGCTATCTAGCTATAATTTGCAAACAGATAATTTTATATGCCTTTCTGTATAAGCATACTAGATTACTATATGAGTTTTAAAAAGATTCTGAATTCCACTGAACCTAACAAGGCTTACTTCTAAATAAATGCACATAGTTAAAAGATTTTAAAAGCTTTTTACTTATCCACATTTATTTCTTTATTTGTTTATTCATTTTTAATAGTACTTTTTCTGGTACTTTCTCACAAAAATTAATTTAAAATAAAAGCAGCAGCATTTCTTTAAGCATTGTAATGAACAAGAAAGCCAACACCATTTTACAACCAAGTACTAGAGTCAAAATTTGTGTTCTGGTATTTTAATTCAGAAGATAGATAATCTGATATGCACATGCTGTTATTTCATTTATTCACCAGCAAGTGATTTTTTGTCTTGCAGGAAAAGTATGTCAAATGTAGTTAAGACAGAACTTCAGACTATCATCATGGTCAAAGCAAAAGAAGAGAATTGAAATTTGAAAAGGAATCTCTGAAGTCACTCTCTCACTTCACAAATTGAAATCCTGTGAATTAAGGCTGCAATGTGAAGAGACGATTATTTCCAACCATTATCTGAAATCAGAAAGAAGCGGGAAAATGTAGAATGAGAAACACATCAACTTTCTTTTCTTAAAGTATTCTTAGACTGAAGTATCCACTCTTTTATTATGTTTAGTGCTTCCTTCATAAATTTCAGGAGCAATGGAAGAACTGTACTGTAAAAGAAAATCAAACTATAAACAGGATTTTAAAATCAATTGCAAGAAGAGCTCCAGGCCAGCAAGTGGATGAAACAAGAAAGATCTGGAACTATATAAAATCTAAGACATTCAAGGACAAAATCCTTTTTTTCTAAACAACTTATCTGAGACTGAAGTAAGAGCTGTGTCTCTACTCAAATATAGTTCTAAGTTACCTACACTAGACATCTGTTCCAGCTGCTAAACCTTTTCCTGATTTATCGAATCCAAAGTTTTCCCATTTTCTTCAGGAATTTCAAACTATTCACTTCTTCATCAAGTATCAACTAGACCACATCAAGTTCGCATACAAATAATGTATCACCACCAGAAAACCTCCCCCCCCCGTTGCTTGGAGATATTGTTTCTGTGACAGTTCTCCCTTTCACTCAGCTGTTTAAAAACTGATATCAAATTTATTGGAGTACTTCCTATATCAGTCTTCTAGTCTTTTAATGCAATTTATAACCATTTCTATGCTGAGAGGAATATATAATTTATGGAATGACATGGCACACAGCAATTGATATACCTGACCGTTATCACCTTTAATAATTCTATCAATAATAAATACTCCCACAGCCAAAACCTTATTTGTAGCTACACTTTATAGCTTCAATAATACCACCAATGAGATTTTAAGGGAGGGGATGACATGTTTGGAGAAGCAGAGGAAAATGTTGTGCAATTGCTGACTGAAAAACAAGTGAGGTGATAGAAACTGATGTCATGGGAAAGGGTTGGAAGGCCCTGGAGAGAGAGAAATTTTAATGAATTTAGCTGAATAAAAAATTGAAATTCACCCCTACACATACACATGCATAAATCTTTGAAAAGGAAAGGGGAAGTGCAGAGCTATTTAAAGGAACAATCTTTATCAGCTTCTGATAAAAATTGGAAAAAGAAGGAAGGGCACAATTTCGTACATTTTTCACAACCAATGTAAAGTTCAATTGGTCATTCACTGTCCTTCTGTATCTATATTAACTTAAAGAAATACTTTGCATGTTTTTTGTGTAACATGATTCGTATTGATTAAATTGAAATTATCAAGCTTTTACTCTTTATAATTCCTCTGCTTTTTCTCTTGTGGCTCAGGCTTGCCCAATCGAGTTACAATATTCATGTGCTCTGATCTCTTCCATAATGAAGTCAAGCATACTACAGTTCTTAGCTGTTGATGGTTTTATTATTACCATATTATTTCTCAAATACAGCTTATAAAAAAGGTAGGACAGAACTTTTCTCATTAATCTCAATGCTTAAATTACAAACTCTTACTTTATTTTAGCAGTGACAAAATATTATCCTAAAGATTTTATACCATATCACTAATTTTATATCTTTGCTAAATCTGATGAAAATAAATCATTTTTGTTCATAGTTAATTATGCAAACCTATAGGACATCAGCTATTGCCATTTTTTCCTTTGTTCTGTGTTAAAAAATAACCAATTCAAGAAATTGCAACTAGTTGATTAATCAGAGAAAATGTTATTTCTTATTTTCCAGGGAAGTCATTCATTTAACTATTGAAAGTTATTATTAGACCAGTGAAATAATCATGTTCTTAAACAAGGTATATATGTTTCCATGATCACATGTGAACTGTGTTGCTTTTAATATTATTTTATTAAGATCAAATCTTAATTAATTTAGGAAAGAGCTACCATTTTTGAATGTCACTTGTAGAGTCCTCTTCTAAAGATATTTATGATACATTATCATTAGCCAAGCTATATTTTTTGACATGTCAAAGCCTGTGCAGCTGAGGATTTTCCAGTCTTTCTATGAAAACGCTTCTCATAGTTTCTCATAATTTATTTATATTCCACCTTTCCTCCAGGAGCTGGTATACATAACACCATTTCCTTCTTTTTGTTAACATAAAAGTTGTAGGTTGGCTGAAGAAATGATTGTTCCAAAGTTTCCAGTTAGTTTCCCTGGTAAAAGGTTTGTCTAGGATTGAATAAATCCAGCTTCAATCACCTTATTCAATATGTAACATTGGCCCTACTAAAATAAAAGACCAAAGAACTGAACAAACATTTTGCTTGTCCTGGAACATCAGGAATGACTATAAAAAAGTGCAGTCTTGCAATAGGGAAGTTTCAATAAGAAATTATCTTATCAAACCAATAAAGCCAAATCTTTAGATATAAACATATTTTCAAGGTTCCGACTAATGAAACACTTCAAAGAACTTTCAGGCATGTTTATCCTAAAGCTTTTATTACAGTGTTACAAATTGATGACATATCATGGACATTGTATGCCAGAATCTTCCTCTTGCTGGCATCTAACTTTTCTTGCTAAACCCCTCCCTTATCTTGCAATCACCAGTCACATTATCCAATTAGTGTGAAGGTCAAAGGTTTGCTTCCTCTTTCTTTCCCGGGCTTTTTACCCCCCCCCCCACTCTAAGCTACGTATTAACCCAATAAATACCAGACAGTTTTGCATATTGTCAAAGCAAGAATATAGAATTCTCATTCTTTTCTCCCACCAGATAAATGGCTTCCATTTGTCTAACCATGCTAGCCCTAGGACCACCGTCTCAATCATTTTTGGAACCACCAGGAAGCGAATAAACTCCCAGTGTGCACCTATTTCAAGGCATAAGGGCTCAGTTACTTGTGTGACCAGAGTTCCTCCCATGAGGGAGCCATCGGCTTGCTCAAACCTCATGGGTTTGGAGAGCAATTTTGCTCGTATACCCATTTTCATGGCAAACGCCAGACTAATAATGCAACGGGTGCATCCCGAATCAATTAGTACATTCAAGTCCATTTGTACCCCAGACTTAGGGATTATAAGTTTGGCGGCCAGTGAAAAAGGTGGAATTTGTCGACTCGCCATCGGGTCGTTCTCTCCTTCATCGTCGCTGTCAAAGGACGGTAGACCAGGGCGGGTCCACCCAGAGTCCCGGCATCCTCCTGTATGGGGGATGTAATCTGGGTGACCGGTTCTTGTGTGAGTCGATTGGACTTTTCTCTCGTTAGCCGCTGAGCAGGTTTCTTTCGCATTGCGGGTTCTGGTCTGCTCTGCAGTTGGGGTAGGGGACTGGACAGGTGGCCGCTCGGTGCCGTTTGTCTACACCAGAAACACTTGAAGGAAGGGCGTGTAGGTGGCCTGGATTTCTCAGCCATTGAAGCAGTTGAAGGCTTTTGTGGGGGTGATTGCTGTCTGGGTAGCTCTGGTTGCTGCTCGGGTTCATGGGGGGGAGGCTTCTTATAGTGAGAGAGCTTAACATCTAGCTTCACAGCTGTTTGGTACCAGTCCTGTATCCGATCAGGTACTTCTCAATAGATGCAGGCCTGAGAGAGGTGATTGTCTAATCCTTCAATGAAGTAATGGATGAGGGACTGCTCTATTCAACCTGCTATCCTGCAGAACTCTCACATGTATTCCTGGGCAGGTCTCCCGCTTGTTTTATCTTGTGAATTTGTCCTGCTGCTTTGAGGCCAATGGATGGGTCCTCAAATCGTTCTCTCAGACTTAAGAGAAAGAGGTGGGGATCTTCCAATTCAGGGGCTTGCTCGCTATATAGATTGTTCAGCCATTCAGATGCTTCTCCCTCTAGGTTGGATGCAATGACATCAACCACAGCCCCTGGTTCCAGGTAAAGATAGGCCCATTGATTCAAGTGAGAACGCACTTGGTTGATGAAAAAAAATCAGCTTCTCTGGGTCCCCATTGAAGGTTGCTTTGAAGGGTGGTGCCAATACAGGCTGCTATGGGCCCCACCCTGGTTGCTGGTCTAGTCTCCGCGCTTGTGGTGCTCCCAGTTGCTGTTGTCCCCATCCAACCTGCTGATCCAACTGTTGCTAGGCTCTCTGCTGCTGGCCAGTGGGGGCTGGTGGTGCCCCCTGCTGCTGTAGGCCTCTCAATGGCTGCTGGACATGTTGGGCCTCCCTTATCTGCAAGCTCACCGGCTGCAGCTCCCCTGGCTTTGGCACCACCCCAAGCTGCTGCAAGGCCTCTATTAGTTGATGTAGGCTTAGAGATGGCTGACCACTCATCTGTGGGGCTTGATCAATTTTACCTTGCTGCAGCTGTTCTCCCACCAGCTGCTGATCTCCTGGCTCCTGTACCACCCCAAGGCATTGCAAAGCCTCTATTAGCTGTGGTAAATTCAGAGGACATGGATCAGCCACCTGCTGGAGAATCCAATCTCCCCATTGTTGCAGAGGACTCAGACTGGGATTCCCCCTCTTTCAAGGGCTGGAGTCCCTGGCAGGAACATCTTTTACTTTACTTTACTTACTTTACTTTACTTTATTTAGATTTCTATGCCGCCCTTCTCCTGGGACCCAGGGCATCTTACAACAATAATACAATAAAAATTAAATTACAATAAAAATCAACCATCCTATCCAAAACACATTCATTCAATCCAAAACACATTCATACAGCATACAATCACAATCAATACACAGTCACTGATGGAGGCACCTTCCTAGGCCCAGGGGCAGAGTATAGTTCATACGCCCCAAGCCTGTCGGCATAAATGAGTCTTCAACAATTTCCAGAAAACTAGGAGGGAGGAAGCAGTGAGAACCTCTGTGGGCAGCTGGTTCCAGAGGGCTGGGGCAGCAACGGAGAAGGTCCTTGCCCTAGGTCCCGCCAGATGGCATTGCCTAATAGACGGGACTCGTAGGAGGCCAACCCTATGTGCCCTAACCGGTCGCTGGGATTCATGAGGCAGAAGACCGTCCCGCAAGTAACCTGGCCCACTACAATGGAAGGGCTGTATGCTTCCCTTTGTGAGAATCTATTCTGGTTTTCATCTCTGAACTTTGAAATCTTCCCAATGACTCACCATCAACTCTGCTATCGGACCATTCTGCTTTTGAAGATTTTGCTCTCAGCTGGGAAATCTGCCAGACTCCTCTCTCCCCCGGCTTGCTGGCTGTTGCTTCCCCCCCCTGGGGATACAGTTACAGCCAGGGAAGTGGTCTCAGGCAATCTTTCTTTCTCCATAATGAGATCTTCCCCGAATCTTTACCAGCTCCTCTCAAACATAGAGACAGTGGATGGAGTTCGGGACCCCAGGTCGTTTGAAAGGAAATTTGGATTCTGGCATGATGTCAAAGTTCCGACTAATGAAACACAAAGACCTTTCAGGCATGTTTATCCTAAAGTCTTTATTACAGTGTTACAAATTGACGGCACATCATGGACGTTTTATGCCAGAATCTGACTTCCTCTTGCTGGCATCTAACTTTTATTATTATTATTATTATTATTATTATTATTATTATTATTATTATTATTATTATTATTATTATTATTATTATTATTATTATTATTATTATTATTATTATTATTAATTTAATTTCTATGCCGCCCTATTCCGGAGAACTCAGGGCGGCTCACAGCATGATAGAAATTACAATAAAAACACGTAAATATAAAAACCCTTAAGCTAAAAAGAAAACCAATCACTCCACAAACATACACACAAACATACACTGGCTAGGGGCAAGGTGTTAGCTGCCCCAGGCCTGCCGGCAAAAGTATGTTTTAAGCAATTTACGAAAGGCGAAGAGGGTGGGGGCGACACGGATCTCCGGGGGAAGTTGGTTCCAGAGGGCCGGGGCCGCAACAGAGAAGGCTCTTCCCCTAGGCCCCGCCAGGCGACACTGTTTGGCTGACGGGACCTGGAGAAGGCCCACTCTGTGGGCCCTAACAGGCCGCTGGGATTCATGGGGCAGCAGACGGTCCCGTAAATAACCTGGTCCGATGCCATGTAGGGCTTTATAGGTCATAACCAACACTTTGAATTGGGTTCGGAGACCAATTGGCAGCCAATGCAGCTCGCGGAGTGATGCCGAAATGTGGGCATTTCTAGGCAAGCCCAACACTGCTCGCGCGGCTGCATTCTGCATTACCTGAAGTCTCCGAACATTTTTCAAAGGTAGCCCCATGTAGAGAGAATTGCAGTAGTCGAACCTCGAGGTGATAAGGGCATGAGTGACTGTGAGAAGAGACTCCCGGTCCAAATAGGGCCGCAACTGGTGCACCAGGCGAACCTGGGCAAATGTTCTCCTCGCCACAGCCGAAAGATGATGTTCCAAATTTAGCTGTGGATCGAGGAGGACGCCCAAGTTGCGGACCTTCTCTGAGGGGGTCAAAAGCTCCCCCCCAGGCTAATGGACGGATAGATTGAAATATCTTTGGGAGGCAGAACCCATAGCCACTCCGTCTTGTCGGGGTTGAGTTTGAGCCTGTTGGCACCCATCCAAACCCTAACAGCCTCCAGACATCGGCACATCACTTCCGCTGCTTCACTGAAATGACACGGGGTGGAGATGTAAAGCTGGGTATCATCAGCATACTGATGATATCTCACCCCGTGTTGTCGGATGATCTCACCCAGCGGTTTCATGTAGATATTAAACAGCAGAGGGGAGAGGACCGACCCCTGAGGGACCCCACAAGGGAGGAACCTAGGGGACGACCTCTGACCCCCTGCCAACACCGACTGCGACCGACCAGTGAGGTAGGAGGTGAACCACCGCAAAACAGTGCCCCCAACCCCCAACCCCTCCAGTCGGTGCAGAAGGATACCATGGTCAATGGTATCGAAAGCCGCTGAGAGGTCAAGTAGCACCAGGATAGTGGATAATCCCCCATCCCGGGCCCGCCAGAGATCATCCGTCAGCGCGACCAAAGCAGTTTCCGTGGAGTAGCCGAGCCTGAATCCTGACTGTTGAGGGCCCAGATAATCGGCCTCATCCAAGGACCGTTGGAGCTGGAGTGACACCACCTTCTCAACAACCTTCCCTATAAAGGGAAGATTGGAGACAGGACAGTAGTTGTTTAAAACAACTGGGTCCAGGGAAGGCTTCTTGAGGAGGGGGTGCACAATTGCCTCCTTGCAGGGAGCCGGAAAGGACCCTTCCCTCAAAGAAGCGTTGACAATCTCCTGAACCCAGCCCCGCGTCACCTCCCTGCTGGCCGAAACCAGCCAGGAGGGGCACGGGTCCAATAAACAGGTGGCTGAGCTCACAGCTCCAATGGCCTTGTCGACTTTATCAGGTGCCACCGGGTCAAACTCCTCCCACACAACAGGATCAAGACGAGTCCCTGTCATCTCGACTGAATCATTATCAGCCGATACTGCATTCCAATTGGAGTCAAGGTCCATCCGAATCTGGGCGATTTTATCCGCGAAAAACTTATTAAAGTCCTCAGCACTACCCTGTAAGGGTGCATTAACCCCCCCCGATTAAGGAGGGAGCGAGTTACCCTGAACAGGGCAGCTGGGCGGGATTCCGTGGATGCAATCAAGGCGGAATGATACGCGCATCTTGCCGCCTTGAGCGCCACCTGATAAGTCTTGATATAAGATCTTACAAGTGTTCGGTCAGATACGGATTTACTTTTCCTCCATCGCTTCTCTAGGCGTCTCTTCTGGCGCTTCATCCCCCTGAGTTCCTCAGTAAACCAAGGAGATCTCCTGGGTCTGCTACCACAGAGAGGTCGCAGCGGCGCAATCCGGTCAAGAGCCCCCTTCGCAGCCATATTCCAGGCCGTAACCAGGGACTCTGCCGAACTGTGAATGAGAGAATCCGGTATTTCCCCAAGCGTCCTCTGAAAACTCTCTGGATCCATCAGACGTCTGGGGCGGAACCACCTAATCGGTTCCGCCTCCCTGCAGGGGAGGATTGGAGCCTTGAAAACAAGCCGTAGCAGAAAATGCTAAACCCCTCCCTTATCTTGCTAAACCCCTCCCTTATCTTGCAGTCACCAGTCACATTATCCAATTAGTGTGAAGGTCAAAGGTTTGCTTCCTCTTTCTTTCCTGGGCTTTTTACCCCCCCTCTAAGCTATGTATTAACCGAATAAATACCAGACAGTTTTGCATATTGTCAAAGCAAGAATATACAGTATTTGCAGCATTGACACATATAGCTACTCACTAGGAGCTTAAGACTTTATTATTAATTCTGAATGAGGATTACCTCTGAATAAGGACTTAGCACACATTCTATTGTACAGATAATAGTTGGTGAGATATCGTATGGACTGCCTTGTGTTTTCTTAATCTTTCTAATTCTTTTGGTTCTTAAGCATTATTTCTAGGTTTTATAGAGTGATGTCTCAAAACTGATGGTTATTTTGAGAAATCTGAAAAAGAATCCATCTGCAATGTTCTGCAATTTGTCAGCCAATCAGAAATTATATAATGATTAAAGCCACATTCTAACACCTTTAGCAGAACTGCAGAGATACTATGCTATATAGCTTTAATTAATTGGCCCATTGTACAAATTAGGATTGATGCACAATTACATATTTGTAGATGTTTTCAAAAACCAAAGGTAAATGCCAAGTTATTGAGATTTTTAAGTACACTTTGCTGTACATATGTATAGCTAGTACATCTTTGTACAAAATTAAGGTAACTAAAATAATATCTCTACCATCAAAATGGGTGTACATTAATCCAATAAATCAGAGTGGCTAATTATAAATACTTTCCCAAAAAGAGAAAATGCACCATTAAAAAGGAGGCAAATATGAAACAGATTTGCAAAAACATGCACATATTTATTAATATGAACTGAGCAGATACTTATAAATTATGACATGTATTTAAACAGAATTTGGATTGTGCAGTTATATACAGAATTTGGATTGTGTAGTCAAATACAGTAATCAAATTGCATAAGTATATAGTTTTTATGAGTTTTACTTATGCTGATCACAAGTTAACATAAAACATAAATAGAAGAGGGGAAAGATCTGAACAAAAAATATCTTTTTACTAACAAGGTTTATTTTAATTTCACTTTTATTAAAGTAACATATTAAACAAAACATTTTTTCAATTTTTCATCTTGGCATTCAACTTCTAGATACCTAAGCACTTCCTGCCAAGAAATCCCCAGGAAAGCACAATAGATAACTTGAATCAGATTGACAAATTAATGGAAAGAGAAGCAATCCTGCAAGTAAAACAATTTAAGCACACTGGAGATTGGAAAATACTCAAATAAGCAATTTAGAAAAAAGTTTTTAAAGGTCATATGCAATTGGCAGATTGAGCTGTACTGTACTTAACATCTATGAATTGTTACTGCAGAGAAACTAAACTCCCAATGCACTAATTGATTTAAAAACTTGGATCAGAAAAGAATCAATTTTTTTCTTTTCCTTCTTTTCAATTAGTACAAAATTAGTATGGTGTTGAAATTCTGTGCACATTTTGTTAGTTATAAAGTAAGCATATGTTTAAAATAATTATGTTTTATAAAGAATCTCCATTCATTGAATGAATTGATATCAAGCCACCCAGAGTCACCTAGTAGGGAGATAGATGGCACAGAAATTTAACAAACAAATGAACAAATACATTGACCTATCTCACAATGCAAGTCTATATGACTTACACACTAAAAACAATATATAAAAATGTTTAATGGTCATTGAGAAAACCCCAAAGAATACTCATCAGTAGCCAATTATATTTCCATCTAAACCTCTTGAAATGTGCATCTCTCTCAGATCTATTGAAATGTGCAGAAATAACCAGGGAGTGATGATTCACAAATAATCCAGTTAGAAGACATGTAGGTTTTATAAGGACAATCAACACCTTCAATTCCACCTGGAAGAACACTGGAAACCAATGTAACTAATGAAGCAGATATGTAACATAACTGCTGCTGGACTATGAAGCTTCCACATGGTCTTCAATGACAGAATCATATACAATTACAAGATGACAAAGCTGTGAACACTAAGAGAATTGTATTAATAATGCCCAGTTTGAAGATAAGTTCCTTATATCTAGCTCCAGCTAGATATAAGAGCACAGAACGTAGGCTTTGGAGGTTAGCAAGAGATCAGCCATAGTTTAATTGTAGTCCAAAAGAGAAAGGCTACAATACAGATAAAAAAAATTAAGCATTTCTGTTGTGATTATGGATAAACATTCAGACATTGTTTCAGAAATCATTCCATAAAATTGAAGGATTTTAAAACTCAGCCATGCATAAGTCTTAGATTCAGATTATCTGGAAAGTATCTACATTCCTGTATACTTTATTTACCATGTTCCTTTGCCCACAAAAGATTTGTCTTTTACCTTCTTATATAGGCATTGGCATCCAACTCAGCTTGCAACAACAATAGTTTGTTTCTTAGTAGTATCAGGTGCTTCATATTCTGTCTCACAGTTAAATGAGGATTTTGTACATGTTCTCTCTTGAGGATTACAGCCTCTATATCTCTTCCATGGATTCTTAGATTATGATTTTCATGGTATTTCAGTTTAGGGAGTGCTATTTATTCCTCTAATGGGAATATTCTGTAGAGAGATAAGGGAAGAAATTAAAAATAAACACATTCCTATTTTATCATTCCAATAGCTGCCAATACAGTATTATTTTATTTGATCTCCATCAAAGGCACAAAGTACAATCATAGATTTGAGGATCATAATGTCATTAATAATACTACAATACTAATGATTTTTGTTGGAAAGAATATTTTTATTGTTCTTTTTAATGAGAAAATATATAGAAATATGCATCCTGATAGAGAAAGAAAATCATTTCTAAATTTGCAGGGATATATTCTTGTTAAGAAAAAAAGAAACTTGTTACATATACTGAATATTTTTCCTGATTTAAATAGCTATAAGAAGCTTTTGATATAGTTTGTGCAAAGCACAAAAGCTAATTTGCTCTTTTGGTTTGCTTTCTTATAAACATGATACATAATGGTCTCACCTACATCATTTCAATATTAGCCCATTTTCCCACACCGGGAACAAAACACTGCTCCTTGCTTTATGCTACAACAAACATGCAAATTTAACAGCTTATCCTGCACTATATTTCAGAATTACTGGTGTTATGAACAGTACACATTAGTACAATTCCACTTTTCTCTCGGCTGATAGATGTTACTGAACCAACCTGTTAGTGAAGGTGTACAACAGAAGAAAAACATTGGTTCTGAAGACACATGGGTGGTCACAATAACATTTTACCTTAATTTAAGCTTTAATCTGTTTAAATAGAATCTGTGCTGTAATAGTAGTATTAAATCATAGAAAAGAGAATAGTGTTAACAGCAGGACATTATCTTTTATCGAGGGCAAGCAGTGGGGTTGCTGTTAATGAGGACATCAATTTATCAGTTAAAGGTCAGTCTAAAAGAGGTCCTGCCCTCCATTTTTTATACAATATCTGCCTATACCCAGGATCATTTTTATCAATCACGTGATATCATGAAAGCAAATGTCTGGATGCAATGTCTGCATTACCATTTTCCAGAACTAGGATGCTTCAGCCCAAGTCAGTTATTGCCCCTTCCTATGTATTCTTAATGTTCATAAATTATGTCTGTCTTCCTTTTTTATCTTTAAAATGTTACATTTCAATATTTAAGATTTCTGATACACACACATAAATAAATCTCTTTAATTTCATGTTGAATATGCAACATATCAAAACCAACCCTAATTAAAAAATAAGATATATGATATACTGAACAATTGTTAATGGCAGCATTTTTAAAAAATGCACAAAAAGTGCTTTGGACCTTGCACAAAGATGCATCTTTCCACTATTTATTTAGTCTGTCCAACCTTTTTCAAAAACTGAACTATGCAAGTCTGAAACAATTATGTGTTCCTTTAAGTAATGCACTCATTAAAATAAAGCAACTGTTAAAGCAGCAGTATCTTTTTAGACTCACAGGGAAGCCAGGCAAAAGCCAAGTAACTCTAATAAATAACTGAATATATACATGATTTGCAAAGCATTTTAAATCATATTGATGCATTTCTGTTTACTGATAAAGCTAAGAACATTATCTCTGAGTTTAGCTACAGGATCTTGATCTCTCTGAAGTCAAACCAAAACTTTCCAAAGGAATGGAAGTCTGCAAAAAGAATTCACACTTCAAGTGATTATGTGTGTGTCCTCAACGATTCCTACAGTACTTATTTAATAGGAGGCTAAGTCAAATGGAAATCAGTCTGAGACATGAATTTTATTGTGACCATACCTGGATGCTGAAAGCCATTCTTTCCTTTGTTTCTTTTAAACAGCCTCTCCTACTTACATTGATAGTGTAAGATAAAAGAAGAAATTTAAATTCCATCAGAAAAAGGTGGGTATTTTTTTCTCCTAAGAGTTGTGCTGAAGAGACAAACTGAAGGAATAAATGTCAGAAGGAAAGAAGAATCTTGGCTGAGTTTATCTGTAGTTACAGTTTTAAAAATGAGACAAGGTCAAGGCCTAAAAATGTCTAGCAACAAAAATGTGATTGTTTATTTTTGGGTATGAGAAGACTAGTCAGCACTTTCAGTGAGAGGGTAATGTGAGATGATAGGCAACAGTAAGAACCCCAGAATTGGAGCTCTCACAATATCTTGTAGGCCTAGCTTGCTTCAATAAAACATTAGCCAAGCCTAAAGCCTACCGGTAGTTGTTAATAGAGGAACTAAAGGGCAATGGAATCAGGGAAAGAGAAGTAGGTAGTTTAGGATTAAGCCTTGAAAAGGCACCTTAAGGAAGGAATTCTTCTACAGACATATGACCAACCTGCCAATAAACTGTCCAGGTTATGGGTTTGTAATAATATCAATCTATGTTTGGAATGCTGTGGATATAATTTACTTGGATTTCAGTAAGGCATTTGATAAAGTAGATCACAACCTACCACTTTTTTTTTTTTATAAAAATTCTTTTATTAAAAAAATTAACATTGAACATAAAAACATATTATGCAGCAATCATCATGACACCTGGTATACAATACTAAGTATTAGTCTTTGAAAACGTCTGGGTTAGTAAGCCTTTTTCCCCACTCCTCGTGTCTAGCCTCAACTATACTCCTGTTACATTTTATTTTGATTGGTGTTTCCCCTATCCGTTTCAATATTAATGTGATCAACATTAAACATAAGATCCTATTGCTAAGCAATCATCCTAGAACATAGCATACAACATTAGGTATTAATCTTTGTATACATCTGTTTTAGTAAACGTTCTTCCCTCCTCCCTTCCCTCTTCAAGTATACTCCAAGTACCTTTTGTTTGATTGGTGTTTCTCCTATATATGGTCTATCTACTGTATCTAGTCTATCGCATATTGTGCGTTTGCACTTCTGAGTTGACTTCATCCCATTACTAGTGCAATCTTTTATGGTCCCCAACCCGAGATCCTGAGGTAAAAGTTTCATATCCTGAGGTAGAGATTCAGTCTACTTTAACAATATTAAAGCAAACAACATTAGTCATAAAGTTATGTTAAGAGGCATTAGTTATAGAACATATACATTCAACGTTGGGTGTTAGTTTTTGTAAACATCTGATTTGTTAGCCCTTCATCCCTCCTCCCATCGATCCTTAGCTGAACGCCAGCTGCATTCTGTTTGATTGGTGTTTCTCCTGGATATAGTCTAACCACTGTTTCCAGTCAGTCACAAATTGTTCATTGGAGCGGTTTTTCAAGTATGCTGATATTTTTGCCATTTCCGCCAAATGTGTTACTTTCACAGTCCATTCTTCAATAGGCGGTATTTCCGGATTCTTCCAGTACTGTCCCACCAACCATCTTGCTGCTGTAATTAAGTTCAAAAATAAATTTGTCTCTGAGGTAGTGATATCCTTTGTGATCCCTAACAGAAAAGCCTGAGGTAGAAATTCTATACGCTTTTTGAAAATAGTTTGGAGTGTCCACCATATCTTCCTCCAGAATGCTTTGATTTTTCTGCATGTCCACCATATATGAAAGTAAGTAGCCTCCCCGTCTCCACACCTCCAGCATTTGGGCTGGGTGCCCGGGTAGATGAGTGATATTTTTTTCGGGTCTAGATGCCATCTATAGAACATCTTGTAGAAGTTTTCCCTTAAGTGTTGCGATTTCGTGAATTCTACATTCCTCACCCAGATTTTCTCCCACGTGTCTATGGCGATAGGGTGTCCGAAGTCTTGTGCCCACTTTATCATACAGTTCTTGACTAGCTCGGTTTCAGAGTCCATTTCTATCAGAATGCTGTACACTCGTTTGATGTGCATAATCCCCTGTTCTCTGATCTGTTTAATTAGGTTTTCGTCGTTCTGGGAGAAGCCCTTCTTCTTGTCTTTACGCCACCTTGACTGTAGTTGTATATATGATAGCCAGTTACTTCCTATTCCTCTGTTTGCTAGCGTTGCTTGAGATTTCAAGAGGAACCCGTTTTCTTCTCCCAGTACAAGTTCACTGTAGGGCACCACTTCTTGCCCTTGGGATGTGTTCATATCCCCTGTTGCGTGTCCAGGGATCGTCCAGATGGGAATCTTGTCGTGTAGGAGGTGCTTATATTTCTTCCAGACCCATAACAGTGGGATTCGTAGTGGGTTCTCCTTGAAGTTCCTATCTGCCTTTTTGTCGTATACTAGGTATGCGTGCCAGCCGAATCGTAGACCATGCTCCTCAACATTCAGAACTCTATCATTTGTCATGTTGATCCAGTCACTAACCGCCGCCAACGTTGCTGCATAGTAATATAGCTTTAGATTAGGCATCTTGAGTCCCCCTCTCTCCCTTGCGTCTTGGATGATTTTTAGTTTCACCCTCGGTCTCTTGTCGTCCCAAATAAATCTGTTGATGCCTTTCTGTCAATTGTCTAAGTCCGCATCCTTCTTGAGTATGGGTAGCATTTGAAAGAGAAATAAAAATCTGGGTAATACATTCATCTTTACTGTCGCTATCCTGCCGAGCAGGGATAGACGTAGCGATTTCCACCTTTCCAGGTCTGCTTGTATCTTATTCCACAGGACCTCGTAGTTATTCTTGTATAATTTCGCATTTGTTGATTCTATCTCCACTCCTAAGTATTTGACTTTCTTGACTATTTCACAACCCGTTATTCTTTCCAGGTTCCGTTTAGCTTTGTTGTCTAGGTTTTTGACTAGCATCTTTGTTTTTGATATATTTACTTTGAAGCCTGACACCCTACCATAGTCCTCCATTATCTCCATCAATTTCCTTGCTGATTGTGGTGGTTGCGACATTGTCACCAGCAGGTCATCCGCAAAGGCACATAGTTTGTATTCTTGCTGTTTAATCTGTATGCCCTGTACATCCTTTGCCGCTCTTATTCTGTTCAGTAAAATTTCCAGTGTTAGGACAAATAGCAGGGGGGACAGCGGGCAGCCCTGTCTCGTGCCTCTCTCTATATTAAATGAGTCCGTTAAGTCTCCATTGACAATGATCTGGCCTGTTTGTTTCTGGTAAATTGCCGTTATGGAGTTGAAGAACTGTGCTCCCATTTTCATCTTCAGGAGCAAGTTCGTCAGGAACGGCCAATTCAGTCTGTCGAAGGCTTTTTCTGCATCCACAAACATTAGAGCGGCGGGTATCTGGTTGTGCCTTTGCAGGTACTCTATTATGTTCAACAGCTGCCTCACGTTGGTTTTCATCTGGCGTCCTTGTATAAAACCCCTTTGGTCCGGGTGTATTGTTTTTTGTAAAACAGTCATTAGTCTATTGGCCAAAATTTTTGTGAAGATTTTATAGTCTGTGTTTAGTAGTGAGATGGGCCTGTAGTTTGCGGGCTGTGTGTTGTCTTTCCCCTCCTTTGGGATTAATGAGATGTAGGCTGTTTTCCAGGATGGTGGGACCTGGCCTCCTTCTTGAATGCTGGCAAATAGCTTTCTGAGGGGTTCTAGCATCTCGTCCTGTAGATGCTTGTAGTAGGTCGCTGTTATCCCATCCGTCCCGGGCGATTTTCCTGCTTTCAGTTGTGTGATCGCTGAGTGTATTTCCTCCTTTGTGATTAAGGCATTCAGGGCTTCTCTTTGTGTGTCGGTAATCGCCTGTATCTTTTCGTTTTGTAAGAATTCATCTATCTCTTTGTCTTGTATCTTATCCTCGGCATATAGTTTCGAGTAGAATTCTGTGAAGGCTTTCTTGATGGTTTTTTGTCGGAATTCTAGTTTGCCTTTGTATTCTATCTTTTCAATTATGCGGGATTTCTGTTTCTTTCTTATAGTGTAGGCTAGCCAGCGGCCCGGTTTGTTGGCCTTGCAGAATGTCTTATGTTTTGCATATTGTATATTCCTTGCAACTTGGTCCGCCATCAACATGTCAAATTGCTTTCTTAAGATCTTGAGTCCTTCTTTGGTGACTTTGTCCTCTGGTCTTTTTATCAGTAGCCGCTCCATGTTGCTTATCTCATTTTCTAACTCTTTTCTTTTTTGTTCTTGTTGGCGACGGTGCCAGCTATTCATGGATATGAGGATCCCTCGCATGTACACCTTGCTGCCTTCCCAGATCTGTTCTATCGGTGTTCCGTTGTTCATATGTGTGTTGAAGAATTCCTTCATAGCTTTTTTGCATTCCGCCACCTTGTCTTCGTGTCTAAACAGGTTTTCATTGATTCTCCAAGATCTCCTCTGTTTCGGGCCGTGTCTTAATTCCATCCTCACAGGGTTGTGACAACCTACTACTTGACAAGATAGAAAAATGTGGGGTAGACAGCATCACCACCAGATGGATCCATAGCTGGCTGACCGGCCATACTCAGTATGTGGTCCTCAATGGAACCGCATTTACATGGAGGGAAATGTGTAGTGCAGTGCCCCAGGGCTCTGTTCTGGGCCCAGTGCTCTTCAAATCTTCATCAACAATTTGGGCGAGGGGATAGATGGAAAACTCATCAAATTTGCAAACGACACCAAGCTGGCAGGAACAGCCAACACTCCAGAAGACAGGCTTAAGATACAGAAGGATCTGGACAGACTTGAACACTGGGCACTATTTAACAAAATGAAATTCAATGGTGAAAAAAGTGAGGTTCTACATTTAGGCAAGAAAAACCAAATGTACAGGTATAGTATAGGAGGTACCTTGCTCAATAGTAGTAACTGTGAGAGGGACCTCAGAGTCCTAGTGAACAATCACTTAAATATGAGCCAGCAGTGTGCTGCAGCTGCCAAAAAGGCCAACACAGTGCTAGGCTGCATTAACAGAGGGATAGAATCAAGATCACGTGAAGTGATCTTTACAATGCCTTGGTAAGGCCACACTTGGAATACTGCATCCAGTTTTGATCACTGCGATGTAAAAAAGATGTTGAGACTTCAGAAAGAGTAGAGAAAAGAGCAACAAAGATGATTAGGGGACTGGAGGCTAAAGCATATAAGGAACAGCTGCTGGAATTGGGTATGTCTAGTTTAATGAAGAGAAGGACAAGGGGGGACATGATAGCAGTGTTCCAATATCTCAGGGGCTGCCACAAAGAAGAGGGAGTCAAGCTATTTTCCAAAGCACCTGAAGGCAGGACAAGAAGCAATGGATGGAAACTAATCAAGGAGAAAAGCAACCTAGAACTAAGGAGAATCTTCCTGACAGTTAGAACAATTAACCAGTGGAAAAACCTGCCCCCAGAAGCAGTGAATGATCCAACACTGGAAGTTTTTAAGAAGAGATTGGGCAGCCATTTGTCCGAAATGGTATAGGGGTTGGACTAGATGACCTCTGTGATCCCTTCCAACTTTTATTATTATTATTATTATTATTATTATTATTATTATTATTATTATTATTATTATTATATTTGAATTCTGAACTGAATTTTGACTATTCTTCTGTGCACTCCTGTTAAAACTAAAACCATTCAGCAAGCTTCTTTCAGAAACATTGATTTGCATTTCTTATTTGCTGTTACTTCCAACACTGGAAGTTTTTAAGAAGAGACTGGACAGCCATTTGTGCAAAATGGTATAGGGTTTCCTGCCTGAGCAGGGGGTTGGACTAGATGAACTCTATGGTACCTTCCAACTTTATTATTATTATTATTAACCACCTAAACTGAATTCAACAATGGGAATAGCTTTCTTAAGAAGAATGGTCTAGTAAATGAAGAATAGTCTGTATCAATCAAAGTTTAATATTTCAGATATTAAGCTGCCTGGGCCAGAATTAAACTGTTTATTAAAAAACATAATAATAAAGGCAATCTAAGCTTTCTCCAAGCCCATATTCCATCAACAGAAACTGATTGCTCTGGCAACAAAATCTTACTTCAACCTTGGCAGCATACTTTATAGAAACTGAGAGAAACATCTGAAAAAGCACAGTGAAAATAAACTTGTATACTTTTGCAGAACACAGTGATTCCTTATCCCAGTCAGAACTTGCTACTAATTAAACTGGCTACTGGGGACACGCCATATGCCATGATCACCATAGTATACCAACCCAAACACCAGATATTTTTCAATAAATGATAATGATAACATATTGCTTTATACAAACCAGAAGCATCAAACTAAAGTTAGGTGTACTGGAATCTAAATTTTGCTAAACATGGATTCCTGTTGACTTTTTAAAAAATAGTTGTCTTCTCAAAATAAGGCTAGATCTTATTCCATTCCTTGTAATTTGAGTATCAGAATTGGCCTCCGCATAGACAGGATTATATATGATGAGTTTTGAAAGAAAAATAAACATAGGCACTGTTAATAATTAAAAATTATGTAAGAAAAAAATGAGACAAAACAGAATTCAAAGAACTGCTGCCCACAACAGTTGATAAAAGTAAGTCTGCTAAGAGATTCAAAGTTCTAAAAATGCAGTAAAACTGATTTACCAATTTTTGAAGTAAGTAAAAGACAACATACCGTTATTTAAAGCATTTCCCTATTCCACTTTGCCTTTCAAGGCCATTAAGCTCAGAGGCTAAATTTACCTAGCTGCAGAAATTCAGCCATCTACCTCTTCAATCTTCTAACCTCTAAAAGCCTTTGACATGGTTCCAGGCATTGTTGCTTCATCTTGGTTATAGTAGTATTTCTTATTTAGATATCATCATAAAAGGGAAATAGTTCTTTAGACAGAAGATAAAGCAAAGTTAAGGCCACAAGGAATGTGCAGTTTAATTTAATACTCTCCCAAAGTTCAAATCAAGGTTGCTGGTTGACAAAGTTTTGGAAATGCTTTGGAAACCAGTCAGGTTGAGCTGCTGCTATGTTGAGCACATACTAATTAAAGTTCAAATGCCTGTCTTTTTGTGCTCCAGGCTAAAAATGGTAAGCACTGTTACACTATCACTGCTGCAGTCTTTACAGCACAAAATTCTGAATTTAATATTGATCTTTTCATTGTACAGCAATTAACATGTGTCTTGCTTTCTGAATTACATTTATTACATCCTGGATATACCTCAAAGGAGAAGTGTCCAACTGCAATTAATGGTGCATCATTTTAATGATAACAGTTGACAAAAGCAAAGCAGAGCGGCCATACAGACATGCTTGTTCAAAGGAGGTCTTTGGTGAAAAGTATTGGTTTGCACAATGTGTTCTGTAAACATAGCAGCTAAATTGGGTTTATGATTCAAGATGTTCTGGTGAACTGGACAAATTATTTAACTCATTAAATTTTAATCAATTGAAGCCTCTACATTGCCAGTTTTGCTGCACTATAAATATTCTATGTATGAGAGTCTTATGTGTTCTGGAAATTAAAAATAAAACTATAATTAATAATAAAATATCATTAATTAATTAATATTTGAGTTTCATAGAATACAAGCATAATCAGATAATCACTTGATATTCAGTAGTTCTAGTTTTAACAGTTCATAATATAAAAGGTAACACAAAGGCTTTAAATAGTTTGTATCATGAGGATTAGCTCAGAGTTCTTATACATCTATCATTTCAAAAGGTAATGAAGAAATCTAGGGTTACAACTGTCAATAACACAGATTAACTCTAGGAAAAAATCATTAAGTAGTTAAAGCAAGTTAAGAGACAGAAGGTAGAGGAACATTTTGTGAAGGCTGATGTATGTATGTGTATGGGAGGAGATGTGAAGGCTGATGTATGTATGTGTTAAGAAAAGGAGATAGAAAAGGAATAGCCTGTCATTGTCTATTTGCTGGTATAAACATAAGAATATTAAAAGAAAGAGAATAATTGATGATTCCCATGTTTTTTTGAAGAATATTTTTATGCTTAGGTGTTATCCTTAGGTTTAACAATTTAAAAGAAATCAAAAACAAATTCAACTTTCTGGATTTTGAAAGCTGTTAAAAAGATATCAGACAAAAAGAAAAAAAATGTTTTGTCCTCTTCCCTGGACTAAGGAAGGCAGGGAAAGAAAGGAAATTTCTTTAGCATAATAATTAGTAGACAGAATATTGCCAGGAGCTAGCCTAAACTGAAAGATTGGATTTAGCAAAAGCCACAGGACCTCCAAAACCAGAAAATTTAGATATATTATAAACTAACTTTCCCTTTGGCCTTCAATAGGAAGATTTTAATAATCACATATCTTACTTGGTGACTATTTCTTGCCTTTAGGTAATGTCTCAAATTACTTATTTAAAAGAATTAAAGTGTGCCCGGGCAAGCTTGTAGAAGCTCATACAAATGGTTTTATAATGTCTTGTCTGAGCTTTAGTAACAAAAGCTTTTGTACCAATATTCTATCACAAAATAATATGAAGCAGGGCAAACTTCTCATACCTTTTTCTATCCTTCCATGGCAAAACAGAATCACCATAAGATAAATTAAAAAAAAATACAAAAAGTCAAGTTAATTACCAAATAAGGATTTTTCACCAAAACTAATCAAAAGCTATTCCTATTTAAGCTAGAATATTATGATTAATTCTTAGTCAACATAAGACATTTGCTTTTTTAAATTCTTTATTAATAAAAATTGTGAAAGGTAGGATGTCCAGTCCTGCGCATAGCGACTGGTTGCAGGCTTGTGGACCACTGCACCCCTGTGGCTAACTTTCATCCTGCCTGGAAACCCTAATGGGTCCAAGCCGCCCCAGAGAGACGGCAAAGAAAGAAGAGTGCCCCAGTGACTCTGGAATGACGGCGATCATTCTGTTCATCTTGGGGAAAGCCTTATAACCTGACAGGAGAAAGGCTGTATTTTATCAATCAGCCCAAGCTACTTGCAACCGGAGTCCAAAAGAACTAATCAGCACTACAGTAAACAGCGTGCTTGAAATTGGGTGAGGAATCTGACTTTCCCTTTTCTATCCTACACTTAATTTCCTGGAAAAGATCCCCAAGAAGCAAAATACATCCAAAAGTGAAGGAGGGGGATTTCTGCCCCATCCTTATATTAACGAAAGCGGTGAATTAAATTTTTTATGGAGGATCAAAATATATGGTAGTTAAATAAATTTATAAACTTGAAAGCTAAAATTTAACTTTGGACAAGTTTAAGATTGCTGAATGGTTAAGATTCTAATTTTAAAGACCATTGTTCATATTGAAAACTTAATAGCTGCTGACACCTAGTGGTGGATGAAGATTATGACAGCTATGATTTCCATAGAGAACTTGCCAAAACCTGGGAAAAGCTAATCTGTGTTTGTGACCTTCAAAGCTTTAATAATAAAGAACAACTGTGACAAAAAAGACAACAATCTTTAGAAAAAAAATCTTTTTTGAACTCTTTGGATTACAAATATCTATTTAACCGGGACGATAAAGCTATTTGCAGATAAGAAGGAAAACTCCAACTTTTGGCCATCATGGATCAGAGACATGTAGACAGAACACATCAAGAATATGTGTTCCAATACCTCTCAGGAGGAGATATATAGTATACTGCAATTTATTCAAATAACACTAAGTTCAAATCACAAAGAATTCCAAAATAACTTTGAAAATACAAATCGATCACGTGAAGTGTTAATGCCACTTTACAATTCCTTTAGTAAGGCCACACTTGGAATACTGCATCCAGTTTTGGTCACCACGATGTAAAAAAGATGTTGAGACTCTAGAAAGAGTACATAGAACAGCAACCAAGATGATTAGGGGACTGGAGGCTAAATCATATAAGGAACGGTTGCTGGAATTAGGTATGTCTAGTTTAATAAAGAGAAGGACAAGAGGGGACATGATAGCAGTGTTCCAATATCTCAGGGGCTGCCACAAAGAGGAGGGAGTCAAGCTATTTTCCAAAGTACCTGAAGGCAGGACAAGAAGCAGGATGGAAACTAATCAAGGAGAGAAGCAGTCTAGAACTCAGGAGAAATTTCCTGACAGTTAAAACAATTAACCAGTAAAACAACCTGTGTCCAGAAGCAGTGAATGCTCCAACACTGGAAGTTTTAAAGAAGAGACTGGACAGCCATTTGTCCGAAATGGTATTGGGTTTCCTGCCTGAGCAGGGGTTGGACTAGATGACCTCCAAGGTCCCTTCCAACTTGATGATGATGATGATGATGATGATGATGATGATGATAACTTTACAACAAAAAAACTTCCAGGAAACAACAACAGAGAAAGAGCAGACAAAACAAATAAGTGGACATAAAATTGAAAATAGAGACTCAAGAATGGAACTTAACAAAGCAAGAAAACATGATTTAATCCTAGTGGGGAAAAATTTACAAGAAATAGAAAAAAACAACTCATCCCTTAAAACTACAAAGTAAATCTGAGGACAAAAAACAGATTGGATAAAATGGAATGTAGAGATGTTGAAAACATCAGAGAGAAAGGAAGTGATAAGAGGAGCAAAGAAGGAGAAAAATAAAAAGATTATCAAGAAACATGGAAAGGCAAAAGCCTCACATAAAGACACTTGTTCGATTTACTTCTTATACCTACAGCAATAGTCATGAATATATGGAAAAACTTTTTGATTCAGCAAAACACATTGATCAAGAAAGATACTGGTCAAAGGAAAAAGATCAAAGTGAAAATTAAGAAAATAGATGGGATCTACCATAGAGAATATTTAAAAAAGAAACATTTGTTTGACTATAATTAAAGAAATAGAAAAGATTCTGAATACATATGTCATTCTAAGAGAGATGAATTCCTTAAATGATACTGTATACTTTCCCCCCTTTTTTATTTTATTTCTTGATATAAGTAATACAATACTGCTGAAATGGTCTAGATGAAGGAAATGTTTTAGATAATTAAATGTGTCTGAATTTAGAGAAATTATAATGTATAAAAAAGAAAAAAAATGTTTTGAATAAGAGTTAAAGGATTAGATGACTAGACACACTAAATGGAATTTTTAAAAATTAAATATATTTTTAATCATGGTTAAAAAGAATAAGAAATTTTGGGAATGAATGTATATTAGCTTAGGAGGAATGTACTATGTCGATTATGGATTATAGAAAGCAATTGTTAATTATTTTTCTTTACAAATGTAAACCCAGCAAACACACTGTTTACCAACTATTAAGTGATTTATGTTTTTAAAAAATCAATAAAATATATGGGGGGAAAAGGAATATATTTTTATATTTAGGCTTAGAAACCTCTTAATTCAGGAAAGGGAGGCAAGCGGGGAAGAGAGTAAACACCCTTATAGAGTTTTAAAAACTATGAACCAGCAGTGTACTGCAGCTGCCAAAAAGTCAATGCAGTCCTGGGTTATATCACCAGAGGGATAGAATCAAGATAACTTGAAATGTAATACTAGTTCATAATGCCATGGTAAGATCACACTTGGAATATTGCACTCAGTTTTGGTCACCATGATATAAAAAAGATGTTGAGCTTCTAGAAAGTGTGCAGAGAAGAGCAACAAGGATGATTATGGGACTGGAGTCTAAAACACATGAAGAATGGTTATAGGAATTGGGTATATCTAGTTTAATGAAAACAAGGTCTAGGGGTGACATGACAGCAGTATTCCAATATCTAAGAGGCTACCACAAAGAAGAGGGAGTCAAGCTATTCTCCAAAGCACCTGAAGGCAAGACAAGAACCAATGGATGGAAACTAATCAAGGAGACAACCAACTTAGAATTAAGGAGAAATTTTCTGACAGAACAATTAATCAGCGGAATGACTTTTCTCCTAAAATCACTGGAGACTTTTAAGAAGAGATTGACAACCATTTGTCTGAAATGATATAGGGTTTCCTGCTTGAGCTGGGGGTTAGAGTTGACAATCTCCAAAGTCCCTTCCAACTATGTTATTCTGTTAAATGGCTTCTATTGGAGATATCAAAATTCAGATAGACTGGTAGCACCTTTTTCAAATAACAAATTTTATTAAAAGACATTTAAAATTAGAAGAAACGTTATTAGACTCCTGATTTTTAGTTACACTATGGCTCTCATTCCACAATGTCTCTTGGAAATAGTGAGTATCCTTCTGTTCAAGGGAATAGAAAATTTCTACTGCTGGATTGGAATCTGATTTTCTCTGCACCAGAATGTTTGTATACTGCTATGAATTTTTTCCTGGGAAGTGCAAGGAGAGCAAATTCAGATAAAATAAAAACTTACTTCAAAGGGAAAGTTTGTTAATGTAATATTCAAAATATAAATATAATACAAGAAAGATAGTTTTATCCCCACTCCCAATGTCCATCCAGACTCATTATTAGAGCCAGAATCACAGAATGATATGATGAGACTTTTTAAACCTTCTTCTTTACCTATTAAACTAGACAAAGTCATTGTTATGTCTGCATTTATCATTGTGGGCAAACCTATTCAACACACAGATAAGCAGTCACATTAAATTTGCAGTTAGCTTGACCTTACTGGCTTTTGACATTGCTGGTTTTATCAACAAAAGACAAATGGAGACATATAATCTGTGATTTAAAATCTTCGCTTTCATCACTGTCAACCCCAAATAAAATATTTATTAAATAGTAAATCTTTTTCTTTCATTTCTTATTAACATTAAGATTCTATAATATTAAGAAGACAGAATGTGCAGGATTTATTCTCATTTTTCAACTGTGGCATATGATATTCTTGCTAAATTTCTATTTTTAGGGTATTAGGGGACCAGATTTCAATTTATTGCTCAGAAATTAAACTGTTGGTCATTTGGCCTGCTTTCTTGTGCATGTTGTATAGTGGGGTTCCTACTACTGTATGCATGGCTTGGAAGCTATCACAAGGTATATGATCTATATGATCTTCAGGTAGTTTTGCAACAGCCAAAAACCTAGATACAGTACATTTATCCCCATCATACATATTTTCTTTCTGCCACATTCTCTTATGTATATGTATATCAACACCAAGCATCTTTTTTATAGAATTTTATTGATTTTCTATTTTATAAATCATAGGTGTTTAGTAAACAATGTGTTGTCTGGGTTCATTTTTTACTTAACAAAACATATTAAAATTATTCTGTGTCTTCTTTTTCTTTGTTCTACACATTTTCAATCCCCCCTTCTTCAAGTGATGTTTCTTCATTTTTCACACCCTAAAAAAATGCAATTATTTCTGCTATTAATACATATAACATACATACAACATTAAATTTATACTTCTTCATCATATTTCTCTAATATTGTATCTACTAACAATAGTTCTATATTATAACATCTTTTCTATCCAATTCATATCTCAATTTTATTTGCAATTAAAGTAACCTTATTAAGCCAATACCCTATTTTCCCAGCTCTTATTTCAATTTTGTTTTCCGTTCAGTATTATCTTTATAAATTACGATTTTCTCAATAGCAATTACATTAAGGTGAGTAAAAGCTTCCCTTATTGAGAGCCATCCTGTTATTTTCATGTTTCCCATATCATAGAAAAGTACACCATCCTAAGTAAAAAGCATATCTTTCTGAGTATGATGATCTTTTAGTAACTAAAGATTATCTGTTTCTAGCCATATTCAAACACCTGTTTGATAATATAGGGCCCCAACCCATAGATCAAGCCCTCTATTTTTTTTAGCCTAACTCTAGCTTTCTTCCTTTGTTAGGTAAGTTTCCAAATCCATGTATTTAAATCAAGCATCTTATCCCTTTGTGAGGGATACAAAGAGCCAATTTAGGATATATTCTGAGCTTCAATGAAGAAATCTGATTACTTTGGCTGTTGTTAAACAATGTGAATTCAATTTAAAAAAATAATTAATTTTTGAGGGAATACAATGAAAACTTCCATTGTATTCTATAACATATAGCAATATAATAATAATCTGGCTATCAAATAAGCATATAAAGCTTGTAAAACATAAAAACAATTATTAATAAAGAAAAGTATAAACATATTATGGAAGTTGCAAAATACACATAATGGATTTCAGTGTCTTATTGGCTTCATTTTCTAGTCATGAATTCAGTATATTGAAACAGAATATTGGTATATTTTATTGCCAGAAGGATTATACAAACATAAGTACTTGATGCAAATAACCTTATATCAAATCTATTGGGGAAAATGTTTTGGGACTTAGGACTTGATCTGAGTATTAAAGCCTGACCCAGCTGGGGGCACTATTTGGGTAAGAGAGCCAAAATTCCTCTGAAACTAATCTCTCACAACATTTCAACCATTGTAAACATCGTAGGTGGGTGAGACGAAGGAAGGAAGGAAGGAAGGAAGGAAGGAAGGAAGGAAGGAAGGAAGGAAGGAAGGAAGGAAGGAAGGAAGGAAGGAAGGAAGGAAGGAAGGAAGATTTGTTTCTGATATTCCCTGCCAGCTTCCCACAAGGAAACTTAATGGGGAAGCTAGCAGTAAGTCAGAAATCACTCTCACTCTTATGATCACTCTATGGGGCATGGGTTGTCCAGTCTCTTTATTAAAAGTAAACAACAGAATCAGTTCTCCAGCTAAAGGCAGCCAAAACAATCAAAATGTTTTGTTTTGATTTTTTTATTTTGTTTTTTGAGGGAAGGGAATTGTCCAAAATATTGACAATTAGTAAATCTTATTAGTAGATTTACATAAGATTGTTGGTATAAGCAACTAATGCAGTGTCAATGTACCCTACTATCATAATGACCATTTATAAACTAACTGACAAGATAGTTCCAAGACCTAGCATACCAAAAATATTTTATTATCTACACCTATAATGAAGTGAATGTCCCTAATATGTTTATCCATCTTTAAGCAAATTAAGAAAACAGATTCAATCAGAAGAAAATAATTTCTTCGGTATTTCTGTTAAATACTACTATATCCAAAAGTTATCCTAGACAATCATTTACCTTCAAATTTATTCTGTCTCCTCATGTGTCAAATAGCTATGGGAACAGTAAAATAGTATATGGCCAGGGGAAAAAACCAGGAATTGCATCTTTTTCTGCATAACTATATTACTCAGCTATATTGAATGACAGAATACTAGAATCTAGGGTTTTGTGCTTTATTCTAAAAATACTATACAGGTATCCTGGAGAGCAAAGTGAGGCAATGTAGGCCGTGGTTTTATGTATTCCTCTATCATACTCTCCCTAATTATAATAAATCAGCTATTGCTTGCATTGCACAAAAGATTATAGTTAGAAAAATAAGGTTATATCATTGGTATTGTCTTAATAATAAAAATGCTTAATTTTTAAGGATAATAAAGTGTGGGTAAACAAATACCTCCTTCTGTTGCCATTTTTAAATGAAATAATACTGTTGAACTGTATTATTGTTTACCCAGTTAATAGTTAAATTTTCACCTACATCTAGACTGTGGCTCATGAGGGATACAAGGTGATAGTCCCTTGGGAAAAACATAACAGGATTATTCTGCAGAGAGGCAGTAAAGTAAATAAGATTATCTGTAATAAGCTTTCCCCGACTGCTTCATGCTGCGCTGGTAGAAGACATTTTGCTATATTTAGAAAATAATAATAGAAGAAGATAAGCATTCCATGGAATGATGTGTGAACCAAATGACCTCATGTGATGAACACCAGTTTTCCTGAACCCCTTCATGTATTAACTTTATTTATTAATGAAGCTACCATAGTATATCATACATGCAGACAAAAGTGAACCTTAGCAAATGGAAGACGTTCCACTGCTTAATTCAACAGAGTCCCTTATATGCCCAATGAATGATACAGAGCCTGGCTATGATTATTTTGGGAAGGAATAAAAAAGTAGTAGCTCTGCCTCTTCAGCCTCTCGGTTTTATTGATCTATATAAGTGGAAGAAAACTGCATTGGAAATCCATAAGAAATAGACTTCTTAATATTAGGAAGTATTTTATGGGGGGGAGGAAATCATTCCCCCAACAACGGTGTGGGAAGTCAGCCCCAGAGAAGGAAATATTAAAAAGGGCAGAAAAATATATTTCCTTTAAGGATCTTAAAGAGACAGAAAAGTATGCCCAGTTTTCCTTGATAGCCCCAAATCTCTCTGTCCCAAGCAGGAGCCAAATACAAATGTAAACCATCAGGAAAGTTGGAGCTAGAAGCTCAAGAAAACAAAGACCTAAAATCTGCATACCTCACCTGTGGCAGGACATGGTAGGATTAACTCACAAAGGCCAAAGGGCACACCCAGACTCAGGTCAGAATACGTGACACAAGAAATAACCTCAAACTTCATGCCACCGGAACAGGAAACTATTCCAAACAAAAGGCTAGAGAGGGTATAAAAACCTACTACCTATGTGCTCAGCCCTTCTTTTCTCTGGTCTTTCCTGCAAGAACCATGTTTCTGGCTCTTCAATAAACTGCAAACTTCTTTCTAAAGCAGTCGCCATGTTATTTATTTATCCCTGGCTTGGATGAACCAGGATGAAAACTTTTCTTTCAAGAAAGGTATACAACATATGTATTGAAGATAAGACAATACTTGTAGCAAGGAAAATTAAACATTGTTTCTTTTCTACTGCAAAACCTATATGCAGTAATAATTGCTGAAGAAGGCTATATATCAAGATTTTCTAATACAACATATCATTTTAATGGGGCTGAAGTAAAATTAAACTGATTAAAATACAATCAGTGATTATTGTTTATTATATTAAGCCTGGACTATATAGAAACCAGACCATGCTATTACATTAGTAATCAAAGATCTTTCCACAGTTTCAGTTGACAATGATGTCACACTAATTAGGTTCATCCTATGATATCAACCTGAATTTAGAAAATCCTCAAGAAAATTCAGTCTGATGTTGACTTGTATAACTTTTGGATGCTACATATAATTAAATTGAAACTTTGAGATTATCATTTTTTTTCTTTTCCAAAAACTGTTTTTATTATAATATTTCTGTTCACAACAATGTGAAGTCACAGCTGCTAGTTCTTTAGCTAGTGTTGGCCTTCATACACATTGAATTCTTCACAAGAACCTAGGATGTTATAAATGTATCAGTGTAGTATATGTGTGAATCAAAACAGTGTGGCCTTCTCCAATTGACAGATGGAAATTTTGATAATGCACAAATTTTCTAATTCCCATCCAATTTTTTTTTGTATGACACTCATTGGACCACCTTAGTCCATTTATGGCATAATCACCCAGCTTCAGGTTTCAGATTTTGATACTTTCTGATCTTCTCCAATTCTATCTCCTATTTACTATCTCATAGTATTGTCACATCAGTGTTATTTGTCACTATGGTTTGCTGCAATCAGCCAGATGTTTAAATTGATTTGGCATCCATCTATCAAGTTCATCTAAAAGATCTGGATCTGTTGGTATTTCCTGGTGCTAAAGATATTGTTACATAATGTAAGCTATTTCAAGTAAAAGCTGCCTTTTGCAGTTGACTTATGGTGATGCCAATGGTGTTCAACAGGTACTTGAACAAAGCAATGGAACATTATTCATAGCTAATTTAAATCTTATATATTTTGGCCTATTCTAAGATTAATCCAACCCAGTGATTGGAAAATTTCAATCTTGAATAAGAAGCATTGTCCTCTGATGACTAGATTGTATTTATGACTTTATAAGCATAATTGGGTTTTGAAAATTGCATTATGCTGCAGATTCTCTGTTGGGTACTTGGTACTTGGATGCTACCTTGATCACTGTAAGTCAGATATCCTGAAACTAACAATGAAGGGAGACAAGGGAAAGGTAATAATGGGATTCAATTATAAAAAACCTGACTTAATTATATATGAAATAGAACAACTGACATATCTATTATTCTTCCTACAAGGAAGTACTGCAGAATTATTTTAACTTTGCAGGCATATTGTATAGTTAATGAGAACACAATATAATAAGGTTACATACAATCTTTCTGATACAGGTAGAAAAGCATATTGTAATGCAATAGAAAAATAATACAATCTATACAATTTCCCTAAGGAAAATACAGATAGAAACAAATATATGAGAGAGAGAGAGAAGATGAGGGGAGGAAGGGATAACTATACATATGAGTATTATGTACAGGTCAGAAGAATGCAATAGTGCTTTTCAATGTAAATTGAATTTATATTCTCAATGCTATACTTTGCTGAGAAAGACAGAATGCATAGGAACAATAATGCATCACAGTTTTAAAGACTTCATAAATTTGATTTACACTGGCTCCACTAGAAAAATAGTGTACTCAGCAATTTTAGCAATACCACATTCTTCTAATTAAACTAAGTGCCCTACTGCTTAAGCCAACATCACTTCAAAAGAGTGATGCCATGAAGTTTTCAAACACAGCTAATCTGATTGATATTCTAAGGAACTCATGGTACAGATTATAAAGAATTATGGCTGAATAATATATAATAAAGTACAACTAGAAGTAGTCAATGTATATTATGTAGATTTTTACACACACACACACACACTAGAATGATAAAGGAACTGAAAGGTTTTTTTATAGTTTAGATTATTATTTTGTTGAGTTTGTAGAACATTTTGTATTGAGGGGAGGAAAGAATTCTTGGCATAATACTGTTTTAGTGTTAACTTAATTAACAAGAAATCAAATGTGCTGGCAGAAATCTGACCACCATTTCTTGATCGTCAAACTTGGACGATTAATATACACAACCAGAAAAAATATAACTTTGTGTGACATTCATAGAGAGATAGTTCAATAAATGCACTTTTTTCCACCATTAATACTAAGAGACCAAAATGTCATGTATTTTATATTTAGATTAATTCTTTAAGGTAGATAGATAACTCCTGTTAAGGCTTGTTATTTTTCTCCAATAAAATGTTTGCTAAATATTTTTCAGATATAATCTTTCACATTCACTCCATCTTGGATGCTATTTTAATAAGTTCATCAAGGGCAGGCAGGCACATTTTTTTTTAGCATAAAGAGTACATAGCCATGGAATTTTATAATGCTTTTTACTGCAGAGTAGTTTTGGCAGCCTATGATTGCTAGTTCATTTTGTTGATATAGTCACACTATCCATGTTACAGCACAGGGGGCGATCTAGCCTTGTCCCAGTTGGCTAGAAGTATTGGGGCTAGCTTTTCTCACCAGAGCAGTACCTATTTATCTATTTGCATTTTTGCATGCTTTTGACTGCTAAGTGAGCAGGAGCTAGAGATTCAAACCACTGGAGTGCCAACAAATCCAGCATCTTTATGCTGCTGCACCACCATGCCCCCAGAGGAACGTCCCATGTTGAGACTATTAGAGTAATCTATCCAGGTGATCAAGACATGAATGTCAGAGAGTAGAGCCTCCATAATTGACACAGAACCCAAAGTTGTGCAAAGGCCCTCCTAATCATGACTGCATCTGCTCCTTAAGCATGAGCCATTAATCCAGAAAGGCCACCAGATTGCACACAAGATCTGTTTGGGGAAGTACCATCCCTTTCTACACTTAGGATAGTAAATTCCCAGATCATGAAGGCCCCAAAACTCAAAGCCATGAAGTCTTGCCAGGGTTGACCCAAAGTCTATTATTCTCTATCCAAAATTGGACAGCCTTTATTTGACAGGCCATCAAGCTTTTAACCTTTGGGAAAGCACTTAAGACCTGGCTTTCCCCCCAAAATATTAGGTTAAGGTATAGTTGGAGAAAGATGAGAATGTTGTGGGCTGTATCAGAGAACATACAGTTGTGGTACCATTTTTTTCTTTTCTCTCTTTTTTCTATTTAATTTCTCCTATTGCATAAATTGTAAGCTACACCAGATTTAGTTTTATGGTAGTGACTATATAAATGTTATAAATAAAGAAAAGAATGTGTATGTAATAAGTAAATATAATTAAAATTGTTGTATGGATATGTGCCTCTATGTAAGTGCCGTTGTTCAAACTTTCTTCATATCTGAAAATGTAGACCACTACTGCTGCTAAGAAAGACTTCTAATTATGACAATTCTGTTGGAATTTTCCACAATTGTTTTTTCTAGTATTCATGGAATAAATAAACAGAATAGAAGATAACCAGACATGTGGGGACATATATATTCCTCTCCTTTGAATTATATTCATGTGAACAAAATACCTGAATGTGCCGTTTAGTAAGCTTAATGGTTAAAGGGAAATTGAGCAGTTTCCTTTACCTGGGCTAACTACTAGCTAACTACTAGGCAATATTTATATTCCATGATATCCCCTGCAAAATTTTATACTTCTGACATAACTTAAACCTTGAGTTTATGGATTGTCTGCTAAAAAGAAATAGCACCATTAAGTGTTCCCTTGCCAGTCATATCTAGTCCAAAGCACAGCTTCAAGTGTTGTTCTTAGTGGAAAATATAAGTCATGATAGAAAATAGGACAGGGAATGATTGGAATCTTGTCAATCTGCAAATATATTGAATGGGTGAAGGTATTTATCAAGAAAAAAATACTGTCTCCGTATGACTTATTTCCAGTCCTACTAACATATCAGAGTCCTGCTGACTTAGAACAAAAGAGGGGAGATACAGTCTAAAGGGGCCAGAGAATCTGACAAATGAGGAGACAGGTAGGCTCTTCTGAACTAAAGAAAGATGCACTCAAGCATACAGGATTAGAGGTAAAAAAAATAGGCTGTTAGGAAAGAAAGCTGGTAAAATAGCATCAGAGTTGCCAATCTTTTTTTAAATAAAAGATAAGTATGCTTGAGTCTGTGTGAAAGTATAGCAGAACAATTAAAAGGGAAATATTTCTAGTATTATTTAGCAGACTCCAAAAAATGGCTAATCTATTCAATACCAGATTGTAATGAAGAAAATGCTTGCATTCAGTTTATTTCCACAATACATATTAGGGAATGTACTGCTTTTGTCATTTTGACTAAAGCAGAAAGAGCTGCAGATGCCACTGAAAACGTATATCACATCTTTCTGAATTTACCTTCTGATTGCAAATATTATTTGTCCATTTAGAAGCTACTTAGTTGTGGACCCAACCACAATTCTTTCTATATATAAATTTGTCACAAGTTTAAGATAATTTTATTAACCTAATCTCATTAAAAATCACATATATTTATTTATAAAATTTATTGGCCACCCATCTTACTTCAGGGTAACTCTTTCATGCTTATTCATTAAACAATGGACATGACAGTTACAGTGGCCTTTATTTTCCTGCATGAAGTATAACATACATTATGCTAAATACAAATCCTGAGCTAAATAGCAAGCAGTGAGTCTTGTGGATTTCATATCTATAGTACTGTATTAGCTTTTATTATAATTTATTGCTTCAATACTTTACCAGTAGATGTTTGTTTCTCCAGAGATCTAGGCTTAACAACTAGCTATGAAAATTCACAACAGTTGAACTATTCGGACAACCAGTTTTCTCATGTTAAGATACCCCAGTTGCAAATATTTTTTATCCAACTGGAGACAAATCCTGATTTCCCTTACATCCTCTGTGAGAGACATCCACATTTTATTTGTAGATTATGCTTAATATATATTTAAAAATTTGTTTAATTGACTGGTTCAAGTAAATATTTCAGTTCCCTGTTCTGTGTTTTTGATTACTATTTTATACTTGCATTTTTACCATTGATTGTTACCATAAAGCACAAGTATAAAAAGTGGAATGAGGGCCACATAACTAAGAGAGAATATCAGTAAATAGCCCAAGCCTGCAAAGATGAAGTGAGGAAAGCTAAAACTCAAAAATAAGTCAAAAATAACAACAAAAAAAGTTTCTTTCAACATGTAAAAAACAACAAAAAGGTTAAGGAAATAATTGGTCCATTAGTGGGAGAAAGTTGCAAGAAGGTGACAAGCAACAGTGGAGAAAGCAGAACTACCTAACTCATTTTTTGCATCCGTCTTTACACAAAGGGAGAAAAAAGTCCAACCTATCAAAAACAGTATCGTAATTGGGTATGTCTAGTTTAATGAAGAGAAGGACAAGGGCTGATATGATAGCAATGTTCCAATATCTCAGGGGCTGCCACAAAGAAGAGGGAGTCAAGCTATTTTCCAAAGCACCTGAAGGCAGGACAAGAAGCAATAGATGGAAACTAACCAAAGAGAGAAGCAACCTAGAACTAACGAGAAATTTCCTGACAGTTACAACAATTAATCAGTGGAACAATCTGCCTCCAGAAGAAGAGACTGAATGGCCATTTGTCTGAAATGGTATAGGGTTTCCTGCCTGAGCAGGAGGTTGGACTAGATGACCTCCAAGGTCCCTTCCAACTTTATTATTATTATTGTTATTGTTGTTGTAGTTGTTATTGTTATTATATAAGCTGTTCTTAAAACATCTCTATTACTCCAAAGATAGATGTTGTGGACTTTAAAAGTTGTAGGATATAATTATAATTATGGTTAATCATAATGTTTAATTATATTTATTCTGAAAATAATATATTAAATATGCAAGTTGAGGACCATGGTCAGGGTTACATTCAATAAAAGTGGATTAAGTTATGCTTCTCAAACACTCTAAGTCCACATGCTTTTGGTTGGTTTAATTTTTTGACACAAATACCCTGTAACCTTGACCATTCAATGACAACCTCAGGTCTCATGTGATTAAAATCAGATTTTAAACATATCAACTGATCATCTATGAATTTTTTTATTAGAGTATTACTGAAAACCTTTGGAGGTTCAAATCAGATTTAAGATTATCATTCTTCAGAGTGTACATAGAACTCATGACCTGTTTCACAGAAGCTTTGGTACGATTTTCTTTACAGCAAAAAAAAAATTGCTTATATATCGCTTGAAAATTTTACTGTAATTGCTTATTTTAATAAATATTTCAATATAGATGTTAAAATGGCTTGTAATGAAATGAAAACAAAATATTTTATAAATATTTTACAAAAAAGAAAAAGAAAAACTAATCTTTTTCTTTCTGTTCATGATTGTTTTTATAGAAGCCATAACTGTAAAAATAGATTTAATTCAGTAGTAGGAACAATCACAGTAATAAAAAGAAATTTAAGTTAGTTATTTCTAATTTACATGCATGATATTAATTATTTATGTAATAATAAATTCAACTCAAGTAAAAGTATATCAAGAAATACTCTTGCATTATAATTTTATGATAAAATTGTCATTTATGCAATCACTATTTTACAATTATTATTTTTAAATAATAATAATAAGTATACAGTAGAGAATGTTGTCATTAATGAAGCACAAGTCCGTATTTCATTGTGAGAATGGAATTAATTTTAGCTAACAATATACTGGGTATACAGGCTAAATATCTTAGCTTGAAAGATTTCATTCCAAAAATTATCACCATTTTATCCTGTTGGGACAAATTGGAACCACTTAATTTCTAATCCTCTGTCTTGTAGATTGTTACTTAATGTCAAGCATGGGAAACCAAGAACAGCACAAGTAAAAGTTCAGAGTTGTTTCTTTATTGCTGTTCACTTAAGAGACAGAATCTTGCCAAACTAAAGCACATTCTGCATAATTATCTGATAATTGCCATGAAGAATTAGGAAAGCCTTTTTTTGTCTCTTCCTGAATAGCAATGGTTCAAGGCTGATCTTTCTCTTTACTCTTTCTTCCGGTAACTCAGCACCAGATTCCATGACATCTATAAAGTAAAGTAAAATATGCTAATTATTGAATAGTTGATTCTATTAGATTTAAGTGCACTCAACACTAAGATGACTCCAGGTGCTTATAATTTAAAACACAACAACATTTTACAAAATATAAGATGTCTGGAGAATATAATATATATAGAAATATATATATTTAATAAGTTTTAATAAGGTGTTTGCATTTACCCTACCAAAAGGTGCGGGAACAACATGAACAGTTGCACATGACTGTGGATTTCTATTCTTCAGCCAGTATTGCCAGAATAGTTTCCTGTATAGTAATAGTAGTCTGATGCATTCTAGTAATCTATAAAACCACTGTTTTAAAAAGCTGGCCTTCATAAACAATGCAAAGTTATAAACAGAAATGGTTTATAACTAATTATCATCAAATTCAGCAGAAAGATGAATTAGGTACAGTTTTATCCTTGCTGAACAAGAACAGACATTAAAAAAGTAAAGCACAGTGCAACAATGTTTTAGAAATATAAATGCCCCAAGTTAAATCTCAGGAATTCAAAATTTATACAGTTGTGCTCTATCAGAAGTATTGACTAACTAAAACAAAATTTAGCTCATACAAAACAAATATTTTGAATAAAGCCAAACTTAGAAAGGAAATAAGATCTCTCATCTGTCCCTATACTATAAACAAACCCACAATGTAATCTAAGTAGTCTGCTCATAAACTACAGTCTTACCCATTCAATTGTACATTCATACATAGAGTTGCTATAAAAATTAGCAGTTTACTTAAGTTCATGGAAGTAACAGCAAATAAGAAATGCAAATCAATGTTTCTGAAAGAAGCTTGCTGAATGGTTTTAGTTTTAACAGTAGTGCACAGAAGAATAGTCAAAATTCAGTCCAGAATTCAAATATTATACTAATAATAATAATACTAATAATAATAATAATAATAATAATAATAATAATAATAATAATAATAATAATAATAATAATAATAATAATAATAATAATAATAATAATAATAATAATAATAATAATAATAATAATAATAACAGGAAACCCTATACCATTTCGGGCAAATGGCTGTCCAATCTCTTCTTAAAAACTTCCAGTGTTGGAGCATTCACCGCTTCTGGAGGCAGGTTGTTCCACCGGTTAATTGTTCTAACTGTCAGGAAGTTTCCCCTTAGTTCTAGGTTGCTTCTCTCTTTGGTTAGTTTCCATCCTTTGCTTCTTGTCCTACCTTCAGGCACTTTGGAGAATAGCTTGACTCCCTCTTCTTTGTGGCAGCCCCTGAGATATTGGAACACTGCTATCATGTCCCCCCTCATCCTTCTCTTCATTAAACTAGACACACCCAATTCCAGCAGCTGTTCCTTATATGCTTTAGCCTCCAGTCCCCTAATCATCTTTGTTGCTCTTTTCTCTACTCTTTCTAGAGTCTCAACATCTTTTTTATATCGCAGTGACCAAAACTGGATGCAGTATTCCAAGTGTGGCCTTACCAAGGCATTGTAAAGTGGTATTAACACTTCACATGATCTTGATTCTATCCCTCTGTTAATGCAGCCTAGCACTGTGTTGGCCTTTTTGGCAGCTGCGGCACACTGCTGGCTCATATTTAAGTGATTGTCCACTAGGACTCTGAGGTCCCTCTCACAGTTACTACTATTGAACAAGGTACCCCCTATACTATACCTGTACACTTGATTTTTCTTGCCTAAATGTAGAACCTTACTTTTTTCACTATTGAATTTCATTTTGTTAAATAGTGCCCAGTGTTCAAGTCTGTCCAGATCTTTCTATATCTTAAGCCTGTCTTCTGGAGTATTGGCTGTTCCTGCCAGCTTGGTGTCATCTGAAAATGTGATGAGTTCCCCAGCTATCCCCTCGTCCAAATTGTTGATGAAGATGTTGAAGAGCACTGGGCCCAGAACAGAGCCCTGGGGCACTCCACTACACACTTCCCTCCATGTAGATGTGGTTCTACTGAGGACCACACACTGAGTATGGCCAGTCAGCCAGCTACGGATCCATCTGGTGGTGATGCTGTCTGCCCCACATTTTTCTATCTTGTCAAGTAGTAGGTTGTGATCTACTTTATCAAATGCCTTACTGAAGTCCAAGTAAATTATATCCATAGCATTCCTCTGATCCACTAATTTTGTCACTTGGTCAAAGAATGAAATAAGATTTGTCTGGCATGATCTGGTTTTGACAAACCCATGTTCTTGTTGTTGTTATTGTTATTATTATTATTATTATTTATTTATTTAATTTCTGTGCCGCCCTATTCCGGAGAACTCAGGGTGGCTCACAACATGATAGAAATTACAATAAAATACATAAATATAAAAACCCTTAAGTTAAAAAAGAAACCAATCATTCCACAAACATACACACAAACATACACTGGCTAGGGGCAAGGTGTTAGCTGCCCCAGGCCTGCCGGCAAAAGTATGTTTTAAGCAATTTACGAAAGGCGGAGAGGGTGGGGGCGACACGGATCTCCGGGGGAAGTTGGTTCCAGAGGGCTGGGGCCGCAACAGAGAAGGCTCTTCCCCTAGGCCCCGCCAGGCGACACTTTGTTTGCCTCTAGGTATTTGATGATTCGTTCTTTGAACTAGGTCAAAGCTATCAGCCAGTCCAGAGGACAGAATTTCACAAACAGAATCAATATCAACAACATGAAAAGTAAGAGAACATGGGACCAGGATGGGAAGGGGGCAACTTGCCACAGCCAACTCGCTGCTGCCAAATCACCATGGCCAACTTGCCATGGAACAACTCACTGTGGAACAATTTAACTATTCTATTTAATTATTAAAATAAATAAAAAAGTTATTTTAATTTTTGTCGATCGCATTTCATTCTGTCCCTCCTTTCACATCCTTTCTTTAATGATACTATTCCACCATTTCTTTGTTATTAGTATAAATTTTATTTAACAAAGAGTTGTCCTGTGGCGAGTTGGCCGTGGCGAGTTGGCCGTGGCGAGTTGGCCACGATGAATTGTCATAGACCCGACCAGAGCTGTCACTTAAATTAGGTTTATTCTCAATCAAATTATAGTTGGCGAGTGGAAACAATGCAATGATTGGAAATGTATTACATTGCTCCAAGAATTTTTGAAAACATTACGAAATTTGATCCATATAAAAATCTTAATACAATTCAGCTACACCACAGTTCTATTTTGGACAAGCAATAAATGCTTCATCTATTTCTATCATTAACTATAAAGTTTAAGCAGATTAGTTATAATGAAACTGCATTAAGCCAATGAACATTTATATGGATATTTTGAGGAAGCTGCAAAGAATGATGTACCTGAATACAAATCTATTTTTCGACATTTTTGATATAAGAAAAATCAATAAGCTCAGTTTCTCATAGCTTAAGCATTTAAATGCAGCTTTAATTTAAATGTAATATTATGGACATTGTATTCTTCCTTATCATAGTATTTATTTTGCTGACATAATCCTTTTTTCTAACTGTGTATGCATATTTATGAATTATGCCATCAGTCACTATTTGTACTGAATTTGGATGGTTATTAGCCACTGAGTATGGATTGCAAATAGACTTCTGTCCAATTTATTTTTTTAATATAATGATTTAACATTGAATTCTTGTAATACCTTAAAAGTAAATATTTTATTTCATTAATTATTCTGAAGATTGAAGTACTTTTTTATATTATGCTAATTAAATAACATCAATAAATAAAAAAATGTTAGGATTGTACTTTTTTATCAACAGCACTATTATTTATTTATACTTTTCCTGGGAACTCTTAAATTATACTTTTAGTGGTGTACAAGTTCAGAATTTTAGGAACTCTAAATACATGTATGTTGCCAATAATGCAATGTCCTTATATAAATGAATAAGGTATTACTAATAAAATTAACTGAGCATTTATAAATATAAGTAAGGCTCTTTTACGTTATCAGAATCCATGAACATTAACCATCTCTCTGTGTATTGGTATCAGTTTTTTCCTTACCATGGGTTAATAGAGGTGAGAATTGGGTATAACTCAGATCTAATTTTTAAATAGGTCATTGGGAACCTTGCAGATACAAAGAATATTTATTGAAGGACTGGTACAAGACTTTAAGTGAGTTAATGCTCCACCAACAGACATTCACATTCAAACTCTAATTAGATCAAAAGTGAAATACTGTTTTACTTTGACTTTGGTATCTAATTTGCAACTAATGGCAGTTTAATTAAAAGAAAGGCATTAAACTGGAAAGGTAGGGGTAATGGAGGCCAGAATACTCTCGCATGTTGCAGCATAAATATTGTTGTTCTGTTTGATGTGATATTTTTATTTTAAATATTTCAGAATAATTATCAGGACTATAAATATAAGCTAAAATAACTAGGGTTTTTTCCTGTTTTTGAAAATGTAACAAATTATACATTTTTATGAAAGCAAGTAAATGCTTTCCAAAGTTTCTCGGGATTTTAACTAAAATTTTATTTACAAAGGTGAATTTTCTTGAAAGAAATGTTAACAATAAATCAAGACTAAAATTAATCTTACAATTAATATTATTAAAACCATATTTGGGTATATTACAGAATGAACATATGGAGGTATGAATATTGGCTTACATGAAGTATGATCAGTGTTCATTCTTCCATAGAGAAAAAAATCAGGAGTGGGTAAAGATAGGGCTACCCTTACTTTCTAAATTTCATAAGATAGCTAATGCTTATAAAAATGCCTTACTCTTTTTCCCAGCATTCTGTATGATTGTCATGTAATATACTACATATTTATATGCCATAAATGTTTTACCAAATATGGGTAAGTAGTTTGAATTTCTTGTAACTTTATTAAACTACATGATCAAAAGACAAGACGGGCAAAAGGAGAACCATATGCTTAATCATAGAACAATTTTATTTTTAGTTAGCATATTTAAGGAGACTGCAAGGTACAGAAATTGCATCATATTGAGTGCACAAATATATCAGTAACTTGCTGGGAGAAATAAACATTGATTTTCAACGTGAAATTATTTTTCTAGAAATAACAGATGCAACTACATATGGTGACTTTACTTTTATCCTATCTAAAATACATAGATTCCTTTGCTATCAAAAAAGAAAACAAAAATCAACCTGTTAATATTTATAATAACATACACAGACATAATTTAATTGTTGTAATAGTTTAATCAAAGTAATACCGGATAGAATTACTTACTGATGGGAAGTAGCACTTTGTAAATCAGTAAAGTCTTAGCATTATATAAAGTGGCATAAACTTCTATAAACTTAATCTGAATGTAAGGAAGCATTATATGCAAAGGTGGTATATTGTAGTGGCCAAGTATACTTTATGGGGGATGAAGAACATGAAAACTCACTAGGAAACATCAGATCAATCAAAGAGGGAATGCTATGTATGTCACAACAAACTCCTCAGAGAGAAATAACATATAAACTTAACAGTTTAAAATACTTAGTATGTCTCATCAGTGATAAAACAAATCTAAACTAGATAGCAAAGCAAACTCATACAGATCTATTTTGAATATATTAAGAATGATTTGTGTTAATTGTGTAAATAGTTATGTAAATTTATTTTAATGCAGCATCTTCAAACTACAAAAGCCTTGTAGCCACAACCCCAGTGATGCCAAAAAATTTTTTTACTAAAGAATGACATTCTTTTTTCTTAATCATCAAAAAGTTATCACTATTGTATAATCTTCTGACAATCCTTCTAGAGCATTTCAGTTTATTTCTGACTTTTTTTCACAGTTCAGAATATTGAATATGTAATTGACTCGGGGGCAAGGGGGCTAGTCTTTCTTTCTTTATTATACATGGAATAAAGTCTTTCCAGATATGGAAAAACAAAGATTCACTTTAAAATTGAATTTAGTGATATTATAAACATACAAATGCGTAAGCTTTGACGATTCATCTCCACATCTCTGAAAGGGTTTGAGAAAGTAAAGTAGGTATTTTTGCTGGTTACATAAAATTTTCTTGGGAGGCACTGTCCACAAAGCATGCATTTTGTCTCTAAAATTCTGAAAAAAAATTATGCTCATTACCTATAGTGTAGATAATTACCAAATGTCACAGAACAAAGTTATTTGTGAGATTGCCTGCCTCAAGTGGTTCCTGTCCATTCAATACACTCCAACAATGTATAAGTCTCTTCTTATCTGATGGGATATCTTATGGGACATAGAAGGTGTGGGAGGAGAAACTTGCAATATGCAGGGGACAATTTTAATATTGAAGTTGGCTAAATTAAGACTCATCTGAAGCGTGTCATTTCTATGAATGCATGAATTTATCTTCATCTTGATTTCAGCCCACAGTAAAAACAGCCAGTACATGTATTTTCTTTGTTCACTTCAAAAGTGTTTTACAGGGGCAGAAGAAAACAGGCAGGTATTAATATCCATGGTAAATAATTCAAAGGTAAATTTAAGGACAGACAACCATCCTGCTCCTATTGGCTATCTGGCCAATACATTCAGGTTCATCTTTGACAGCAGGAGTCAGGTCTTTCTCACTGTACCAGAAACCCATCTTCCACTACTCTTGCCAATTATTTGGTAGTAGAAGAGCCAGTTTTTCCATTTGGGCATAAGCAGCTTTTTAGACTGTGCCCAATCAGTACAGGTACTCACCTTGTTTGTGGCCTAATGGTTGAAACAACTTCAGTTTAGAAACATATTAAACACATGCCTACTGGCCTTCTGGAAATCTGAAAGGGAGAATATTGCTTTAGTGCTCATTTTCTGACTCTATTGGATCTATTGGAGTTGACAAAAGACCTATTTCCCTTCCCTTTTTACCCCATCTTAACAGACAGAGAAGTGGGAGGACACAAAAGAGAATGGTTTTTTTTCCCCATACCTCTCGTGCCATGGGTGGGAAGAAGAGAAGTAGGGCTAGAGAACAGAGGAAGAAAAGTAGCTAAATGGCTCCTTTAGAGTCAGTTATCCCATCCCACCAAAATATCATTCTGATGGATCAGAAAACTGGCAGGTAAAAACCCACAGTAATTGACATCTAAACATTCCCTTCTCTCTCTTTCCTCCCCTCAGGTTAGTTAGTTAGTTAGTTAGTTAGTTAGTTAGTTAGTTAGTTAGTTAGTTAGTTAGTTAGTTAGTTAGTTATTTGATAAAACCAAAGTTCTTGTCAGACAGCACTTCTTAAAGCTAGCAGATTGTTTTACCCATTGTCTCACCAAACAGCAGCACTTTAGAACTTAGTATGGAAGCAGGTGTAAATTATAGTCCCATTTAAAACATCAAGAAGCAAAGTTTCTCCTAAGTAAATTTAGCTCCTGTTCAGTATAGTTTCAGCACATAATATTTACAAAGCTATTATAAGTTGGACCATAAGAAAGACTGAGTGCAAAAGAATTGAGGCCTTTGAACTATGGTGCTGGGGAAGACTCCTGCAAGGGGTTCAAACCAGTCAGTCCTAGAAGAGATCAACCCTGACTGCTCTTTAGAAGGCCAGATCCTGAAGTTGAAACTCAAATACTTTGGCCACCTAATGAGAAGGAAGTACTCACTGGAGAAGAGCCTAATGCTGGGAAAGATTGAGGGCAATAGAAGAAGAGGACGGCAGAGAATGAGGTGGCTGAATGGAGTCACTGAAGCAGTAGGAGTGAGTTTAAATGGACTCCAGAAGATGGTAGAGGACAGAAAGACCTAGAGGAACATTGTCCATGGGGTCGCGATGGGTTGGACCCGACTTCACAACTAACAACAACAAAATTATAACATGCTGAATTAACAGCTAATGAAATATTTGATAATCTCGTTCTTATTTAAACAAAAACCAGCATTTAATTTCATGAAACTGTGAACACATATTCATTGTGCATCTTCAGCCATTCTTCTTATTATGAAGAATTTTGAAAGTCAATTGATCTAGCAAAAAATATGACCTTTAAATCCATTGAGGTATTGCAGAAGCTAATAAAAAACATACTGTGTAAGGCTTGAATATCCTTTGAAAAAGGAACTTCAAAATATTCTGGAGGTCACATAAAGCACCTGCTTTTGAAAATTTAAAGCAGCTGTGACTTTTTACAGAGATTTTATGGCTGCTTCATAAACTGGTCCAGATGTCTCACATCTGCACATTATAAAAAAGTATATAAGTGGGAAGGTTGCAATTCCTGAAGGAGTCTGGCCAGGTTCTGAAAACTTTATATCATATGTTGCATTTTAATAAGGCGGTGTCTTATGATAAAAATATAATATCATTATCATAGTATTTCCAACTTTACAATTGTCAGAACATTTGAGGGAATTGAATAATATATCAGTAATTTCAGTGCTGAATCATACCAAATTTATTCCTAATCCATGTCCACTTTGCATTTAATGTCATCTTTAATCCATTGTTAATAAATCCAACATTTGTGCTTTCCAATTATACTGAAAGAAAATGCAAGAAAATGATGCCTTTTTGCAAATAATACCTTAACAAAAAATAACAAAACAAGATTAAAAATGGCTTATTTTCCTGCAAGGAAAGAAGACAGTGAAATGATATTGTTTGCTTCAAATTCACATCATTAAAATGAGGTATTAATTTATAGCTATTTTCCTGATATTATGTGTGAAGCTATTAAATTATGAAACTACAGAATTAGAACAAAATGGCCTTTGCTTTCTGAGACAACTTATTTTTATAACTGTTAAGTGTTAATATATGTTTCTCAAGAATTTGTTAAATTGATATTTTTTATATTGTAGTGTGTTTCTTGATTTAATTAGGTTGTGTGGATATTTTTATTTAAACACTTTCAACATAAAAATAATAATTTAGAAGCAGCGAAATCACTGCTTATTATTCACAACCAATTTGTGAGGAAATTGGTAGTGACATAAGAAACTGACTATGTTTCAAAATTCAAAACTTGAATATTCCTCACTTCCATAAAACATCACTAGAAGGGCCCCTTTTTAACCAACAAAAACTTCAAAAATATATCCTTATCTTTTTGGCCTGACTGTTTATTTATAGAATATTAGAATTTTTCTTAGGTCCTTATTTTCCTTGTACTCTAGGCAGCAATGGTTAAAATGTTTCCGGTGGTAAATTGCTATTTAAATAAATTTACTATTTATTGCTTTAATCCAACCATTCTCATAGGAAACAACCATTTATATTGACCTTGTATCCCATATTGTCTCAAAGCTGCAAAGCAACAATTTCCCATTGTATGATGCATTTCAGAACAAAATGAGGTAAATGTACTGTATTAACAAAAGAAGCATTTTCATATATATAACAATTATTTGAGAAAGGGTTTTGCTCATAAAAAATGTTCTTTTAGATTATCAGACCTACAAGGTAGCTATTTTAGCAAGAAGGATGACTTTGAGGGGTGATCCAGAGTTGTGCTCTGCTCATGAATGATTAGCACTGATTTGGTGGATTTGCAGCCATCTTATATTTAATAGCTGTTGGCATAGATTGGTTTTTAAGCAGGTAATGCAATTGTTCAACTGTGTCATTTTCATTTTATAATTTAACTATATTTTGAAATACTGATAACAATTTATTAATGTTTGATAACTAAAACCTGAATAAATATCTCAACTTGCTATATCAGTGAATTATCGACTTAAACTCCTTGCGATTTCTCAGACCAGATTTTAATAATCCAGTTCTACTTCATGTAGGCACTTTTGCAGTATCTTGATATACTTTAGAACTTAGAGTCCCAATACAGCTTGCCTGGGCTGTATTGGGCAAACACAAGTTGTCTTGGGCTGTGTGTGTGTGGTGTGTGTGTGTGTGTGTGTGTGTGTGTGTGTAGGTCTTTGGTTATTCGGGTTTTCTCCCACGTAAAATTGGAAGTGTCTTGGTGACGTTTTGACAAAGTCCCATTCGTCATCTTCAGGCTGGTGTTTTCGGCTTCGTGCTCCTAGAAGCGTCGAAATGTCGTCAATACACTTCCAATTTTACATGAGAGAAAACCCGAATAACCAAAGACCTACATACAAATATATATATATATATATATATATATATATATATATATATATATATATATATATATATATATATATATATATATATATATATATATATACATATATATACATATATATATATATATATATATATATATATATATATATACATATATATATATATATATATATATATATATATATATATATATATATATATATATATATATATATATATATATATATATATATATATATATATATATATATATATATATATATATATATTGTTTAAAATTGTTAACAAAGAAATAAGGGATTTCTGAGATAGCTATTTCGAGTTATTTACCTCTCTTCAGTCAGAATTCACCCTTTCTGGGATTCGAACCTGGGCAGTCTGCATGCTAGGCAGAAGCTTTAGCCTCAAGCCACAGGCTCTGTCCCACTTTGTTAGTAGTCAGGGAGTGGAAAGGAAAGGATGATTTCTTCCTCCCATATTTGGGTTTACAGGGTGCAGTCTAAAAAATAACCACTTGACACACATATCCACTCCCTGACTACTAACAAAGTGGGACAGAGCCTGTGGCTTGAGGCTAAAGCTTCTGCCTAGCATGCAGACTGCCCAGGTTCGAATCCCAGAAAGGGTGAATTCTGACTGAAGAGAGGTAAATAACTCGAAATAGCTATCTCAGAAATCCCTTATTTCTTTGTTAACAATTTTAAACAACATATATATATTTGTGCTTGCAGATGGCTCTGGGTTGAGCTGAAACAAGCAAAGGAAAGAATGATTTCTTCCTCCCATATTTGGGTTTACAGGGTGCAATCTAAAAAATAACCACTTGACACACATATCCACTCCCTGACTACTAACAAAGTGGGACAGAGCCTGTGGCTTGAGGCTAAAGCTTCTGCCTAGCATGCAGACTGCCCAGGTTCGAATCCCAGAAAGGGTGAATTCTGACTGAAGAGAGGTAAATAACTCGAAATAGCTATCTCAGAAATCCCTTATTTCTTTGTTAACAATTTTAAACAACATATATATATTTGTGCTTGCAGATGGCTCTGGGTTGAGCTGAAACAAGCAAAGGAAAGAATGATTTCTTCCTCCCATATTTGGGTTTACAGGGTGCAATCTAAAAAATAACCACTTGACACACATATCCACTCCCTGACTACTAACAAAGTGGGACAGAGCCTGTGGCTTGAGGCTAAAGCTTCTGCCTAGCATGCAGACTGCCCAGGTTCGAATCCCAGAAAGGGTGAATTCTGACTGAAGAGAGGTAAATAACTCGAAATAGCTATCTCAGAAATCCCTTATTTCTTTGTTAACAATTTTAAACAACATATATATATTTGTGCTTGCAGATGGCTCTGGGTTGAGCTGAAACAAGCAAAGGAAAGAATGATTTCTTCCTCCCATATTTGGGTTTACAGGGTGCAATCTAAAAAATAACCACTTGACACACATATCCACTCCCTGACTACTAACAAAGTGGGACAGAGCCTGTGGCTTGAGGCTAAAGCTTCTGCCTAGCATGCAGACTGCCCAGGTTCGAATCCCAGAAAGGGTGAATTCTGACTGAAGAGAGGTAAATAACTCGAAATAGCTATCTCAGAAATCCCTTATTTCTTTGTTAACAATTTTAAACAACATATATATATTTGTGCTTGCAGATGGCTCTGGGTTGAGCTGAAACAAGCAAAGGAAAGAATGATTTCTTCCTCCCATATTTGGGTTTACAGGGTGCAATCTAAAAAATAACCACTTGACACACATATCCACTCCCTGACTACTAACAAAGTGGGACAGAGCCTGTGGCTTGAGGCTAAAGCTTCTGCCTAGCATGCAGACTGCCCAGGTTCGAATCCCAGAAAGGGTGAATTCTGACTGAAGAGAGGTAAATAACTCGAAATAGCTATCTCAGAAATCCCTTATTTCTTTGTTAACAATTTTAAACAACATATATATATTTGTGCTTGCAGATGGCTCTGGGTTGAGCTGAAACAAGCAAAGGAAAGAATGATTTCTTCCTCCCATATTTGGGTTTACAGGGTGCAATCTAAAAAATAACCACTTGACACACATATCCACTCCCTGACTACTAACAAAGTGGGACAGAGCCTGTGGCTTGAGGCTAAAGCTTCTGCCTAGCATGCAGACTGCCCAGGTTCGAATCCCAGAAAGGGTGAATTCTGACTGAAGAGAGGTAAATAACTCGAAATAGCTATCTCAGAAATCCCTTATTTCTTTGTTAACAATTTTAAACAACATATATATATTTGTGCTTGCAGATGGCTCTGGGTTGAGCTGAAACAAGCAAAGGAAAGAATGATTTCTTCCTCCCATATTTGGGTTTACAGGGTGCAATCTAAAAAATAACCACTTGACACACATATCCACTCCCTGACTACTAACAAAGTGGGACAGAGCCTGTGGCTTGAGGCTAAAGCTTCTGCCTAGCATGCAGACTGCCCAGGTTCGAATCCCAGAAAGGGTGAATTCTGACTGAAGAGAGGTAAATAACTCGAAATAGCTATCTCAGAAATCCCTTATTTCTTTGTTAACAATTTTAAACAACATATATATATTTGTGCTTGCAGATGGCTCTGGGTTGAGCTGAAACAAGCAAAGGAAAGGATGATTTCTTCCTCCCATATTTGGGTTTACAGGGTGCAATCTAAAAAATAACCACTTGACACACATATCCACTCCCTGACTACTAACAAAGTGGGACAGAGCCTGTGGCTTGAGGCTAAAGCTTCTGCCTAGCATGCAGACTGCCCAGGTTCGAATCCCAGAAAGGGTGAATTCTGACTGAAGAGAGGTAAATAACTCGAAATAGCTATCTCAGAAATCCCTTATTTCTTTGTTAACAATTTTAAACAACATATATATATTTGTGCTTGCAGATGGCTCTGGGTTGAGCTGAAACAAGCAAAGGAAAGGATGATTTCTTCCTCCCATATTTGGGTTTACAGGGTGCAGTCTAAAAAATAACCACTTGACACACATATCCACTCCCTGACTACTAACAAAGTGGGACAGAGCCTGTGGCTTGAGGCTAAAGCTTCTGCCTAGCATGCAGACTGCCCAGGTTCGAATCCCAGAAAGGGTGAATTCTGACTGAAGAGAGGTAAATAACTCGAAATAGCTATCTCAGAAATCCCTTATTTCTTTGTTAACAATTTTAAACAACATATATATATTTGTGCTTGCAGATGGCTCTGGGTTGAGCTGAAACAAGCAAAGGAAAGAATGATTTCTTCCTCCCATATTTGGGTTTACAGGGTGCAATCTAAAAAATAACCACTTGACACACATATCCACTCCCTGACTACTAACAAAGTGGGACAGAGCCTGTGGCTTGAGGCTAAAGCTTCTGCCTAGCATGCAGACTGCCCAGGTTCGAATCCCAGAAAGGGTGAATTCTGACTGAAGAGAGGTAAATAACTCGAAATAGCTATCTCAGAAATCCCTTATTTCTTTGTTAACAATTTTAAACAACATATATATATTTGTGCTTGCAGATGGCTCTGGGTTGAGCTGAAACAAGCAAAGGAAAGAATGATTTCTTCCTCCCATATTTGGGTTTACAGGGTGCAATCTAAAAAATAACCACTTGACACACATATCCACTCCCTGACTACTAACAAAGTGGGACAGAGCCTGTGGCTTGAGGCTAAAGCTTCTGCCTAGCATGCAGACTGCCCAGGTTCGAATCCCAGAAAGGGTGAATTCTGACTGAAGAGAGGTAAATAACTCGAAATAGCTATCTCAGAAATCCCTTATTTCTTTGTTAACAATTTTAAACAACATATATATATTTGTGCTTGCAGATGGCTCTGGGTTGAGCTGAAACAAGCAAAGGAAAGAATGATTTCTTCCTCCCATATTTGGGTTTACAGGGTGCAATCTAAAAAATAACCACTTGACACACATATCCACTCCCTGACTACTAACAAAGTGGGACAGAGCCTGTGGCTTGAGGCTAAAGCTTCTGCCTAGCATGCAGACTGCCCAGGTTCGAATCCCAGAAAGGGTGAATTCTGACTGAAGAGAGGTAAATAACTCGAAATAGCTATCTCAGAAATCCCTTATTTCTTTGTTAACAATTTTAAACAACATATATATATTTGTGCTTGCAGATGGCTCTGGGTTGAGCTGAAACAAGCAAAGGAAAGAATGATTTCTTCCTCCCATATTTGGGTTTACAGGGTGCAATCTAAAAAATAACCACTTGACACACATATCCACTCCCTGACTACTAACAAAGTGGGACAGAGCCTGTGGCTTGAGGCTAAAGCTTCTGCCTAGCATGCAGACTGCCCAGGTTCGAATCCCAGAAAGGGTGAATTCTGACTGAAGAGAGGTAAATAACTCGAAATAGCTATCTCAGAAATCCCTTATTTCTTTGTTAACAATTTTAAACAACATATATATATTTGTGCTTGCAGATGGCTCTGGGTTGAGCTGAAACAAGCAAAGGAAAGAATGATTTCTTCCTCCCATATTTGGGTTTACAGGGTGCAATCTAAAAAATAACCACTTGACACACATATCCACTCCCTGACTACTAACAAAGTGGGACAGAGCCTGTGGCTTGAGGCTAAAGCTTCTGCCTAGCATGCAGACTGCCCAGGTTCGAATCCCAGAAAGGGTGAATTCTGACTGAAGAGAGGTAAATAACTCGAAATAGCTATCTCAGAAATCCCTTATTTCTTTGTTAACAATTTTAAACAACATATATATATTTGTGCTTGCAGATGGCTCTGGGTTGAGCTGAAACAAGCAAAGGAAAGAATGATTTCTTCCTCCCATATTTGGGTTTACAGGGTGCAATCTAAAAAATAACCACTTGACACACATATCCACTCCCTGACTACTAACAAAGTGGGACAGAGCCTGTGGCTTGAGGCTAAAGCTTCTGCCTAGCATGCAGACTGCCCAGGTTCGAATCCCAGAAAGGGTGAATTCTGACTGAAGAGAGGTAAATAACTCGAAATAGCTATCTCAGAAATCCCTTATTTCTTTGTTAACAATTTTAAACAACATATATATATTTGTGCTTGCAGATGGCTCTGGGTTGAGCTGAAACAAGCAAAGGAAAGAATGATTTCTTCCTCCCATATTTGGGTTTACAGGGTGCAATCTAAAAAATAACCACTTGACACACATATCCACTCCCTGACTACTAACAAAGTGGGACAGAGCCTGTGGCTTGAGGCTAAAGCTTCTGCCTAGCATGCAGACTGCCCAGGTTCGAATCCCAGAAAGGGTGAATTCTGACTGAAGAGAGGTAAATAACTCGAAATAGCTATCTCAGAAATCCCTTATTTCTTTGTTAACAATTTTAAACAACATATATATATTTGTGCTTGCAGATGGCTCTGGGTTGAGCTGAAACAAGCAAAGGAAAGAATGATTTCTTCCTCCCATATTTGGGTTTACAGGGTGCAATCTAAAAAATAACCACTTGACACACATATCCACTCCCTGACTACTAACAAAGTGGGACAGAGCCTGTGGCTTGAGGCTAAAGCTTCTGCCTAGCATGCAGACTGCCCAGGTTCGAATCCCAGAAAGGGTGAATTCTGACTGAAGAGAGGTAAATAACTCGAAATAGCTATCTCAGAAATCCCTTATTTCTTTGTTAACAATTTTAAACAACATATATATATTTGTGCTTGCAGATGGCTCTGGGTTGAGCTGAAACAAGCAAAGGAAAGAATGATTTCTTCCTCCCATATTTGGGTTTACAGGGTGCAATCTAAAAAATAACCACTTGACACACATATCCACTCCCTGACTACTAACAAAGTGGGACAGAGCCTGTGGCTTGAGGCTAAAGCTTCTGCCTAGCATGCAGACTGCCCAGGTTCGAATCCCAGAAAGGGTGAATTCTGACTGAAGAGAGGTAAATAACTCGAAATAGCTATCTCAGAAATCCCTTATTTCTTTGTTAACAATTTTAAACAACATATATATATTTGTGCTTGCAGATGGCTCTGGGTTGAGCTGAAACAAGCAAAGGAAAGAATGATTTCTTCCTCCTGTTCTGTCTGGTTTCTCTCTCATCTCATTAAAAGCGACGTAAATGTCTTTAAGAGAGATTTATTAAACACATTTCAAAAGGATTCATTTCAAAGCCAACTGTAGACATTTTGCTGGCAAAAACATCTAAGACTAAAATATTTACATTTAGATTACAACAAACTCTTGCGAAACCTCCCAATTACTCACTCCGTCTTTATCACAGTGTCCGATACTTCATTATCCTTTGCTAGGTTTTCAAAACATCAGAATGTCAAAGCATTGCACAAGTTTCCAAACCTCTCATTGATAAACGTTGCTCGTAGCAAGGGCGTAGTCTATTTCCCCCTTCTAATATAGTGTCCGATACGTCACTTCCCCCCATTACTTCCTTTTTCTACTTAACTGAACCCTCCTCCTATTAACCCTTCGAACTCTCGGATCCAGCCATACATTCTCCTGTTCCAAGTCTGATTCTGCACCTTGAGACTCCGATGCAGACTGCATCTCAATCTCCTCCCTGTCTGCCTCGACTGCCGGGAGGGGAAAGCACCCAGAGGGGCCTGGCTCGGCTGCCGGTAGGGACAAACACTCAGAGGGGCCTGGTTCGGCTGCCGGGAGGGGCAAACACTCAGAGGGACCCGGCTCCCCCTCCTCATCCTCCGACACCTCCCCAGCTGGTCCAGAGACACCCACAACACTATCCCCCCCCGCAGGCCCCTCCCCCGAGGGCCGTCGGAAGGGATGTGGTTTGGAGGGAAATGCAGTATGAAAATCCCACTTTAACTCAGGAGCCTCAAAATCCTGAGCATCTACCCAAGAGCCAGCGGAGGGCCCACCTCCGGTCCAATCAACCAAATATTGGAAGCGGTCGTTGAGCCATCGGGAATCTCGGATGCCGGACACCTCCAACCGGGAAACAGGAACTTGAGCACGGCGAGCTGGCGGGCCCGGATCAGGAGGTCGAAGCGGAGAATCAGGGTTGACAGGAACAAGCAAGGAGCGATGAAACACGGGATGTACACGAAAAGACCTAGGCAAAGTCAAACGATAGGTCACCGGATTGATGACCGTCTCCACAGGGAAAGGACCCAGGAAACGTTGATCAAGCTTGCGGTGAATTCTCCCTGGAAACAAGTACTTGGTGGAGAGCCAAACCCGATCTCCAACAGCTAACGGCGGCGTGTCGCGACGCGAGCGGTCTGCAACCCGCTTGTAGTCTTCCTTGGCTTTAGTCAAGTGCTGCTTAACCATCTCGTGGACTGACTGCAGTTCGGTTAAATAGTCCTCTGCAACTGGAACTGGAGAATCGAGGAGCGTGAGCGGGAAAAATCTGGGATGATAGCCGTAGTTGGCAAAAAACGGAGTGGTCTGAGTGGAAGTGTGCTGAGAGTTGTTGAAAGCGAATTCAGCCACGGAGAGATATTTGGACCAATCGTTCTGTTGGTCGTTGATGAAACAACGCAAATACTGCTCCAGGATGCCAATCACTTTCTCTGTACCCCCATCAGTCTCTGGGTGATGCGTGGAGGCTAGATTAACTTGGACTTGAAGCGCAGACATGAGTTCTCTCCAGAACTCCGAGGTGAACTGGGTTCCTCGGTCGGACACTATTTTGTCAGGTAAACCGTGTAGCCGGAAGATATGTTGAATGAACAGCTGAGCAGTGACCTTGGCTGTCGGTATTCTTCGGCAAGGAATGAAATGTGCCATTTTGGTCAGCATGTCCACCACTACAAAGACAACGGTGTAGCCGGCAGAAACAGGTAGACAAGTCAAGAAGTCCATGGAAATAGCTCCCCAGGGTCTCTCTGGCGTGGGTAAAGGCTGTAATAATCCCGGAGGGGCTCCTGTGGCATGTTTTGCCTGACGGCACCGTACACAGGAATTCACATAGGATTGCACATCATGGCGAAGTCTGGGCCACCAAAAAGTCCGAGACACTAAGTGAAGAGTCTTAAAGAAACCAAAATGACCTGCCGCAGGGTTATCATGGCATTGAGTCAGGATGAGACCCCGGAGTGGGCCTGCTGGAACATATAACAGGTTACGGAAGCGTAATAGTCCCTCGGACAATGTCCAAGGTGAGTCGGGACCCACCTCTTGTCTCTTCCGTATTGCAAAGTCATCTAGTTGTTGCGCTTCCCGAATCTGTCGTCGTAGATCTACCGGATCATGCACGGCTGCGATTGATTCGATAGGCAGAATGGTTCGAAGCGGTAAGGGATCCTTGACCTGTAGATACTCAGGTTTACGGGACAGGGCATCTGCTCTTTTGTTGTACCCTTTCGGAATGTAGGTGACTTTGAAGTTGAATCGAGCGAAGAACAAAGACCAACGGATTTGACGTTGATTCAATTTCCTGGCAGATTGCAAAAATTCCAAGTTTTTATGGTCAGTTCGAACTTCAACTTGGTAGCGGGCTCCTTCCAGGTGGTGTCTCCAGGTCTCAAAAGCAGTCTTGATGGCCAATAGTTCCTTTTCCCAAATGGTATAATGGCGTTCGGAGGGACTCAGTTTCCTGGAATAATAAGCACACGGGAACAGGGGGCCGCCATCTTGGCGTGTTTGAAGTAGCACGGCCCCTACTGCAACATCTGAGGCGTCAGCCTCCACTACAAAGGGTCGACAAGGATCTGGATACTTGAGAATGGGTTCCTGAACAAAAGCCTTTTTGAGGGTCTGAAACGCCTGTTGTTCGGCATCGCCCCAGTGGAACTTAACGCCTTTCCGTAACAGTCGAGTAAGGGGCGCAGTCAAGGCAGAAAATCTCGGAATAAATATCCTGTAATAGTTCGCAAATCCCAAAAATCTTTGGACATCTTTTGCTTTACATGGTGGTTGCCAGGTTTGCAAGGCCTCAACCTTGCCAGGGTCCATGGCAATGCCTTGTGGAGAAATCACATGTCCCAGAAACTCAATGGTGGTTTGATAGAATTGACATTTCTCTAACTTGGCGTAAAGGTGATGCTCCCTCAAGCGTTGCAAAACTCGCCGGAGATGCTGAAGATGAGTGGCTCGTGACGGGGAGTAAATCAGGATGTCATCGAGGTAAACCACCACAAATTGATCTAATAAATCCCGGAAGATGTCATTCATGAAATGTTGAAAGACGGCCGGAGCATTGGTGAGTCCAAATGGCATAACGGTATACTCAAAATGACCATACCTGGTTCCAAACGCGGTCTTCCACTCGTCCCCCTCTCGAATGCGAACCAGGTTGTAAGCACCCCTTAAATCTATCTTGGTGAAGATGGTCGCTGATCGGAGACGGTCCATGAGATCAGGAATCAAAGGCAGAGGGTACCGGTTGCGCACCGTGATGGCATTGAGCTTGCGATAGTCACAGCATAGGCGTAAATCTCCGGTTTTCTTCTTCACGAATAACACAGGAGCTGACAAAGGCGAGGAAGAGGGACGAATAAAACCCCTGGCCAGGTTTTTGTCCACAAAGTCTTTCAATGCGGCCAACTCGGGTTCTGACATGGAGTAAAGGCGTCCTCTTGGAAGCTTGGCATTTGGTAGCAAATCAATGGCACAGTCATATGGTCTATGCGGAGGCAATTGGTCTGCCTCTTTCTCATTGAATATATCTGCAAAGTCCGCTAGGTTGGCCGGCAAGGTGATATCAGGGTGGGATGGTAGCTGAGCTGCACAAACTTGGCGTACGTGGTCTACGCATTGCAAACTGGGAAATGAAACAAAGTTCTGGGACCACACCACACAAGGATCATGGGTTCTCAGCCAGGCTAGGCCGAGAACTAAGGGGAAATGAAGTCCCTTGGTAACATAGAATTGGATGGCTTCTTCATGTTGTCCTATGACCAGGCGTATGGGCTGGGTCATAAACTTGATCGGTCCAGACAACAATTCACGACCATCGATTGTCTCAACCAACATAGGTGGCTTCACGGAGCACAAAGGTATGGCATGCTGACGAGCGAAAGCTTCATTCATGAAATTGGTGGTGGCTCCAGAATCCAACAAGGCGTGGGCCGGAATACTCTGGGCATGATTTCCCAGAAGTATATTGGTTGCTAGGATCAAATGTCTCAGAGGACCGGGGTCGTTGTCTGCGGAACTGGAACTGGGTTTGGCGCCTGCCCGACCCAATGTTTCCATTAGGCCGGGCTCTGGCCGTTTCCCGGCAAGGTGGCTTGAAACTGCTGAGTGGGAGGCCGAGCTGGAACAGGAGTAGGACCTGCCGTACCACGTCTTTTCTGGGGGCAGGCCATGACAAAGTGACCCATCTCTCCGCAGTACAGGCACAAGCCCTCAGCTCTCCTTCTTGCCTTCTCAGCCTCGGTCAAACGAGATCTGGCTGCACCAAGATCCATGGGCTCATCTCTGGTCATGGGTGCAGGGCGCCTCTCAGTGTAAGCCGGCCCTGTTTGGAAAATACGTCTGGGTGCCGGGATGGGTGGAGCGATAGGTAGGGTCTGGAATCCTCTGCGTGGTGCAGGCACTGGCTTGGCACTTCCGGTGACTGGAACCATCTGTTTGTCTAGGCGGGCATCCATGGCTTGCGTTCGTGCTTCAATAGTCAAACAATGTTGGTATAATGCATCCAGGGTTGTGGGTATTTCAGTAACTTTCAATCCATTCAAGATCTGGGAAGACAGACCATCTAGAAAGATTTCCATGAGAGCCTCATCATTCCAATTAATTTCTTGAGCTAGGCGGCGAAAATCTGATATATATTCCGCTACGCAGCGCGATCCCTGACGTAGCTCGCGTATCCGCCGGGTGGCATTTTGTCTACGAAGGGGGTCAACAAATTCTCTTTCCATCAGCTGGCAGAATCCTGCATAATTGCGCAGAACAGGATCTGGTCCGTCTATCAGAGGAGACGACCAATCAGCAGCTGGCCCAGATAGTAAACTTAAGATGAACGCTACTTTCGTTTCATCGAGCTGGAAATCTGCTGGGGCTGAGGCAATGAATGTTTTGCATTGGTTTAAAAACGCTGGAAATTTATTACGCTCTCCAGTAAACTTATCAGGCAAGGCTAAGTAACATCTGTTTCTTCTGGGAGGGGGGGCTGGAGCAGGTGCTGCTGCTGCGTCTTGAATTTGCTGTTGCAAATGTCCAATTTGTTGCTGGAGATTTTGAACTAATAGATGCAGAGCCGGGTTAGCAGCCAGGAGTTCCTCCATGACGTCACTGAAAGCTCGGATTAATTTTCGTCTTTTCTGTTTTAAGGGCTACGAGCAATCTGTTCTGTCTGGTTTCTCTCTCATCTCATTAAAAGCGACGTAAATGTCTTTAAGAGAGATTTATTAAACACATTTCAAAAGGATTCATTTCAAAGCCAACTGTAGACATTTTGCTGGCAAAAACATCTAAGACTAAAATATTTACATTTAGATTACAACAAACTCTTGCGAAACCTCCCAATTACTCACTCCGTCTTTATCACAGTGTCCGATACTTCATTATCCTTTGCTAGGTTTTCAAAACATCAGAATGTCAAAGCATTGCACAAGTTTCCAAACCTCTCATTGATAAACGTTGCTCGTAGCAAGGGCGTAGTCTATTTCCCCCTTCTAATATAGTGTCCGATACGTCACTTCCCCCCATTACTTCCTTTTTCTACTTAACTGAACCCTCCTCCTATTAACCCTTCGAACTCTCGGATCCAGCCATACATTCTCCTGTTCCAAGTCTGATTCTGCACCTTGAGACTCCGATGCAGACTGCATCTCAATCTCCTCCCTGTCTGCCTCGACTGCCGGGAGGGGAAAGCACCCAGAGGGGCCTGGCTCGGCTGCCGGTAGGGACAAACACTCAGAGGGGCCTGGTTCGGCTGCCGGGAGGGGCAAACACTCAGAGGGACCCGGCTCCCCCTCCTCATCCTCCGACACCTCCCCAGCTGGTCCAGAGACACCCACAACACCTCCCATATTTGGGTTTACAGGGTGCAATCTAAAAAATAACCACTTGACACACATATCCACTCCCTGACTACTAACAAAGTGGGACAGAGCCTGTGGCTTGAGGCTAAAGCTTCTGCCTAGCATGCAGACTGCCCAGGTTCGAATCCCAGAAAGGGTGAATTCTGCTGAAGAGAGGTAAATAACTCGAAATAGCTATCTCAGAAATCCCTTATTTCTTTGTTAACAATTTTAAACAACATATATATATTTGTGCTTGCAGATGGCTCTGGGTTGAGCTGAAACAAGCAAAGGAAAGAATGATTTCTTCCTCCCATATTTGGGTTTACAGGGTGCAATCTAAAAAATAACCACTTGACACACATATATATATATATATATATATATATATATATATATATATATATATATATATATATATATATATATATATATATATATACATACATATATATATATATATATATACATACATATATATATATATATATATATATACATACATACATACATACATACATACATATATACATACATACATACATACATACATACATACATACATACATACATACATACATACATACATACATACATATATATATATATATATATATATATATATGTTTTCTGAGGTTTTCGCGGGTGTTTGTATGTAGGTCTTTGGTTATTCGGGTTTTCTCCCACGTAAAATTTGAAGTGTCTGGGCGACGTTTCGATGAAGTCTCATTCATCATCTTCAGGCTGGTGCTTTTGGCTTCTGCTTCTAGGAGCAATGTGTGGTCTAAGCTGTTTTTTCCTTTTAACTGCAAATCTATATATATGTTTTTAAAATTGTTAACAAAGAATAAGGGATTTCTGATATAGCTATTTCGAGTTATTTAACTCTCTTCAGTCAGAACTCACCCTTCCGGGATTCGAACCTGGGCAGTCTGCACGCTAAGCAGATGCTTTTAACCTCTAAGCCACAGGCTCTCTCCCGCTTTGTCAGTAATATATATATAAACTTTCACCTAGAGATTTTTTAAAAATACTTGTTTAAAATATCAAAGTACTTTTATGGCTTTACAGAAAAAAAATTGAAGTACAACGGAGTGCATAAAGAACAACACATCATAACAAAGACCCAAAATAACTGCCTTAATGACTCATGAATATATGTGTGAAGCTATTTCAAGCTTGATTGTGTGCTTTATCAGTGGTGGTCACAGAGCTTCAAAATCACTTATAAGCACCACAGCCATCCCCAAAAGACATGTCCCTTCCTTACTATGCTGTTACAAGCTAAGCTGTTGATTACTGAAGGGCCAGCACTTATCACCAACTATTGCATCAGTAAAGTAAGACTTAATTGAATGCAGTGCAAAAGTCTCAGTCCTCTATTTCAATTTATTCAGTTCACTTCTTGCGAACTGATGGAAAGCAGCATTAAATTAAGATTGTACCAATAAAGGGATAATAATTTAATTTAACCTTTACTGGAATTAAAGACAAACTGCTAATATAAGAGAAAAACATTGGAAACATAGTATAAAATGATCCATAATAAAATAGGAAGCTGATCCTTGAACGCAACACCTTAAATCACAAAGCTTGTCCATACTTCATTCATTTCAGAGTAGGTGGGCTCACTGTTACTTAATATACCTCATTTACACCATTACAAGTGATATATAATGTCTATAACCTGTACAACTGAAAATATATTTTAGGACCTCACAGGGTTGAGGGGGGGAAATACCACCAATGGGCTTTTCCATCAAATACTATGAAAAAATATAAACCTATTCATAATTCCTATTCATAGGAAACAGGATATAATAATAAAAATATTGAACAGCATTACTTGCTGTTTAAAAAACTATTTTAAAAAACTGTATTGTAAAATATAATTACATCCAAAATATAATTGCTTTTTTCAATTAAGAGTAGTTCTTTTTAAAATTGTGTATTGAACAGTTATATAAAAGACAAAGTTAAAACTATGATATTCAGACTACAAATATTTGGGCAACAACTGGATCGTGGTAGATAACCAAAAAATACTAGTTCTCTGATGCCAACTTCCCAATTTTTTGAAACACAGATACATATCTAGTAAAAGCTAATCTAAGCTTAAATCTGAGAGTTATTCTCTTTCTGATCTCTGCATAATAAAGCATATAATGGCCTAAAATGGTGTGTTAAAGTAGCTACAGGCCTATAATATACTTTGGAATCAGTATTTCTAGTCACTGTGGTAGTATACCATAGCAATATGAGTTAAAAGTGTTTGAAGGCCCAGTTTTCAATGAGTCTTGCTGTCAGTTGTTTGTATGCTGGTTTTAACATAAAAACAGTTAATAATTTTCAGAATCCTTAGAATAGAGAAGGCATATTTGATTTTCCCACCAGAGATTCATATAGATCATAATATTGTGAAAGAGATTTCTTTCCTTCTGCCCAGCTGATAGGGAAAAGAGAAGTGGCTCCCTTGAGCTTTGAAAGTATAACAAGCAAGGATTGTATGTAGCTATGAGCTATGATTTCCCACATGCTTTCTGAAAAATTGCCTGCATGGAATAGGTGAAAAAGCCTATGTTTATTCTTTGTACTTGACATTCAAACCAGATCAGTATGGATTAGGAGATCAAAACGGTGACTGTTTACAAACACACATATTCTGTAGTAGTGAGCAACTTAAGAAGATATACATTTACTTGAGAAAAAAATAATCAAACACAATAGATTTATTGTACATACATGTTATACTTTATTAAAGCAATTTTGCTTGATCTAATAAGGCCTTTCAAATGTTATATGTAGTTAAAAAATTCAAAAATATATTAATAAAAATGTTGCCAGCTAGTAAGCTATAAATGAATTCAATTAAACAATTAAATGAGTTTAATTTTGGGCTGCATCACATGTCATATTAGTGGTTTCTCTTCCATTGATTGGACTTCCTTTTCTCTATCAGTTGTCAGTTAGGTTATTGAACCACTGCTTTATTTTACCTTATTTCTGCAAGTGTTCTGGAGTGCTTTTTTAACCATTAGCATTTATCAATCTCTGTATTGGAAAACAAATCATGTTTTCTTTATGATGGTATTGTTATAACAGTAATGAAAGTAGCAATATTTCAATTTGAATCCCACTTTTCCATGATTCAGGATAGCTAAGAATAATATTGACATGAACAATGATAAACATAGAAAACCATGAAAATCTAGTTAAATATAGCTAAAATAAATTAATTTAAAAGAAATGATCTTATTCCTGGTGCAAGGTGAAGCTTAGAATAATTCATTTCTTTTGCATTTCATGGCTTGAGAACAAATCTTTTTTGTATGTTTCCACCTCTGAAATCTGTTCATAAGGACAGAAACATTCATGTTCTATGCTTGACATTGAAGTGTCTGTTAAGTGTTACCACTTACATACCTGACATTGCTGCCCAATTGCTTTGAACATAAAAGCTTTAATTTTAGTGGTTATTGGTTTTTCCTGTATTAAAGGCATTATGCCTTTCAGTATTGCTTGCTAACAATACTATAGTTGCATACATTTCTAGTTTTCCACAGATGGCATATGGGGGAATAGGAAGAAGGAATAACCTGAGGAACAGGATGAAGATCCACAAGCCAATGGTTAGATAAAAGATATATGAATTGGGGAAGACATGTAACTTGAGAAAATATCTCAGATACATATTTGCAGCTACTACTCAGACATCAGATGTAAGCTGTGGTCAGGAGGGCTTTGAACATGTTCATCTTGTGTACTAGCTAAGCTCTGTCCTTATTCAGGGGTTTTTAAAGATGCTTACTCATGCCCTTGTCACTTCACAAGTGGATTATTACAATGTAATCCACATGAATTTGCCCTTGAAGACAATCGAGAACTTATATTTGGTACAAAATACAGCAACACAAAGAGTAATAGGCATTTCTTGGTAAGCCATGTGTCACTGTTGCTCTACAAGCTACATTGACAGCCACTTGGCTTCTGGGTACAATTCAAGGTGCTACTAAACCTATAAAGCTCCTAATGCTTAAAGTAATATCTATTTCCAGTTGCTTTTGCCTGCTTGGTTTGTTCTTGCAGAAGGGTACACTCCAGAATAATGTTGTTATTTTATAGGACTGAAGAATTGTGCCTTCTTTGTTCTGGTCCTGCTTTTTGGACCAAAATCATTTCAAAGATATGGATGGTACTCTCTTTCTCTTGTGATTTTGACAGCTGCTTTGCTCTCAGACCTGGGATTGATTGTGGGACCCCTCTTGGATTGATTGTTTGTTATGATGATGTTGGTTTTAATCCAACCTCACCATGATACTCACAAGAAGTAGTGAATATTATTTCCTATGAATTAGATCCTGCCACAGTCTAGCTATTAATCAGATCTTTTCAGCCAACTGTCTTCATTTGCTTATTTGTATCATTGTTGGCTGACTTTTAACCTTCTAATTGGGATCAGGGCATCTTGTTTCAAGATGAAGCTGAACATATATATTTGATAGCCTATAGAAAAAAACATGAAAGTCTATCTGTGTATATGTATTCCTCAAATAATAAATTATTATTAAGATCAAATACAAGATGAACCAGTTATCCATAAGATGTATGCATAAAGAATTCTGGTGTATTAGAGCAGAAAAAAAGGACATTGTTTTATTTGAATGTGTAATATATGAGCCTTCAATGGGAAAAAATAGCAAAATTATTTTAGCTTAATCTAAATCTCATTATAGCTACTGTTTAAATCATTTTTTTCTTGAAAGTTAATTGGGTTTGAATTTAATAACATTAATATATGTGTATTTAGAGATTATGGATATACTACAGGAAATTTTATCTAAATAACATTTAATATCAAAATTATTACCAGGCTCTCTGAATGATACATTGGCCAATAGGAATTCCCCCTCAGGGTACTCCATAAGAAGCAATATGGAGAAAACACAATGTTAACATGAATGCATTGGTACAATGCTTTGTATAGCATGCAAAATAAAAAGGCATTAAACAGTAAATTCATGTACTTCTATTTACATCTGAAAAAAAATAACCTCAAACTGATTTAATCTGCTCTTTCCAATAAGCAAATGACATTTTTCAATGTCTGTTACATCATAAAATAAATAAAGACAAAATCCTTAGGGAAGTATGGCCTTAGGCCAGCTTATTTATATTTCATGCTCTTTCATTTTCCCCAATTTTTCTTTCAGAAATTCAAGTATTCATAGGCTCATAAACTGATGCTACTTTAAATTAAATATTTGCACTTATTTTGTTAGTGTGAGCTCAGACCAAAATACATAGTGAAAACAAAGGAGATTCCTTTCTTCATTTTATTATATCTTTAGAGTGAATGCATTTCTATACAAAATTTATTTTACTTATAACTGTGCAACATAATTGAATTATTTTATACATGACTAATTGATTCCAGCCTATTGTGTAATCTTAACTGTTGTAAGGTAAATGCCAGGTGAAGAATGTCCTCCATATGAACTGAGGTAATACATGGAGATCATGGAGATAATAAATTCCCATACCTGCCTTCTCCCCTCTACAGCAATTTTAGTGAACCTGGTGGGGCAATCAAGCAGTTAAGGAAGGGATGTCTCACTATTCTTGATAACCTAGCTATTAATCAGTCTCATGGAGATCTACCCCAAATCTCCAACCAAGCGCCATCATCTGCTGCAAGTATCCTCCATCAAACTTCTCTCCTTCTACAAAGCCAGTTTCCATTCTAATGGTGGATAGACTCATCTTTTGCTTAGCAACTGGATTCCCAATAGCAAAGTCATTTATCCCAACCTCCATTTTTTCCTTTGCATTTCATTCCATTCTCACTACTCTTTTAACTCTATGTGCCCCCACCCAAACCACCATGTATTAGCTATCTAATAATAATAATAATAATAATAATAATAATAATAATAATAATAATAATAATAATAATAATAATAATAATAATAATAATAATAATAATAATAAAGTCGAAGGTATCTTGGAGGTCATCTAGTCCAACCCCCTGCTCAGGCAGGAAACCCTATACCATTTCAGACAAATGGCTGTCCAGTCTCTTCTTAAAAACTTCCAGTGTTGGAGCATTCAACGCTTCTGGAGGCAGGTTGTTCCACTGGTTAATTGTTCTTTTTTTTTTTTAAGAATATTTTTATTAATTTTTACAAATTTTTTACAAAGAGAAAAAAAGTAATAACTCAACTGATAACAATCATTTAAAGCATTTACCATACAATCAAAGTAAGTGCTCGGTACCCCCACCACCACATCCTCCTAAACCTACACTATCCCCCTCATCTTTCCATCTAACTACCTACTTTCTCCTTTCTCTACTTCCCCTCCACCAACCTCTATCCCCTATCTTCTCCCTCTTACCCTCTTCCTACTTGCCTCGCCTTCACTCCTCCTTCCTTTTTCCGTCCAATGTGGTGCCCAGAGGCCTCCCGAGCAACCCCTTAATACCTATAAATAAATACATATTCTCATAAACCCCAATTACAGTTGAGAAAACATAATATAACAATTATTAGCACCCTCCCACCTCCCCCCCCGGCTTCCCAGAGTGAATACAGGGTAGAAACGCAAGAAACCCCACTAAACTACTTATTATATAACTATTTAACTATATACCAAATGTAATTCCTTCAATTGATATTTCTTTTGTATATAGTCTATCCATTTTTTCCAATCCATCGTAAATTCTTCACTTGAATGATTCTTCAAGTATGCAGATATCTTAGCCATTTCTGCCAAACTGACCACTTTTAATGTCCATTCTTCAATAGATGGTGACTCAGATGTCTTCCAGTATTGTCCCACCAATAATCTTGCTGCAGTAATCAAGTTCAAAATCAACTTAATCTCTATGGTGGTACAGTCTTTTGTAATGCCTAACAAAAATAACTGTGGTGAAAATTCAATACGCTTTTTCAATATATTTTGAAGAATCCACCATATTTTTATCCAAAAAGCCTTAATTTTTTTACAAGTCCACCAAATATGAAAGTAGGTAGCGTCCATCGATTCGCATCTCCAACACTTAGGTTGCATATCTGGATACATAAGTGATAATTTTTTTGGGTCTAAATACCATCTATAAAACATTTTATAAAAATTTTCTCTTAAATGCTGTGCTTGTGTAAATTTTACATTTTTCACCCATATCCTTTTCCATGTTTCCATCATAATTGGATGTCCAAAATTACGTTCCCACTTGATCATGCAATCTTTAACTAATTCAGTTCCAGAATCAATTTCGAGTAATACATCATATAATCTTTTAATATGCATAATTCTTTGATCTCTAACTTGTTTGATTAATTTTTCATCCTTTAACAAAAAAGCCAACTTTACATCTTTTTGCCATCTTGCCTGAAGTTGTATATGTGAATACCAATTATGATCTATACCTTCTTCCCTTAATCTATTTAGTGACTTCAATTCTAAATTATTCCCTTCTTTAGTTAAAAGCTTCTCATAGGGCACCACATCTTGAATTTGTTGTCTATTTACACTCTCTATTGCGTGCCTGGGAACTGTCCATAAGGGAATTTTCCCATTTAGCTTATAATAATACTTTTTCCAGACACGCAACAGTGAATTTCTCAATAAATGCTCTTTAAAACTCCTATCCAACTTTTTATCATAGACTAGATACGCATGAAACCCATACAATAATCCGTACCCTTCTATATTCAATATTCTTTCGTTATTTAAGTTAACCCAGTCACTTATTGCTACTAGAACTGCTGCATAATAATATAAAATTAGGCATTTTCAGACCACCTCTCTCTCTTGTGTCTTGAATAATTTTTAATTTAACCCTTGGTTTCTTGCCATTCCAAATAAATCTATTAATACCTTTCTGCCACTCCTCTAGATTCCCCTCCTTTTTAAGTATTGGTAACATTTGAAATAAAAATAAAAATTTCGGCAATACATTCATTTTAATTGCAGCTATCCTACCCAACATAGATAATTGTAATTTTTTCCAATTATCCATTTCTATTTGTACCTTGTTCCATAAAAATTCATAATTATTCTTATATAATTTCCCATTTGAAGCTTCTATATAAATTCCTAAGTATTTAACTTTCTTAACTATCTCACAACCCGTTATTCTTTCCAAATCTTGTTTTGATTTATCATCTAAATTTTTAACCAACATCTTTGTCTTAGATATGTTTAATTTAAAACCAGATACTCTTCCATAATTTTGAATAATCTCCATCAATGTCTGAGCCGATTGTATTGGCTGTGTCAACGTCACAAGTAAATCATCCGCGAAAGCGCATAATCTATAATCATGTTGTCTAATCTGGACTCCTTTTAGTTCATCTGAAGCTCTAATCCTATTCAGTAAAACCTCTAAAGTTAAAACAAACAATAAAGGGGATAGAGGACAACCCTGCCTTGTACCTTTCTCTATATTAAATGAATCTGTTAGTTGTCCATTCACAATAATCTGCCCTTTTTGCTTCTGATAAACTGCTAGTATAGCATTGATAAACTGATCCCCCATTCCCATCTTGACTACTAATCTTTTCAAGAATAACCAGTTCAGTCTATCAAAGGCTTTTTCTGCATCCAGAAACATAAGAACTGCTGGCACTTGAATATGTTTATCCAAATATTCCAATATATTAACAAGTTGTCTAACGTTAGTTTTCATCTGTCTCCCGTGTAGAAACCCAGTTTGATCAGAATGGATTATTTGAGTTAGGACTGTCATTAATCTATTAGCCAAAATTTTTGCAAAAATCTTGTAGTCCGTATCTAACAACGAAATGGGTCTAAAATTTTCCACTTGAACATTATCTTTTCCCTCTTTAGGGATCAAAGAAACATAAGCCGTTTTCCATGAAGGTGGTACCCGGCCACCCTCTTGTATATTTACAAATAACTCTCTCAACGGTTCCACCATTTCCTCTTGAAGGTACTTATAGTAAGTCGCTGTTAGACCATCAGTTCCAGGAGATTTTCCCGTTTTCAGTTGCTTAATCGCAGCAATAATTTCATCTGATATAATCAATGCATTTAATCTATCTCTTTGTTCCGAAGTAATTTTCAGAACATTTTGATTTTGTAAAAAGGCGTCTATCTCTTTCTCTTGAACTTTCTCTTCAGAATACAGTTTGGTGTAGAACTCTAGGAAAGCTTTTTAAATAATTTCTTGCTGAAATACTTCTTGCCCCTTATATTTTATTTTCTCAATTATACGAGATTTTTGTTTTTTCCTTAATGTGTAAGCCAACCATCTGCCAGGTTTATTAGAGTTAAAAAATGTATTGTGTTTAGCATATTGTAAATTCCTGGCAACTTGGTCAGTCATCAACAAATCAAATTGTTTCCGTAAAATCTTTATCCCTTCTTTAATATTACTATCATCTGGTTTCTTTATTAATAATAACTCTTTTTTCCTTATAATAAAGTTGGAAGGGACCTTGGAGGTCATCTAGTCCAACCTCCTGGTCATCTAGTCCAACCTCCAACCTCAGACAAATGGCCATCCAGTCTCTTCTTCTGGAGGCAGATTGTTCCACTGGTTAATTGTTCTAACTGTCAGGAAGTTTCTCCTTAGTTCTAGGTTGCTTCTCTCTTTGGTTAGTTTCCATCCTTTGCTTCTTGTCCTGCCTTCAGGTGCTTTGGAGAATAGCTTGACTCCCTCTTCTTTCTGGAAGCCCCTGAAATATTGGAATATTGCTATCATGTCACCCCTCATTCTTCTCTTCATTAGACTAGACATTCCCAATTCCAGCAACCGTTCCTTATATGTTTTAGCCTCTAGTCCCCTAATCATCTTTGTTGCTCTTCTCTGTACTTTTTCTAGAGTCTTAACATCTTTTTTACATCATGGTGACCAAAACTGGATGCAATATTCCAAGTGTGGCCTTAACAAGGCATTATAAAGTGGCATTAACACTTCAAGTGAACTTGATTTTATCCCTCTGTTAATGCAGCCTAACACTGTGTTGGCCTTTTTGGCAGTTGTAGCACACTGCTGGCTCATATTTAAGTGATTATACACTAGGACTCCAGAATCCCTCTCACAGTTACTACTATTGAGCAAGGTACCACCTATACTATAGCTGTGCATTTGGTTCTTCTTGTCTAAATGTCGAACCTTACTTTTGCACCATTGAATTTCATTTCATTAGATAGCGCCCAATGTTCAAGTCTGTCAAGATCCTTCTGAATCTTAAGCCTATCTTCTGGAGTGTTGGCTATTGCTGCCAGCTTAGTGTCATCTGCAAATTTGATGAGTTCCCCATCACTGATGAAGATGTTGAAGAGTACTGTGCCCAGAACAGAGCACTGGGGCACCCCACTACACACTTCCCTCCATGTAGATGCAGTTCTATTGAGGACCACACAGAGAGTATGGCCAGTCAGCCAGCTACAAATCTATCTCGTGGTGATGCTGTCTAACCCACATTTTTTTATCTTATGAAGTAGTAGGTTGTGGTCTACTTTATCAAATGCCTTACTGAAGTCCAAGTAAATTATATCCATAGCATTCCTCTGGTCCACTAATTTTGTCACTTGGTCAAAGAAAGCAATAAGATTTGTCTGGCAGGATGTGTTTCTGAAAAAAACATGTTGGCTTTTGGTAATGACTTTGTTTGCCTCTAGGTGTTCACTGATTCGCTGATCTATCTATTGAAGACTCCTTAGAGTTTTAAATAGAGCTAAATGTTGAGAAAAGCAAGGTTTTACACCTAAGCAGGAAAAACCAAGATACAAGTACATATTAGGCGAAACCTGGCTCAGTAACTGTGAGAGGGACCTTGGAGTCCTAGTGGACCATCACTTAAACATGAGCCAGCAGTGTGTGATAGCAGCCAAAAAAGATAATACAATCCTTGTTTGTATAAACAGAGACAGAATCAAAATCACATGAAGAATTAGTACCGCTTTATAAAGCCTTAGTAAGGCTGTACCTGGAATACTGCATCCAGTTTTGGTCACCACATTACAAAAAAGTGCAAAGAAGAGCAATTAAGATGGTTAAAGGCCTGGAGATGAAAAAAAAATAGGAAGAATGGTTGCAGGATTTGGGTTGACTAGTCTAGAGAAAAGAAAGATTAGGAGGGACATGATATCAGTATTCCAGTGTTTGAGAAGTTGCCACAAAGAGAAGGGGGTCAACTTATTTTCCAGGGCACTAGAGGGTAGGACAAGAAACTAATGGAGACCAATTAAGGAGAGAAGCAACCTGGAATTAAGGAGAAACTTCCTGACAATGAGAACAATTAACCAGTGGAACAGCTTGCCATTAGAAGTTGTGGGTATTTCATCACTGGAGGTTTTTAAGAAGAAACTAGACAATCACTTGTTTGAAATTATATATGGTCTCCTGCTTGAGCAGGAAGTTGGATTAGAAGACCTCAAAGGTCCCTTCCAGCTCTATTCTGACTAAATGCAATAACACTTTAAGCTGAATATTTACACCCCTTTATCATATCATCACATCTTTCCCCTGCTTGGTCTCCTCTTCTTCACTATCATCCAGTTTTTATAACTAAACAAATAAGTATATAATGAGAAAGCAATGTATTTATTACTGTGATGTGATAAATACATTGTAATTTATCCATAGAAATAATTGGGTGAATCTATGTAATTTAATCAACATATTAAATATATTATAAGCATAGTTAACTATGTTTTCTTTCAAAACAATTTTATATTTCACCTGTGGAGATGGTTACCAGCATCAAATTCCTTGGTCCGCAGTTAACAAGTAGGCTGGCTTGATCACTCAACAACGAGACACTGGTGAAGTGGAAAAAGCAATGCCTGTATTTTCTGCATCGCATTTGAAAAGCACATCTTCCTTCCCCTGTCCTTACCACTTTCTACAGAGGGACGATCAAGAGCATCCTGTCATACAACATCACAGTCTGGTTTGGAAGCATCACTGCTTCAGACAGGAAGGTGGTGCAGAGAGTGGTGAGGATGGCAGAAAAGATTATTGGCAGTTCCCTCCCTTCCATCCAGGACATAGCATATAAGCTTGAGCAGGGTCCACAAGATTGTCTGGGACACTACATATCCTCTTCATGACCTGTTTTCCTTGTTACCTTCTGGGAGGAGACTTCATGGTATCCAAAGCAGAACATCCAGATTCAGTCACAGTTTTGTTCCATACAGTATTAACTTTGTGAATTCTAAAGCTTCTTTCTTCTATTATGTATTCAATATGGATAGTGATTAATATTTATATGTTACTTATATGTAAAGGTGTATATATTATGTTTAAATGTGTGTTGTGTATGTGTAACTAAATTTCATTTTTAATGTGTGCTATTGTGCCCACAGTAAAAAATTACAATAAGGGCTATCTATCTATCTATCTTATATAGATAGTACTAACCCCACCCTTTCCTCAACACACAAAAATATATATTTTACTATGAAGCTTTTGGGCCTTTTATTTCCAGCTGAAGAAAAGTCTGATGCTCTCCTAATGACTATACTGGCATTATGTGCCAATCAAAAGGTACCATATTGTAAAGGTCACAATTCTTCTATTAAAACATTCAAAATCAGAGGGTTCTTTATGCTTTAGTTACTCCAGTGTTACAATTAATTCTGTCAAGCCTGCTTAAAACTGAATTTTTTTTCCACAGACCATAAACTTTCTTTTCTAAAGAAGTCATTTTATCTTCTCCTGCATTTATCTTACTTAACATATTTTAGACTGCAGAAGATGAAGTACACAAGAATATAAACCAAAACAAATCCAAGTGGACACAAGTATAAGGAAAATGAACTTCAAAACACATAGTTGCTCAGATTATAACATTAGATATTAGGAGAACTATTAATATTTATTTTGCTAATACTTAGTATGTCCAGTATTCTTTTATGATAAACTTTCAAAAGGGGGAAATGACAGTACATATAAAAGCAATGGCATTGTAAGCATATTATGATTTTGCAAAAGATGAAAACACATATCTAGTTTCATTTTTTTTGGTACTCAGCCAGAGAAATCAATCATTACAGTATATATGACAATTCCATAATTTCAAAAGATTCTATCTTACATCCACAATGGATGGAATGTCACTTGTTAGCTGATTAAAGCTTTCAATATTTTTAAGAAAAGTAGTTTGATTGCATCTGAATATTTTTCATGATTTTGTATAATGATACATATTAAGTAATTTCTTTTAAATAAGCTTGTTGTAAATAGTTGTTTTAACATGCCTCTCTAGGTAATTTAAAACTCTAACTGATGAAAACTAATATAAGCAGCAAAAGAGCTTGATAACTAACAAATTACAAATGAGGTTCAGTGTTAATATAACTTCAAAGAGACATATATTGATATAATAACATCTAGCTTATTATGCACTGAATTTATGGTGAATTCTGTACTAGAATTAAAGTACAAAAATGGAACAACCAAAGGATCAAAATTAAATGGGTGAAATATGTACGTATGTATTTGACCAAGGAATAACATTCAAAGCTTTTAGAAACTTAAGTAATATAGAAAGAAAAGAAAAGAAAAGAAAAGAAAGAAAGAAAGAAAGAAAGAAAGAAAGAAAGAAAGAAAGAAAGAAAGAAAGAAAGAAAGAAAGAAAGAAAGAAAGAAAGACTTTTACCTTTAGTAATCTTGACATCACTCTTTGACAGTGATTGGCAGTATTTTCAGCATGAATCACTTTTTCACATCATGTACAATTAGCCTTGCTGCCTGCATAGCACTGAAGTCTTTTGTTGCTACTTCTTTGGTGGTAACCCAATAAAGCAAATGTTTTGCATGCAAAAGGATCAATTTCCAATTCTTCCCATCTTAAAATGGGAAGACTTCCTGAAAGCCCAATGAGCTGCTTCCCATCCCTGTAACTGGTTCCAAAAATTCTGGCTTATGAAAGCAAACCTTGTACTTTCACATTCATGATATTTTATAATAATACAATTTAATTATTTTTGCTTCTTTTTAGTTATTTCAGTTAAAATAATTATACTAGGATACAATAGAACTATTAGATTTTTATTCAATTTATTAAATCATTTTAAATCTAATCATAACTACTTTAGCTGAGACAAAATATAGTTAAACTCATAGACAGGAGGTAAAATATTCTGGATTTTTTCAAAAATATAGGAAATAGAAATTACATGACAACAGTCCAGGATCTCTTTCATAATCAACGTATGTTACACAACCAGATAGCAGAACATATTGTATCAAAGGAATCTGTAAGTGAAACAATTTCCTTCCCAGCTTTAACAAATTTGCAGCCCTTGAATCACTTGAATGAACCTGAAAAACAATAGCTGATATATCTTTCACTATTTGTCAACAAAGAGTTAAATGAAAAAATGGGTTCAATCCCAGTCTATCCAATACAACTTGCCAGTTCACCTGCTGACTTCAAGGGAGACAAAGTAAGATTCAAAATAAGATTTAAAGTTAGAATATGCAGAGACTTCCATGGGAAAATTCAATGGAGCTTAAAGCAAAGCAATGCATTTTTACAACATAAACTGTTATTACAATATTTGAGTAGCTATTAGATATAGAATATGATCTGGAATTGCTGGGGGGGGAAGACTTGGAGGCCTTGGTTCATAAAGCTGAACCTACCACTACCATTTAAGACTTATGCATAAGTTCTGGCTAAGTAACATATTCTGGACATGCATTCTGATAAACGGCATGTTGTTAAAGTAAAACAAACTGAATAATCTGTGCAACAATCAAATATCTGTATTAATAAATTATTACTCTCTGGCAAGGCAAATCGTGGGGACTTCACACATACTAAATCTTTTTGAGTACTAAAGAAGCAATTCCTTGCAAGTTAAATTGTTCAGGAAAAAAGAAAGATTACTTTCTTTGCGTCCCTGAAACAATATTGGATGCTAAGGTTCCAGGAGAGCACTTCTATTATCCCTAAAACAACCTTCACAGTCAATACCTGCAGATAGATTTATGTGCTGTTGAATGGCTCCAAATGCTGCAAATTAATTCTGTTATCTTTTAATCACCCTACTATCCACACTGATGCTATTCAAGATGAAATTATATTAACGTCATTTCAAATATCCTGTCAGAGTCTTTAACAAGTAAAAGTTAATTACCTATTCAATTCTGCTTGACCAGTATCCTTAACAGTTTCAAAACTTTACCAGACAACTTTGCCTCTTCCCTATGTCTGGCCTTGAAAAAGCAAGAGTGTGGAGTCAGTCAGACCCAGCTGAAGCTGACCTTATCAGTGCTTTTTATTTTTGCCTAGAAATGAAGATAAAATAATGCACATACTGGAAAATCTTAAGAAAACCCTATAGAGTTATAATCTATTGATTATTATTCTGTCATAAGAAGGCTATACTAGAGGGAAACCTATATACTAGAAAAATTAAGGATATAAAATCTCTTTGGGAAGGATTGTGTGTCAGGCAAATGAAAACTCATTTGGAGCTGTGTACACTTAATGGCTGCCTAGATAGGGATCATCCAGTATATATTTGAGGGGCAGGGAAAATATCAACAGTTGATTACCAGATCACATCATGTGCTCTCCCCAATGCCCTACATTAGGTGGAGGTAGAATCATAATTATAAAACAATCACCACCTCCCTTTGGAAATGACTATTAACAGAAGAGGTCTTTGCTTCAATGCTGGAAAAATAGCAACACAGAGGAATGAAAGTAGTGCAAAAGGGGTCATATAATGCCTAGCAGTTTTAGAAACTTTAGAAATTTGTGCATTCCTATTAGACAACAAATCTGAAAGACCATATTTAGACTTGTACAATTTTTAATATGAAATCTGCTTTTGTCAAAAAAACAAAGCAACCCTTCAGTAACTGAAGTATAAACTATTTTAAAGGATTGTTTTATTAGGACTGCACAGTTGAAAAATTCATAGTATACAGTATATAGAAAATAAACATTTTCCTTTTGAGGACCAATTATTTTCTCAATTGATTTTAAGGGTTCAATAAAAGGCCCTTCTAAAAGAAAAGATTAGCATTGAAGGAGACCTGACAGCTAATTCAGTAAATCAGGAAGACAGATTCTTCCCTTTTCTGACAAACTACTAGACTACTAGGAAATCCACTACTTCTGCCCCCAATCAACTATCAATTCTAGCCTGAGAGGACTATTTTAGTGTGGTGTACATGGATTATGTTAGTAATATAAATGAAAGTGAGACTGCATCAAGTTCAAAATTTACACACACACACACACACCTCCAATCTCTATACAAGAGGTAATCTAATTGACTGAGTTCCTTAAGGTGAACAAGGCTCCAGGCGTTGATTGTGTTTTGCCTGAAATAATTACAAACAATCCCAGCTGGTGGATGCTACTGCTAGCATCCTTATTTACATTCATAAATCAGGCTGGTTTCAAGAATTCTGGCTTATGATGAACATGTAAGTACACTAGTATCATTGCTGCATTATTTCCATTCAGTATTTCCTGTCAATATAAATGTGCAAATAATTATCAGAAATCATTCTATAGTTTAGTTATTGTGACATACCAGTCTGAAACTCTGATGTGTTCATTGCCTAATACTCAGTTTGCAAGATGGAGAGAAGTCAGGGGCTCCTAAATTAGTTCATGATGAATAAATCCAAACAAGAATCAATTTGAACAATCTAAATGTCCTGTTGATAGGAAATATTTCCCGGAAATAATTAAATTGTATACAGCCACATGCTTGTTCATTTACAATCAAGCAATATTACAGAAAATTCTGGACTACTCTAACAAATGATCATTCCAAATATACAGGACCCAACAAATTGAAAGTATAAAATAGTTCATTGGTTTATCTATTCTTTTTCAAATTTAAAATAAAAAGTATATATTAATAAAAATAGAGGTATGCAGTAGGTCTTCTTAGAAGACAAAGCGGAACGTTTAAGAAAATCATGAATTTAGGAAGCTTCCAAAATGGAGGAAAGAATTAATTGTGAAAAGTTGCAAGGAAGAAGCAAAACTTTGGAACAGACAGAAACCTAGAAAGTTGGGCAGCACAAAGTTTTGATGGACAGGCAAGGAGGAAAGCTAGGAACTCTCCTTAAAACAGGAGATCCAGCACAGTTCAAGTCATGAAAAGTGAGGCTTTTTAGCAAGGCAGCTTTGGCTAAGCATTCTTGCCATACAGGAAGATCTGTATTATCCCATATAGGAAGTAAAATAAAGTTATTTAATTTTTATGCTAAATATAGTAACAATTGTTTGTTATCTAGAAATATTTTTAAACTAATTATATTTGTGCTGGGTGTGTATACAAGGGTGGACTGTCTTTTAGAGGCCCTATTAATTGAATGGTTAGCAAGAGGCATGATTAAAGCACTTTGGATAGGAATTAGAAACTCTCGAATCAGCGTTATTCTAATAATTTTTAAATATATATTTTTTATTATTTTAAATAAAATTATTTAATTAAGAATTTTAACAGCATTAACAATACTTTATGTAAATTATGGTATATATGTACATATTCCTTTACACTACTTTTGAATAAAATAAAATATAATTACTTCCAAGCCATTCAATTACATGATCTCCTGTAAATTATATATATGTGTGTGTGTGTGTGTGTGTGTGTGTGTGTTTGTGTGTGTGTGTGTGTGTGTGTTTTCTGAGGTTTTCGCAGTTGTTTGTATGTAGGTCTTTGGTTCTTCAGGTTTTCTCCCACGTAGAATTTGAAGTGTCTTGGCAACGTTTCGACGAAGTCTCATTCGTCATCTTCAGGCTGGTGCTTTTGGCTTCTGCTTCTAGGAGCAATGTGTGGTCGTAACTGTTTCTTCCTTTTAACTGCCAGTGGGGGTTTGAACTGATTGGCTGGGAGCTTGGCTGTTCTGATTGGGTGGAGGTGTGTTCTGATTGGTTAGGGGCTGGGCAAAATCCTGCACAATCAGCAAATCCTGCACAAACATAACATCAGGACAGCATTCTGCACAAACAGAAAAATATCCACCATCCTAAGAAACCCTAAAGACAAAATTGAGTTAGAAAATCAAGGAGTATATGAAATTCCATGTACTGCTTGCCCCACTACATACATTGGACAAACCAACAGAAGAATAAATGCACGCATTGAAGAACACAAAAACTCAGTCAAAAAAGAGGAACCAACTTCTTCCCTGGTCCAACACCTTAAAGCCACAGGACATGAAATTGATTTCAAAAAGACCAGAACTATTACCAAAACTGAACACTTTAATAACAGAATAATTAGAGAAGCCATAGAGATAGAAAAACGCCCTTACAGCATGAACAAACGAGATGATACCTCCCGCCTACCAGCCATTTGGAAACCCGCCCTTATTGACAAACGAATCCCTAACACAAAGAATGATACCAGAACCTCACAAGATGCCATCACCACACATCCACGCAAAAAGCAAACCCAAACCCACACCGATGATGAGGCACGACCACAGACCAGGAGCCAGTCCACAGCTGCATCACTGGCCACTTTGAACCCCTCCAGCACAACAAAGCCCCCACCCAAACAGAACACTCCCCCAGCCAATAAGAACACAGCCAACCCCCCAGCCAATCAGAGCACAGCACAGCCCCTAACCAATCAGAACACACCTCCACCCAATCAGAACAGCCAAGCTCCCAGCCAATCAGTTCAAACCCCCACTGGCAGTTAAAAGGAAGAAACAGCTACGACCACACATTGCTCCTAGAAGCAGAAGCCAAAAGCACCAGCCTGAAGATGACGAATGAGACTTCATCGAAACGTCGCCAAGACACTACAAATTCTACGTGGGAAAAAACCCGAAGAACCAAAGAAGACATATATACGAATGGCGTATTCGGGTCTTTTCCCATGTAAGATTGAGAGTATCTTGGTGACGTTTCGACAAGGTCCCACTCGTCATCTTCAGGCTGGGGTCTTTGGCTTCATGCTTGTGCATGACCCAAACCCAAGCCCAAACCCATCCCTCAGACAAAATGCAACCACCATCCAGAAGCCAAACCATGACAACATCATCTGTTGCTGCACCTCCCTCTGACCCCCACACAAAGCAAATGGACACACGCCATGAACACAGAACTAGACCGCAAACTCGGAGCCAAACCAAAGCCCAGTATGTTACATCACAGCCTTCTGCTCCGGACATCACATCACAGAACTTGGGAGGTTACAATGCTAAGCTCAGGATGTTACAACACAGAACTCAGGATGTCACCACACAGCCCATTACCCAGGTCGTTACAACACAAAAGACTATTGGGCACACAACCAGCACCTCAGCTATTCAGGATGTTATGAAACAGCTGAACAATCCACAAACAATAACTCCAACACAGCCAACCAACCCACCTATAGCAACTAAGCCAGCACTCCACACACCCCCACCAATATTTATAGAGAGACGGCAGCTCTGATCACACTTTGCTCGCACAAGCACGAAGCCGAAGACCCCAGCCTGAAGATGACGAGTGGGACCTCATCGAAAGCCAAGATACTCTCAATCTTACACAGGAAAAGACCCGAATATGCCAAGACCTGCATACCTGTGTAAACAGCATGTTGTCTGGGTTCACATTTCACAACAATCAATAATAGTCAATTTCTATCATATCGTATTCTACATAACAGCTTTCCTTAATTTTCTCTTCCTCCCATATTGTTCGCTTTTGCAAATGTTAGGTTAATGCAGTTCTTAATGTTTTAGTAACAAAGATGTTAAATGCAAACATTTTTCTAACATTTATCCAATTGGTAATAGCATTAATATAGAACTTTTTTTTCTAATTAGTCCTCTTAGTTGCGTTATATGTCCTGTTTTCAACATTCTCATTTAGACTTTTTCCCTACAAAATTGAAATAATTTTTATCTGTTAAGATTTTCTCAAAATTGATTTACAGTTAAATATCTAAGGTGTTTTCCTCAACAATAATCCTGCCAACAATTACATTTCTCATATCATTAAAAAGAAATACAATACTATCCAGAATAAGAAAGAAGAAAAAGAAAAACACATCTCTCTCAAACTAAAATTCATTTATATCCCCATTTTTTCGTTTTTAATTCTATTCCATTTGATATTTACCAATTAAGTAATCCATGTTATATTTTAACCATATTCAAAAAGATACTTAATCTTTAAAAATTGCATCTGGTAAGACAGTTACATTTCTCATATCATAAAAAATATCTTTTAACTCTATTCCATTCAATAGTTACTGGTTGAATAGTCCATATTGTATTTTAATCATATTCAAACAAATGCGTAATCTTAATTGTATTTCTAAATAGATACTAAAATGCTTCAAAAGAGCAATCCATTTACAAATCACAAAATAAAATATGGCATTGAAAATGCTTGTAATGAAATCATTTCACACAATCACATGTGTCCAGCAGTGGATTCAAATATGTGAACAACCGGTTCTCTGTGTGGATGCCACTTCTGGAAATCCATTCTGGGCCTGGGCAACAAAAACATTGCTACCGGTTCTGCCGAAATGGTGCGAACCAGCTGAATCCAACCACTGCATGTGTCTCAGTGTTTTGTTTCAAACTCAGAGCACTCAAAATGGCTGTTTAGAACAGAGCATATTTGTACTAAAAACTCTAATTCTTAGTTTTTAAATTTGGTAATGAAATTAAACTTGTTTAATCTCTATTCTCCTATACATGCAAAAGGAAAAACTGTTGCAAGGATAACGATCATTTTGAGCTGAAATAAAACAAAAATGTTTCTCAGTAATTGTCACTGGTATATAGAAAAATATAAATAAAATTTGTATATCCCTGAATCTGAAATTGAAATTTCCTAAATGTTATGCTGAAATATTTTTCCTCTTTAGTAGAAAACCTTAGTGTTTTGTTTTTTTCCTAAATGGTCTGCTGAATGTCACAAATACTATTCTGCCAGGAAAGAAACAGCAAAATATTGAAAAGCTTCTGCTGATCATTACATCCTGTGACAATATTTGTATGATGTTCTTATCATGTATTTGTTTGAGGTTTTGGTTTGAGGTTATGAACATGATTGGCTATCTAGCCAATTGCTTGTAAGCTATTTTAAATTCTCCTTGTTGCTTGTATTGATAAGAGTTGATAATGTCCTCAGCACATGATGCTCCAGTGGAGTGAGGTTGAATAACTTTCCAGCTGTTGGCAAAGTGTTTCTGTAGAGATCCTTCTTATTTGTCCACTTTTCTAGTCATTTTCTGTTTTTCAGTTTTCAACTAAATTGACAACAGCAAAATTCTCTTCCATTTAGAAAGAATGCATCTTGGTTGAATTCACTTAAAAGCCATAGCACTCAAGAAAAATCAATAGGTCTTATGTTGCTTTGCAACCTTGTATCTCCTGCACACTAATTTCAGACTGATCCATTATGCTCTGCCTTGAATTTCAGTTGAAGCACCATGAAGTAAAGCTTATCATTCTACCATTAAAATAATATCACTGCAATAATATTCATAGCCTCAGTATGTACAGTACCTGTATATAAAATATTAAAATTTCTGAGCAAGTGTGAAGTTTGATCTTCTTTATTAGTGGAGTTTGATATAGGAACTGAGAGAAATTATAATGGAAACATTTCCTCTTCCTCTTATTCTTGTTGAATTCTCAGAAATGCCATTCTAGCTCCAGTCTTATATCTGATTTTTTCCCCAAGAGTAACTTTTATATACTGTAATTAGAACAAGAACACTTTTCTTCTGTAGCTTGTATATTGCAGGGGTTCTGAAGAAGGGAAGAGTGAAGAGAAGGGAAAAGAGTATATGTATCATGGAAATATAAAGGTGTAAGTAAGTAAGTAAAGGTAAAGCTCTGACTGAGCTAAAATGGTAAAAGAATAATAAAAAATGCTGTTTTCAAATACTGTATGTACAAAATAATAAAAAGAATTAATATACAATTTGCTCAATGTAATGTTAAGAAATAATAAATGGATCTAATCAACTCCTATTTTGGTGCAGCCTTTAAAAAAAAAAATAGGCTTTGTACTCTAGTAAACATTTAAGTACTGAATGAATGTGAATGAACTGTGGAGCAAAGCATCCTGTTATATGATTCCACAAATGAACTATACTTCACCGCCCCACCCCCTCCACATTATCTTTGTCTGAATTAGGGAAGGGAAATATTTATTGGAACTAAATCAGCCTATTTATCTGACTGTTGCCTTGATAGTAGCTCTTTCTCTATCCCTTAAGATCATTCTCCATTCTCTCAGCAGAAGATGATGCCTGAAAAGTATATGGAGATAAACAGATAAGCAATTTCACAGGTATACATACTTTCTCAAAAGGGGAAAAAAGAAGAGAAAAATGGATAACGAGTTGATACGAATAGTGAGGTGGATCAGAAATGTTGAAAAGAAGATAGTTAGCAAATAAAATAAGTCTAGACACACTTGAGTTTTGAAATGTAGCTATTTCCAGAAGTATCAACACAACTGAAATATGAATAATGTAATATCACTGACAAAGGAAAACGACTAGAGTCCAAAAAATCATGCCTTTCTGACCAGGGAATGAGAAGGCAATCCAGATGTAACCTAGAAAGACTGACCTGCTACTAGCCATGACTGATTACCAGCTAACTCTAATTAAACCCTTGATTTGAGACAAGAAGGACTTTAGTTACAGGTCCAATTTAGATGCAATTACATTAGAACAGGAAATAATTAATCTACAAACACCAGGGCAAGTAGAAATAAACCATTTTTTATTCTTCTATACAAGTGATGTGAGTGGCCAAAAGTTTGGAAAAGATCCATTTGGGAATCTACTTGAGCTAAAATGCTGTTTACATGAGCAGCCTTACACATGAAAGAATAACAATATATTTTATCTTGTATTTATATGCCTAAAAGAAGGGGGATGTTTACAAGAAGGTTTTGCATGTTGAAGTTTGATCCTGATACCAATCTACCACAAGATTTTGACAATGAAGACACAGTATGAATGCTAGATTATATAAAATATGGCCTAGGAATATCTGTTTTATCTTCATGAGTTTATATCATTATCAAATGAAAGGAATTTGCTAATAATCTATCCATGATTTTTAACAAATACTAGAGAATAGATAACAGAATTTGAATAATAATAATAATAATAACAACAACAATAATAATAATAATAATAATAATCAAATTCTGTTATCTATTCTCTAGTATTTGTTAAAAATCATGGATAGATTATTAGCAAGTTCCTTTCATTGAATTGGTTTTCTGTTAGTTTTGAAAAGAGAGTATTAGTGGGCTAAGATAGGAATGTTCTTAGGAGATTTAGGATTGTATAACATGGTATAGTGGGTTTTAGTTTCAGGAATACCAATTCTGATTGAATGAGAAAAAATATATCCTCCACTATGGAAGAAATTACTGTTGAGATCACTTTCACTGAACGAATTCAGATGGAATTTAGGTAGAATCTGTTGGAAAATTTAGATTCCTGCAGTCAGAAGAATTCAGTGGCATAAATGCCTTTCTGTGATTCTAAGCAGAGGCATGCAATAAGAATTAAAAAAGACAAGATGGCAGTCACAACTTCCATTTATTTTGCATTTTTAATTCTTCCCTCCCTGCCCATTCACTCCGGACTTAATTCTAAAATGACTATTCTGGAATGTCAATTGTTATGTTAAATTCACTTTTTAATATTATTTCAATAATTATGGATTGCTTTTCAAAGATTTTCCTATGGTACTTGGTTTATTGAACAGTCCTTGCAGACTCTTGTCAAAATATTCTTTCCACTATCATAATATCCTGAATAATTATTTCTAATTCATAAGAATAATGCTGCTCTTCTTTTTATTTTCAAAGTTTATCTCATTTGGAATCATGTCAGTAGTTATTTTAATTGGAATAGAATAGAATAGAATAGAATAGAATAGAATAGAATAGAATAGAATAGAATAGAATAGAATAGAATAGAATAGAATAGAATAGAATAGAGGAGAGGAGAGGAGAGGAGAGGAGAGGAGAGGAGAGGAGAGGAGGGTAGGGTAGGGTAGGGTAGGGTAGGATAGGATAGGATAGGATTTATTTATTTATTTATTTATTTTATTCGGATTTGTATGCCGCTCCTCTCCGAGGATAGGATAGGATAGGATAGGATAGGATAGGATAGGATAGGATAGGATAGGATAGGATAGGATAGGATAGGATAGGATAGAGCTGGAAGGGACCTTGGAGGTCTTCTCCTGCTCAGGCAAGAAAACCTATACCATCTCAGACAAGTGACTGTCTAGTCTTTTTTTAAAAATCTCCAGTGATGGAGTGCCTATGATTTCTGGAGGCAAGCTGTTCCACTGGTTAATTGTCCTCACTTTCAGGAAGTTTCTCCTTAATTCCAGGTTGCTTCTCTCTTTGATCAATGTCCAACCATTGTTACTCATCCTTTCCTCTGGTGCTTTGGTGAATAACATGACCCCCTCTTTGTGGCAGCCCCTCAAATACTGGAATACTGCTATCATATCTCCACTATTTCTTCTTTTCTTTGGACTAGCCAAACCCAAGTCCCATAGCCATTCTTCGTATGTTTTAGTCTCCAGGCCTTTGATCACCTTAGTTGCTCTTCTCTGAATTTTTCCCAAACTTTCAACATCTTTTTTGTGATATGATGACCAAAACTGGCTGAAGTATTCAAGGTGTGATCTTACTAGGGTTTTATAAAGCGGTACTAATATCTTGTGTGATCTTGATTCTATGCCTTTGTTTATACAACCCAGGACTGTATTTTTGGGCGGCTGCTGCATACTGCTGGCACATAGTCAAGTGATAGTCCACTGGGACTCCAAGGTCCCTCTCACAGTTACTGTTTTTAAGCCAGGTCTCACCCAATCTGTACTTGTACCTTTGGTTTTTCCTGCCTAAATGTAAACTTTGTTTTTTTCTACATTGAAACTCATTTTGTTTAATAGGGCCCATTGTTCAAGTTATCTTTTTTGATCCTGAGTTTGTCTTCTGGGATGGTGGCTACTCCTGCAAATTTGATGAGTTCCCCTTCAATTCCCTCATCTAAGTCATTTATGAAGATATTGAAGAGTACTGGGCCTAAGATGGAATCTTGTGGTACCCTACTGCTTATTTCTCTCCATGTGGATGTGCTGCCATTGAGGACTACTCATTGAGTACAGTTTGCCAGGCAGCTACAGATCCATCTGGTGGTGATGTTGTCTATTCCACCTTTTTCTAGCTTACCAAGCAGTAGATTGTGGTCTACTTTATCAAATGCCTTACTGAAATCTAAGTATACTACATCCACAGCATTTCGCTGGTCTACTAGTTTAGTCACTTTATCAAAGAATGAAATAAGATTGGTTTGGCATGATTTGTTTCTAACAAACCTGTGCTGGCTACTAATTAATTTATTTGCTTCTAGTTGTTCACAGATCTGTTTTTTATTATCTTTTCTAGGATCTTCCCAGGTATTGATGTTAAACTGATTGGTCTGTAGTTTCCTGGGTTTGTTTTTTTCCCTTTCTTGAAGATGGGAACACACCAGCCCTTTTCCAATCTTCAGGTACTTCCCCAGTACTCCAGGATTTATGAAAGATGTGGTGTACTGGTTCCAAGATAACATCTGCCAGCTCCTTCAGAACACTGGGATGTAATCTGTTGGGTCCCAGTGATTTATATTTGTCAAAGTCAGATAGGTGTTCCCTTACCATTTTCTTGCTTATTTTAATTTTTGTTTCTAATTTGTCTTTTGCGTGATTTACTTTTGTATGTTGAGCTATAGTTTCTTTTTGTGTGAAGACTGTATATTTTTTAAATATCTTTCTGAATAACTCATTGAATAGGGTTTTCTAATTTGAATGAAGACTTTTGTTTCACCATGCTACACACAGATATGAATAATTTGCATTATCTCTAAATACAGAAATGAATATAGAAAAGATACATAAAGATACTTTTCAGCAAAATTCTATGCTCATTTGTCAGAATTGTTTCAGATGAGGACATATAATGTAACTATTTCATAGAGCAAGCATATCTGAAATGAGACACAATTGGAAACTCCATTTATGCTTCATTGATAAATATCTCTTTCTGCCTTTCTACATTGTGTAGAAAGGTGGAATTCTCAATGAAATATCAGTACACAAGAAATATAAGGAGGAACAATTCTTTTATTTATCTATGTTTATATTAAATAATATTTTTCTTCACATGCAAGATGATTATTCACATTAAAGGCAAAGAAAGACAAAGAGAAAGAATCTCTCTCTGTCTCTCTCACACACACAGATACACAACATAGACTTGAATAGCCTGCTGTTTTATTTCCACTTGGTTTTGGTTTTAAAGCTTCCTGGATTTTCTTTCCCCATGGGACACAATGCTGTGCTTTTCATTTCCATACTTAAGACTAGAAAAATCTGTAGTCAAATAGTCAGAACTGCCAACTTCAAAGCAGTTTTTCCATGACAACTCAACCTCAAAAGCCTAGAGATACAGAATTTGCCAATTAGCAACTCCAAAGGGGGCCATTAAGCTCTTCAAAAAACATAGGGTGTCATGGTTTAATCATTGTTTGCATTAGTCTTACCATATTAATTTGTAGAAAGAAAGTGATGATGCCCCCAAAATTGTCATTAATAATGCATATATTTTAAAGAAAAAAATCATTCAATTCTATTAATTTGTCATTAATGTTGTTTAATTAAGGCAATATTGCTCTTCATTATGCTTAAACTTATATAAATAGGCAGTTGCAAGTATTTTTGCAATATATGTATTCTATATTTAATAAAATTACTATATAGGTATTCTCAGATTCATTAGAGGATTGTCATAGTAAAATGGTTTATAAAACTTTATTTGTATTTTTATTTTTGTTAAATAGCAAGTGAAACAAAATAAATCTGTCTCTTTACTAGACTACATAAGTCTCATCACAAAATCACACACATGCAGTGCATGACATCATAAAAAATAAGGCACTTGAGGTGGTATAGTCAAATATGAATGTTGATTAGCACATGAATGCAGAAACAATTTGATTTGCTTGGTTTGTTACCGAATGTAAATGATTTAGGGTTCTAGATTACGTATATGTTAATTCTCATCTGTTTTAGTCATCCATTCTAATTCTAATTTTATAATACTTTTAATATCATTTATTCACTAGGGGGCACTACATTTGATAAAGGAGGAGATTCATGAATGACTTGTATCTGCCCAGTTTTTTGTTTAAAGAGAAAAAAACCCTGTTCAATTATTATAAATTTCATTGAACATAACACACAATTTAAGATGAAACAGTGGCAAACATGCTGTTGAAAGAAAAGTCTTCATCCTGGTTCATCCAAGCTGGGGATAAATAAACAATATGGCGACTGCTTTGGGAAGAAGGTTTCAGTTTATTGAAGAGCCAGAAAGATGGTTCTTGCAGGAAAGACCAGAGGAAAAAAGGACTGAGCACATGGGTAATAGGTTTTTATACCCTCTCTAACCTTTTGTTTGGAATAGTTTCCTGTTCCTGTGGCATAAACTTTGAGGCTATTTCCTGTGTCATGTATTCTGACCTGAGTTTAGGTGTGTCTCTCTGGTATTCTTTATGGTGATGGTTAGTCCTATTATCATATCCTGCTTCCCTGGTGATGTGGCTAATGACTCCTGGAGTTTGGGTGGGGTATGCAGATTTTAGGTCTTTGTCTTCTTGATCTCCTAGCTGGGGCCTTTCTGATGGTTTACATCTGCATTTGTATAGGGCTGGCTTCTGCTTGGGGGAGGGAGACCTGAGCATGCTTTTCTGTCTCTTTAAGATCCTAGAAGGAAATATATTTTTCTGCCCTTTTAATATTTCCTTCTCTAGGGAGCTGACTTCCCACAATGCTTTCTTTCTTTCTTTGCATATGAAGAAGATAAATATCTTTTGACACAGAAGAGGATCTTACTTTTCTAAAGTTTTCCCTAAAATAGAAGATTTTTATGGATGGAAGAAACTTTGCAAAGTGTGTATCCTGTACAATTAGATCATAATGAGACAGTCAAATATCAAACCAGTTTCCTTCAAATGTGAGCAAACTTTCAGCATATTTTATATTGATTTTGAAATTGTTACTCTATAAATGTTTTTAGATTGCTTCATCTTAGAAAATGGGACAGCATAACAAGAGAAAAATATTTCTTGAATATTAATATGAATCCATATAGAACAGTTGATTGCAATGTCCTCTATCACAGTTATTATACAAATTTATTCTTATGCCTATGCCAATGTAATATAAGCCTTTGCTTCCTGCCTCGTTTTAATTGACTTTTTGTTGTGTACTTTGTTGCCTGGAAGTTGAGCAGTTCTTGATTATTCACATTTCTGCTCTGGGAGTTGATGGCTCTCATGTATCCCATTCTCTATTCTCTATTTCTGCCCTCACTATTCTTATGGAAGTAGCTCTACCCTCATCCCGAAGCATAGGATTGGTGCTTTCTGCCAAATCTTAATTTCTTTGGATGGAGTTGGCAAGACTTGTATTCTTTCAAAACATTTTTTTTCACCAAGTAATGCAATTTTTGTGTCTTTCTCCTTGGTCATACCATCTTTTATCTCTCTTCCTCTTCTCTGAATAAGTTCTCTGATTCATCCTACCTTGTATATAAGGCCTCTGTTTTTACTCTAATGGGTTTGTTCAGCCACATTGTATATTTGCCAAGTCAAAGGATTTTAGTGGGTGGGCAAGTTCTTAGTGTTTTGGTCCCTAAATAAAGGTTAGGAAAAAGTGGTAAGGTAATAAATATTCTGGGTTACATGATAATAGCAATAAAAATAGCACTTAGAATTATACACCATTTCAAAAGAAAAGAACTGATTTCCTAAAATTAAAGATGTTCTTATTTGGTACACAGCTTCATTTATTTTAAAAGGCACCCCAGTCATTGCTTTTATCATATGAATCATTTTTTGCCTTCCTCTTTCTTCAGCCTTCCAAACATAACATTTTTTCTAGTTCATAATCCACTTAAATGCTGTCTTCTCAAGGGAGCAATCAGCTTTTATTTGATCCAGAATTTGATTGCTCTAATACTCTACGGTACTCTACCATTCCTAAAAACATAAATCAAAGATGTATCATGTTTTCTTCAATTCTATCTCAGTGTCCCATTTCACAGTCTTACATTACCCCCAGAATTGCTATGACCATTCTTATGAAATGTTTTCATTTTCCATGGTCTTATCTATCACTGCATTCTCACTATTATGCATATCAATGGTCTAATTTTCATTTAAAATGTAAAAACCATTATTTTCTTCTATATCCATAAGGACTTTCTTAAGCATTTAATCTATATAGATTTAGGGTTTGGAGAAAATGTTATGATAACTCTGTTAGCAGCTCCTTGCTCATATCTGCTGATCTTAAAAAAAGCTTACAAGAACAAAGCTAGTTAGTTCTTGGATAGAAGATAACCAGGATATCAAATGGCTATAAACTCGATTCAAACAAAGGAAGGAAGCAACAATTTACCCCTTTCCAAAAAAACATTAAAGAAAAAGTATCAAGAATTAAGCTCAACTCAAGGTTGCAGTCTTTAATTGATTTTTCCAGGTTTAATATGATAAACATACATACAGAAATAAGCATATATACATATAATGAATGAGAGATATCACTATAAAATAAAATTCCTAGTATCAATCAGGTACCACTTGCATAGATAACACCAATTTATTTTAAATAAAACTAATGATTGGACCAATTTAGTATTTGGTTCTAAAACATTGTAATTAGAGTTATTAAAAGTTAGACTGGTGATTCAAGACCCAGTAAAAAAGAAAAAAATCATGTATTTATGACAGTGAAAAATATAATGACTTGAATATGTCATTAAAGTGATCATCTCTTCCCAATTAATATTGATGTATTGCTATTGCAAAGCCTTTTAATGATCACATTACTGGGGAATTATTGCTGCTCATATAATTTGTCTTTATAATTATGTATTTATCATAGATGCAGAAGACACTTCTCCCAAGTGGCTCATTTCAAAATCCTTATTTCACTGGTTCTTAATTGAGTTCAAATATAATCCTAACAACTTCTTGTGAATAATGAATAAAAAGAAATTGTTCCATCAGTAAAAGCTTATATTTAGTGATGCACATTACTAACACAACTGCCATCTGAAAAAATAATATGTGATGAAGATCAAAGATGTAGCTATTATGGATTCATTTGTATTAGTATTCTCAAATACTATCATTTTATGCATATGGCCAGTTTAAAATTCTCTCTATGCCATTATACTCACTAAAGCTTTCCCCGATGCTTAGCTGAAATCCTATCTACTGAACTTTCAGTTGGCAGAAAACTACATTTGCATTTTCTCCCCAACATGGTGACTTGTGAAATATTGTTTTCTCAATGTCTGTGTTTTCACTGAGGCACTGGATGACTGTTAGTATATTAAACATTTATCCACCAATTTATTGGCTTTTCTGATACTTTAGTGATAGCAATAGCAGTAGCACTTAGGCTTATATACTGCTTCACAGTGCTTTACAGCCTTTTCAGTTTACAGAGTCAGCATATTATCCCCCAACAATCTGGAAGGATGGAAGGCTGAGTCAGCCTTGAGTAGTTGAGAATCGAATTCCCAAACTGCTGGCAATCAGCAGAAGTAGCCTGCGATATTGCATTCTAACCACTGCACCACCATGGCTCTTAAAACTATGATGTTGGATGAAGACTAGGACCATGGAGCCATGCACAAAATCAGACTTTGAAAAAAGTAGATTCAGAGGCATAAAAAGTAGATTGCAGGCATAAATATTGGAACTGGAATAAGTAGCTAAAGAATGGAAGATGGAGGAAGTCTGAAAGGAATGACCACAAAAAAGTAGGGGAATCAAATAGAATTATGAAACTGTTGGGTAGGACTAGATATGAATGGAGATTGGATAGAATGTAGGAAAGAAAGAGATGAGGAAGACGGTTTAAGAAAAAGAAAGAAACAGCATAGTTTGGACTATACATACTATGACACTGTCATAGAAATGAAGAAAGATGAGGGAGCAGAATCATATGCACTAGCAAATTCTCCTTAGAAATAGTTAAAGAAGGGGATAATGGAGACTGCAACCCCTCCCCTCATCTGCATCAGTATCCCAAGTAATGCATTCTTGAGGTCATGTGGCAGAAAAGTGTTGGAAGAGAAGAGAGAACTCTTGGGAGTTCTTGGGAGTTAAGAAATCAAGATTTTTCTAATATTTCCAGGTGAGGTATGGCAAACTGCAGATGGTTCTGTGAAACAGAAGCCAACATCAGTGAGCAGAGTGGTTTCTCAGAACCTCTCGAGATAAGAAAACTATGGGAGGCCACCCATTTGAGCTTTGGGTGAACCTCCTTATGAGGGGATTGCAGGACAATGTTAATAAAGGAATTACAAATGTAGAACAAATTCCATCTGGTAAGACAGAGAAAGTGCAGTATATTAAACTAAATATTGAAGTATAATTTCTCAATTAACACTTAACAATTTTAAGAGGAAAGGGAAAATCTTGGCTTTCCATTTTTCCCCATTTGATCAGCACCAGCACTAATGGAACAGTGATTTGATACTATAGCAAATGGCAAAAATATTTATTATAATCTATCTAGGAACTGAGAACCAATTTGGTGTAGTTCTAAGGCATCAAGCTAGGAATTAGGATACTATGAATTCTAGTCCTGCCTTAGGCAGGAAGCCAGTTGGGTGACCTTGAGCCAGTTACTGTCTCTCAACCGTAGGAAGCAGGCAATGGCAAGCCATTCTGAAATGTTCCCATTTCAAACTACAGGAACTGTATGTTATTGCAACGTGCTCTCCATGTGTACTTTTTCCCACTTTACCAACACCCGCTCCCAACAAAATAATTCATGCTATCTGAGAATGGTATAGTTCATATTACCTTTTATGTCAGTATATTTTTCAATACAAATATATCAAAAGTAAGGTATAAATAAAAAGATCAACTTTGATTTTAATAAAGCATAAATCAGGTCTATATGATGCCAAAAATATTTCATTTTTTTAAACAGAAAGCTATCTGAATATTTAAGGAATGACAAGGAAGCTGGAGCTAATATTCTTGACTGAAATAATATGCATTACTGTAATGGAAAGGGTGTAGGTCTATACATATGTTGTATTTAGTATGTTTAAATGTGTACACTTTGAGAGCAAGCAACTAAATTTCATTTTTAATGTGTGCCCTTGTGCCCACAGTTAAAAATGACAATAAAGGTTATCTATCTATCTATATATCTATCTAATCTGATAAGGAAAAATACAATTATCTGAGGCCTTCATCTTTTCTTTCAGCAAAAAAATTATTTCCAACAGCTGCAGTGTGGAGAACAACAAAACTAAGGGTGCAATTTACTTTCAAATAAAAGATTGCCAGATAACCTTTGCAGCAAAATTCTAGACTTGTCCATTCAATCAGAACTAAGTCCAATTTATTTCAGTATTTCCCTAGATAAGGTATCAAAGAGCTGCACCCTTCGCTGATGTTATTATCATAAATCAGTTTGTTTGCATGATTGGCTATTGACATGAATTCACCATGACTTGATTCTGGGATATGTTTTTGTGTATGCATTTTGAAAGTGACATACATTTGGAATAAATCTTTCCAAATATATCAACTGAGTCATGGTGAAAATGTATTCATGTCTACATTTTTCTTCTCCTGAAAGTAATTGTAAAGGCCTTGCTACTGTTTTTATTTATCTTAAATTATACAACTACTATTTTTATTAAGTGAGGAAGTATTCATTTTACTTATCCTGTCAATAGATATGCCAATTTCAGCTGCATATGATTAAAACTCACCAAATTATTGATTTTAAAAAATAGAAGCAACTGATGCTGAATTCCATGTCCATATGTTACTTGGCATAATATATGTGGTATGTAAGTAAGGTAAACATGTAGTCATTTGAATTACAAGAAAAAAAATCAACTATGTCTAGAGAACATGAATAGATTGTGTAGAAGATAAAAATAATTGTGCATCATAGTGAAATAAACTATATTAATAATGTTATTGCAAAACAAAATTAGATGTTATAAAGTTGATTTCCTATATGCAGAATAGTTTCTATGCCTAAATACTTGATGATCAGTCATAATCAGAGAAAGCAAAAAAGGGACCCATTATGTTTCTTATCAAAAACAAATGAGTTTCGATAGGTTTTGCTCCTAAAAATCTTGAGATTGACCCAATCATCAGAAGATCACTGCTGTCATTGAACATATCATTTGTTGAATTCAGATTCATTTCAGAAAGGAAGGGAGAGGGAGATATAAACAAACATTTAACTAAATAGCAAGAAGAAATGGTTCTAGTTAAAGAATACTTTTAAGTGCTGATTTTCCCCCTTAGCCATATTCTAGAAAACTAGCTTTAATGCACAAAATTGTCAGTAGCTTAGAATACCATGCTACTCTTCATCAACAACTCTTCCTCCATCCACTGATCCTCCATCATCTGTTGCAATTGGTAGAATTAATTGTTTTTAACGTAGAATTTTACGATCCAAGAAGATCCTCTAACTAGCTTTAAATAAATCTTAATAAAAGAAAGGGGGAGGGGAGGAGAGGATAGGGTTATCAGTATGAAAAAAATTGAAAACTGAAAGATCCTGACTGAGTAAAGTCTGCCTAAATCCAGGCTCTCTTTGAACTACACCCAGATAAATGGGGATTAACACTGGACAAACAATTAAGCAGAAAACAATACTCTAATCAACATACTACCAAGGAGAACTCCATATTTCTACTTACACTGGCAGGGCAAGTTACTGTACATAAAAGAGGAGCAAACCCCCACTTGCTAGCACTGCTGATGTTACCTAGTTGGGCAACTAAACCTTTGCAAGCAAATAATCAAGCTCAGAGAGCACCAAGGATCCAACAAAATAAATCTTGGTTGGATGGCATGGGGAAAAAAATGAACCTGGTAATGTTAAGCTCTTTTAAACAGTTTATTAAAGGATCTGTGCTGTGTAAAAAAAGAGACATTGCTGTGTTTTATATTTTAAAAATATAAAATCTATCACCACCTGATTTATATAACATCCAGAACTATTGAATGCAAAGGTTCAGAAGATTTGCCAAGCCTTGGTATTGGATTAATTTTCTTTAGATTTTTCTTGTTAGAATTCTACTGCTGAGTAATGAGTTGTGCAAGATTCAGTTACAAACATGGAAAGAATACAACTGCAACTTAATTTTTTTTAATGTACAATGTTCTAGCAGTGCACACATCTGTACTGGATACCAATGTATTAAGGAACTGAAAGCTGTCTGCAAGCTATACTAGCAATGCTTTGGATGGCATTTAAAAATTTAAAGTCAGTAATTAAGAATTCCTTATATATTTGTTTTTCTTTAAAAGCTATTTATGTTGTTAGTGTAAAATCTTTTTTTTTTTTTTTTTTTTTTAAAATTCTTTTATTAAAACAACCAGCATTGGACATAAAAACATATTATGCAGCAATCAATATGATACCTGGTATACAATACTAAGTATTCGTCTTTGAAAAAGTCTGAATTAGTAAGCCTTTTCCCCCCCCCCACCCCTCGCGTCTAGTCTCAACTATACTCCTGTTACATTTTATTTGATTGGCGTTTCTTCTATCTGTTTCGAAATTAATGTGGTCAACATGAAACATAAGATCTTATTGCTAAACAACCCTCCTAGAACATAGCATACAACATTAGGTATTAATCTTTGTAAACATCTGTTTTAGTAAACGTTCTACCCTCCTCCCTTGCATCTTCAAGTATAATCCGAATACATTTTGTTGGATTGGTGTTTCTCTTATATATGGTCTATCTACTGTTTCTAGTCTATCGCCTATTGTATGTTTGCGCTTCTGACTCGATTTCATCCCATTACTAGTGCAATCTTTTATAGTCCCTAACCAGAGGTCCTGGGGTGAGAGTTTCATATCCTGAGGTAGAAATTCAGTCTATTTTAGCCATATTAAAGCAAACATCATTAGTCATAAGGTTATGTTAAGAGGTATTAGTTATAGAACATATACATTCAACATTGGGTGTTAGTTTTTGTAAACCTTTGATTTGTTAACCCTTCTTCCCTCCTCCCGTCGAGCCCTAGCTGAACGCCAGCTGCATTCTGTTTGATTGGTGTCTCTCTTGGATATAGTCTATCCAATGTTTCCAGTCCATCACAAATTGTTCATTGGAGCGATTTTTCAAATATGCCGATATTTTTGCCATTTCCGCCAGATTTGTTACTTTCACAGTCCATTCTTCAATAGGCGGTATTTCTGGATTCTTCCAGTACTGTCCCACCAATAATCTTGCTGCTGTAATTAAGTTCAAAAATAAAGTTGACTCTGAGGTAGTGATATCCTCTGTGATCCCTAACAAAAAAGCCTGAGGTAGAAATTCTATACGCTTTTTGAAAATAGTTTGGAGTGTCCACCATATCTTCCTCCAGAATGCTTTGATTTTTCTGCATGCCCACCATATGTGAAAGTAAGTAGCCTCCCCATCTCCGCACCTCCAGCATTTGGGCTGGGTGCCCGGGTAGATGAGTGATATTTTTTTCGGGTCCAGATGCCATCTATAGAACATCTTGTAGAAGTTTTCCCTTAAGTGTTGCGATTTCGTGAATTCTACATTCCTCACCCAGATTTTCTCCCACGTGTCTATGGCGATAGGGTGTCCGAAGTCTTGCGCCCACTTTATCATACAGTTCTTGACTAGCTCGGTTTCAGAGTCCATTTCTATCAGAGTGCTGTACACTCGTTTGATGTGCCTAATCCCCTGTTCTCTGATCTGTTTAATTAGGTTCTCGTCGTTCTGGGAGAAGCCCTTCTTCCTGTCTTCACGCCACCTTGACTGTAGTTGTATATATGATAGCCAGTTACTTCCTATTCCTCTGTTTGCTAGCATTGCTTGAGGTTTCAAGAGGAACCTGTTTTCTTCTCCCAGTACAAGTTCACTGTAGGGCACCACTCCTTGCCCTTGGGATGTGTTCATATCCCCTGTTGCGTGTCCAGGGATCGTCCAGATGGGAATCTTGTCGTGTAGGAGGTGCTTATATTTCTTCCAGACCCATAGCAGTGGGATTCGTAGTGGGTTCTCCTTGAAGTTCCTATCTGCCTTTTTGTCGTATACTAGGTATGCGTGCCAGCCGAATCGTAGACCATGCCCCTCAACATTCAGAACTCTATCATTTGTCATGTTGATCCAGTCACTAACCGCCACCAACGTTGCTGCATAGTAATATAGCTTTAGATTAGGCATTTTGAGTCCCCCTCTCTCCCTTGCGTCTTGGATGATTTTTAGTTTCACCCTCGGTCTCTTGTCGTCCCAAATAAATCTGTTGATGCCTTTCTGCCAATTGTCTAAGTCCGCATCCTTCTTGAGTATGGGTAGCATTTGAAAGAGAAATAGACATCTGGGTAGTACATTCATCTTTACTGTCGCTATCCTGCCGAGCAGGGACAGACGTAACGATTTCCACCTTTCCAGGTCTGCTTGTATCTTATTCCACAGGACCTCGTAGTTATTCTTGTATAATTTCGCGTTTGTAGATTCTATCTCCACTCCTAAGTATTTGACTTTCTTGACGATTTCACAACCCGTTATTCTTTCCAGGTTCCGTCTTGCTTTGTTGTCTAGGTTTTTGGCTAGCATCTTTGTTTTTGATATATTTACTTTGAAGCCTGACACCCTACCATAGTCCTCCATTATCTCCATCAATTTCCTTGCTGACTGTGCTGGTTGCGACATTGTCACCAGCAGGTCATCCGCAAAGGCACATAGTTTGTATTCTTGTTGTTTAATCTGTATGCCCTGTACATCCTCTGCCGCTCTTATTCTGTTCAGTAAAATTTCCAGTGTTAGGACAAATAACAGGGGGGACAGCGGGCAGCCCTGTCTCGTGCCTCTCTCTATATTAAATGAGTCTGTTAAGTCTCCATTGACAATGATCTGGCCTGTTTGTTTCTGGTAAATTGCCGTTATGGAGTTGAAGAACTGTGCTCCCATTTTCATCTTCAGGATCAAGTTCGTCAGGAACGGCCAGTTCAGTCTGTCGAAGGCTTTTTCTGCATCCACAAACATTAGAGCGGCGGGTATCTGGTTGTGCCTTTGCAGGTACTCTATTATGTTCAACAGCTGCCTCACGTTGGTTTTCATCTGGCGTCCTTGTATAAATCCCCTTTGGTCCGGGTGTATTGTTTTTTGTAGAACAGTCATTAGTCTATTGGCCAAAATTTTTGTGAAGATTTTATAGTCTGTGTTTAGTAGTGAGATGGGCCTGTAGTTTGCGGGCTGTGTGTCGTCTTTCCCCTCCTTTGGGATTAATGAGATGTAGGCTGTTTTCCAGGATGGTGGGACCTGGCCTCCTTCTTGAATGCTGGCAAATAGCTTTCTGAGGGGTTCTAGCATCTCCTCCTGTAGGTGCTTGTAGTAGATCGCTGTCATCCCATCCGTCCCAGGCGATTTTCCTGCTTTCAGTTGTGTGATCACTGAGTGTATTTCCTCCTTTGTGATTGGGGCATTCAGAGCTTCTCTTTGTGTGTCGGTAATCGCCTGTATCTTTTCGTTTTGTAGGAATTCCTCTATCTCTTTGTCTTGTATCTTATCCTCGGCATATAGTTTCGAGTAGAACTCTGTGAAGGCTGTCTTGATGGTTTTTTGTCAGAATTCTAGCTTGCCTTTGTATTCTATCTTTTCAATTATGCGGGATTTCTGTTTCTTTTTAGTGTAAAATCTTAGAAGTAGGTGCAAGGAGGTGGCAGAGGGTCTGGAAACAACTTTAATGAAAACACTTTAATAAAAAAAACCTCTGCTTTCTTAAACTGAATCATTGTTTTGTGCTTTAGCACAGCTTCACAATCATTCTGTAGAATTACCACTGAAGTGCTATTTCAGTTTAAGAATTCATCCCTTGTAGACACACTTCTTGAGTTCCTCTCCAACAAGTAGCAGCCATTAACTATTCTGTCCTTTCAAGCTCTAATATCAATAGCAGTTACATTAAGCACTGTTTACCTTGTTTAACAGTCAGACATTTATAATGTCAAAATTAATGGAATTGCCAATCAGGGAGGCCCATTACATGTTAAGATATGCAGATGAGATTGCATAGGAGAGCTATTGTCTTCAAAATGAGCACCAATTTTAAAATATTTTTTTCTTTTTCTTTTTTTTTGTTGGAGAAAGAATATCTTATTACAAAACGGCTAGCTTCAAAAAATGCACAGTTATCAGCATTAGGTTACAGCAAGGGCAGTAGAAGCAATGGAAGCAAAATTCTAAACATGTTGAGTCACAATTTTGTTTGATTAATTTAAGCACAAATACCGTAACATAACTAGATTATCAATGTCAAGAACAACATGTATCAATTATCGTTTTTTTAAAAAATAGAAAAGAGATAAAATAAATTACAATTATAGGAAAAGTGAAAGAACTACATTGATGAGACATTCCTAGGGCAGAAGTTCTTCGTCTGATTTCCTTAGGAACACTACCACCTTGAAAAATATTTTTTAATATGAATTTGTATATGGATCATATTTAAAAAATAAAGCATTCCTATATTCAGGATATAACTTTGCAATTCAGATTTCCATCCTTAGCTGATCCTGGCTAAACATTATATTATTTTTTTATTCTTGTATATATAAAATACTACTACTACTTCTACTATTTACTACTACTACTACTACTACTACTTCTTCTTCTTCTTCTTCTTCTTCTTCATCATCATTTTTTTTTGCAGTGCTCCATATTTGTACCTAAGGCAGGGGTTCTCAACCTTGGCAACTTTAAGACTTGTGGACTTCAACTCCCAGAATTCCTCAGCCAGCTTTGCAAGTCTTAAAGTTGCCAAGGTTGAGAACCCCTGACCTAAGGGCTAAAGCTTGTTTGACATCTCTACATACTACATGCATCATTTTGATGACATACTTCAATATCCCTGATTATTAGCATTCAATTATTACAATCAATTACCATGGATGATTTACCTAAAAGACTGAATAGACAGCTTAGCAAGAGGAACATTAACTTTGGTAGCATGGTGAGATATATACAGCACTTAACAAAACAGTTATATAACAATCACAATAAAAAGTTGGAAGGGATCTTGGAGGTCATCTAGTCCAACCCGCTGTTCAGACAGGAAACCCTATACTATATACACTTCCCTCCATGTAGATGCGGTTCCATTGAGGACCACATGCTCAGTACGGCCGGTCAGCCAGCTATGGATCCATCTGGTGGTGATGCTGTCTAACCCACATTTTTCTATCTTATCAAGTAGTAGTTTGTGGTCTACTTTATCAAATGCCTTACTGAAGTCCAATTAAATTATATCCACAGCTTTGCTCTGCTCCACTAATTTTGTCACTTGGTCACAGAATGTAATAAGATTTGTCTGGCAGGATCTGTTTTTGACAAACCCATGTTGGCTTGTGGTAATGACTTTGTTTGCCTCTAGGTGTTTGCTGATTCATTGCTTGATTATCTTTTTCAGAATCTTCTCAGATATTGAGGTCAGGATGATAGGTCTATAGTTTTCTGGATCCATTTTTTTCCTCTCTTTTGAAGGTAGGATCTACATCAGCTCTTTTCCAGTCTTCTGGTGGTTCCCTAGTGCTCCAGAATCTTTGAAAGATATAGTTCCGTAGTTCTGAGATCACATCTTTGGTGTAATCCTTGGGGTGTAATCCATTTAGCCCTAGTAATTTGAACTCATCAAGGGTAGACAGGTGCTTACTTACCATTTTCTTGCCTATCTTAACTTGTGTTTCTAGTCTGTTTTTTATGGTACTGTTTTTGATAGGTTGGACTTTCCCTTTGTGTAAAGATGGATGCAAAAAACAAGTTATGTAGTTCTGCTTTCTCCCTGTGCTTGTCACCTTTGTGCCACTTACTCCCACTAATGGGCCAATCATTTCCTTAACTTTTTTCTTGTTTTTTACATGTTGAAAGAAGCTTTTTTTGTTATTTTTGACTTTTGTCACAAGCCTTAGTTCATTTTGAGCCTTAGCTTTCCTCTCTTCATCTTTGCAGGCTCTGGCTATTTGCTGATATTCTGCCTTAGTTATGTGCCCCTCATTCCACTTTTTATACTTGTCCTTTATGATAACAATCAATGGTAAAAATGCAAGTATAAAATAGTAATCAAAAACACAAAACAGGGAACTGAAATATTTACTTTAAACAGTCAATTAAACAAATTGTTAAATATATATTAAGCATATTCTATAAATAAAGTGTGGACGTCTGTCACAGAGGATGTAAAAGAAATCAGGATTTCTCTCCAGTTGGGTAAAAAATAATATCTTGCTTGAAGATAAAACAATGTTGTAGGGACAATATGATTTTTCATATAACCTGATATGATTCATACCAGTTTCTGTCTAAAACATCAAATAGCCAGAATCTATATGGGTGGTTACCAGAAATTTATAATCTGTAATTATTACACTCACAATGAAGAAAAATTATTCCTCTTGGCTCCTGCCTAAAGCAACTATTTGATTAATCCCAGCTTTGCACTGCTTTCCAGTAAAATGGCTTTCTAGTAAAATGACTGAGAATTGGTCATGTGGCATATTAAGTCAAGCCAAAGCTCAGTGCATGAAAATTGGTAGTGGAGACAACATTGAATACAACTTTGGAGGATACTTGAGAACATACACCTCTGTTCCACTTTCAGTGTAATAACACTGTCCATTCAACAATCTCTACCTTGACATAAGTAAAAGCTGGCCAAAAACATTGTTAAACAGAAACAATAAACAAATAAACCTATTATTGAATATTTATTGTGGAATTAAGTTATAACTAGTGCAATTTGATCCATGTTTCTTCACTGAATTTAATCATGCTTACTGCCAGAAAAGCATACTTTATGTTTAATATATCTAAATATATTTTCTTCCAAAGAAGAAAAAGACTTTATTTTATATGCTGGAAGAAGAGACTCAAATTTAATAAGTTAATTGGAATTAGAATAGATTTTCTGTTGGTCTGGTATACATAATTAAAAGAAAGTTCCAATGCATGGTTTTAGGTTAATAAAATTGGTTTTAAAAAGAGTACTGAAATTAAATTTAGCAAATATTTATGTTCAAGAAAAAGAGGGAAAGAAAATAAAGTTATTGATCTTTCTTTTTCCTCTATTTTTATATATAATACTTAAGTAATTACTAAAGTTTGAAAAATGTTACTGAAAGTGAATTTGAAAGTATGTATGTTAAAAAAGAAGCTAAAAAGAAACATTAGAATTAATTAATTTTAGTTATAAAGATGACATTTTTAAAGAAATGTTGAATCTTAAAATAAATATAACAGTTTTCCCTTTAATGTCAAAGAATTTGAAAGAGTATAGTGATTTTTATTAAAATAGGTGATGATAATTTAAAAAGATTAATAAGTATAAATAGAAATATATATCATTTCTCACAACAGGGGGAAATGAATTTGGTTAATGTGGCAGTGTAAACTGTTTTAAACAAAGACATAGTCTTGTGGAACATTGCTTCTGTTTTTTATGCTTAAAATAGAAAAAAATGAAATCTGGAATTTAATTTGAAGATTTTACAATTGTGTAGTTATAGAACAGGCTTGTGATAATTATAGGTAATTATAGGTAATGTAAAAAGTTGAAGCTGTAATTTTTGGAATGCTAATGTAGTTGGAAAGAGACAAAAATCAGCACTTTTGCCTCTTTTTTTCTGTCATTTTGCACCCTCTCCCCTTTTAATCTTTATTTCATTGTATTTTATGCTATAAACTTTAATACAACTATAAAAATGTTCGCTTCCTTGTACAAAAAATCAGATACCAAATCCCTTTCTCTGTTGGATATAGAGAAAAATGTTGGTAATTTATAAGATTGAAATAGAACTCATGAACCAACTATGATCAAAGTGGGGAAAATATGGAACCATTATAGTTTCCCAATAGAATCTGATTAAAGTTTAAAATGAGGGCAAAAGTTCATTCTCCGAGCTTGTGGGTTGGTTTCCCAAAAAATTGTTACTGGGCTAAGTAACATCTTCAGCAGTGTTTAGGGGATGTCTTTGTCAGTGCTTTTCTATTTATAAGGGCTTCAGGTGTGGGTGTGTCAAGTGAGGGTCTTGTGATGAGTCATCAGAAGAGCTTGTGATGGGTCTTATAAGAGGGAGGTTACTTCATATCATGGTTGTTGGAGGGTGTGAATTATCAGGAGTTAGGGGTGAGTCATCAGTGAGAGGCTGGTAATGGGTCTTGTGATGGGGATCCTGGTTTTTAATTGACATGAAGTTTGCCCCACATAGAAGTGGTTGCAATCATTACAGTTGATTTTGTAGATAACATTGTTTCTTTCATCCTTCTGTGTCTTGTTTTTGATTCTGGATAATTCCTGGAGGAGTGTGACTGTGGTTTGTGGGATATCATTATTCCTAGGGGTTAGAGAATTCTGGCTGTCATTTCTGACACTCCTTTTATGTGTGGTAGGGTTAGGTTTTGTGTGGCAGTTGCTGTGTGGTGTGTTGTGGTTTGGGTGCTGTGTATTGGAATATGAAGTTTTTCAAATAGCTATTATGGAGAAAGATGTCAAGCAACTATTTCTCTTCTGCTTTTCTTAGTGTTTGGTGCTGCAGTGTTTCCTGGCCCTTCTGAAGAGGGTCTGGGGCATGCCCCAGCAATGGGGTGGTTGCTTGCGAAAATGAGGATCTAGTCTGTGTGCATAAGTTTGCAGTAGATGCAGATTTCCAGTTCTCCATTGTCTAGTCTCCTTACCTCAATATCGAGGAATGGGAGTCTGTTGTCTGTTTCCTCTACATGTGTAAATTTGATCCCAGGGAATACGTTGTTTAGTTATGTGATGTGTTTCTTTAATTTCAACTTCCAATTGGAGACAGCACCAACTCTCAACCAACCCATGCAAGCCCCTCTCCCTCCCCAGCAGTTCATCTTCCAATGACCCTGATCTGATGTAATTTCCCCATCACAAGACCCATCATCAGCCTATCATTGATGACTCATTACAAGATCCTCACTTGACACACCCACACCTGAAGCCCTTATTGATAGAAGAGCACTGACACAGACATCCCCTAAACACCGCTGAACATATTACCTAGCCTGGTAATGAAATGTTCAGAAACCAACCCACAAGCTTGGAGAATGATCCTTCACCTTCATCCTATATCCAAGCTACAGATATTCACCACTATTGTAAAGTTTAAATTTTTGAATAACTGAGAAGACTAACAAAATGAAAGGAAAAATAATATATGTTTATAGTAGTGAAATTTCTACCTTCTAGTGATACAAACAGTGAGAAAATGCACTTGGATTTCAAGTTCTGTTGGTAAAATAAAATATGTTTCTGACTATTATCTCACTTTGAGATATTCAAGAGTGATCTGCCAAAACTATGTATAGCTGACAACTAAATGGAAGGGGGGAGAAAGCAAAATAATCAGCATCTTCTATGAATTAAATTTTAAGCCATTATTAGATAATGTTTTAGAAAAATAGATTTTGGTATTATTAGCATAATACCCATCTGATATCTTTTTGATAATATCCCCACATGGTTTTATGTAAATATCAATTTCAGAAGATATGTAGTTTTAAATACTGAAGAGAGTCCTGAGAGACATCATATAATAAATATAACTTTGAAGAGAACTATCTCAAGATGAATCAATCAAAGGAATGGAACAAATCCCAGATCTCCCAGGCAATCCAAAAAGATGTTTGGACAGTTACAGAGATGACCTTAGAGCAAATATGCAGAAACAATCTTGAAAACAAAAGGATGTGTTAAGGTTGGGTAACAGAAAATATAAGACAGAATCTAAGAGTGTCCATGCCTTAATTCACAGGGTGAATAAGAGAAAGGGAAGAAAAAATACAGGTTTTCAATGTTTTGTTATTATGGTCTATATTAATAGAGTTCCAGTTAAACATATTGAGTGTGTTTCCTGACCTTGAAGGGCTGGCAATAACATTGATGATATGGAAAGCTGCTAAGGCAGTGATAGCGAACCTTTTAGAGACCGAGTGCCCAAACTGCAACCCCAAATCCACTTATTTATCACTGGATGCCAGGTGGGCATGGCCCACTGGGTGGTCATGGCTGTGGTGGTCATGGCAGACTGGGTGGGTGTGGCCACGTAGGCATGGTCACCTTGACGTTGCTTGTGGGGAGGGATGCCTGTGAGGGCTGGGCAGGGTTGGGGGAGATCCAGGGAGTCTCTGGCAGGGGGGCAGTGGGCAGGAGGCTCATCCTGCGGGGTGAGGTGAGGCAAGGCGAGGCAGGGTGGGATGCCATTGTCGCAGGGCAAGGCGAGGCAGGGGCTGGGGCAGCTTCTGCCTGACACCATCAGCCCCTGCACACAGAGGCCAGCGAGCACATGAGGGGCCAACAGTGTCCATCAGCAGCCACAGCCTGCCAGCCCCTCAACCGGCACATTCTGGGGCTCTGCAGCCCACCACCAGCAGTTCAGAGAAACCGCCTCTGAGCTGGACGGCCTGCTGACAGGTGAGGAGGCAATGCAGTGCATTATGCCCAGGAAAAGGAGAGCATGCGAGGCCAGAAGGGATGGGATGGGGGGAGGGAAACCAGCTGTGCTGGGATGCATCTGGCCATGTGGGACCTCAGCGAGTTAGTGGGTGGTTGATTGAAGAGGGATGGTTGCCATCTCTGGGGCATGGCACGCGTGTCCACAGAGAGGGCTCTGAGTGCCGCCTCTGGCACGCATGCCATAGGTTCACCACCACTGTGCTAAGGTATCATAACTCCCCACACCAGCATATTCTATACCAGCTGAAGCTTCCAGGTACTCCTCTAGGTCAGCCCCATGTAGAAGGAGGTAACCAGGGAATGAGCAGAGACTCTTCATCCAGGAATGTTTTGGGCATTGCTGATGTGCCATATGAAATTGTGCCAGAGCCCTCCTAAACCCATGGAGAATGTGCTGCATTAGTCCAACTTGGAAGACATGAGTGAGTATAAGCAAAGCATCCCTATCCACGAATAAGCATAATTCTTGGTTACAACTACCATTTGCTGCATGAGCAGGAGCTAGGAATGCAGAACTTCTAAACTGTTCACTGCTTCTGAATGGAGGAATGTGAAGCTCCTCCAGAAGCAACAGTTTGAACTTCTAGATTGAGATTCATAAGGGTCCCAAATTTACAACCACTTAATTTTGGTAGAGTAAAGTTGAAATATGATGTTCTCTATCCAGATCAGTTTCAAAAGCATGCAGCTTGAGTTTGCATGATTTTGATAAGAGTGGAAAAAATGAAATCATCTCCATATCTCAAAAATTGTAGAAAGTATTTTATCAGGAGGAATTAACTATAATTCTTCAAACCTCTGGCAGCTGAAATTGTCATTTCAATCTCTGTGTGAAAATTGGATTCTTCACAAATGCGTACTACATACAAATTGAATTCCCTTTGTCCCCATCTTTCTGTGAACACTGGAGGTTTTGAAGGAGAAATTGGATGACCATTTGTCTGAAATGGTATAGGCTTACCTGCTTAAGCCGAGGGTTGGACTAGAAGACCTCCAGGATCCCTTACAACTCTGTTATTCATCTTCTGTAATACAGAAGAATACCAGGAAAATTAAAGGGTTACCAAATTGTCTAGGCAATGCAGACCTACATCCCTGTCTTTCAGTATTTAATGCAGCACAGAGCACAATGATCAAGAGAATCAGCTGGTTGCCTAGGCAACGCAGGAACAATCCATGCTTTCTAGCATTGTGCTACAGCATATTAGGGAAAGGAAAGGAAGTATCTTGCATTGCTTAAGCTCAAAAATGCAACCGTATCTTTAATTATTTTCATTGAATTTGGTTGGAAATCTTCCAAAATAGTTTTTTCTGTTATTTTTATTTATTCTTTCTTTCTTGATTTATCTGTATTCATTTTCTCTTACAAACTATGAATCTGAAATCACAGAAGTCTACCTGCTATTTTAGGCATATGTTATGTGGACCAACTTCTCTGCATTAACATTTCAAAAACCAGGCATAATCCCAAGAAAAAATATTCAATCTAAATATAATATATGATTGTCAGATGGTTACATTAAACCACTAAATTTTCTCAAGTGTAACCCATGTAGCTTGAATAAATAATAAAATTCATTATGAAAGGTATAAATTAATTGCAAAATCGGGAAATCCATAGACTTGCATTTACCAAGTTTTAGAAAATAGAATATTTTAAGCCATGTTCCTGTTGCTTCATAAATAGTTAATTAAAACTTCTTTGTTTTCACCAAGTCATTATTTTTTTCCTACAAAGGTCTAGAAATTGCTTTTATAATAGATTTTTATTTTAAATAAAGCTGTGTGGTTGTTGTATTGTGATTGGTGACTCAGTTGCCATAACTGTTTTTTATGTGTTTTGCCTGGTTTCCATAGTGAAAATAATATAAATCTATACTCTACCTTAGTTAAAAAAAACTGTGAGCAATGACAGTGTTTTTGCTGAATTGCAATGAAAAGAAATAATGAAGTGGTATGAAGAGACATAAATGTTGTGGGGGAAATGCTGACAAGTGGCACAACAAAATAAATACAGAAAATATACTGTACCATTGTGCTGTATTTCAGTGGGTATGTACCTTAAAACAAAGTCTTATCTCTGTCTTCCCCCATTTTTATAACAGCAGAATCTACACAAAGCTAGAAATGATGCTCAGCACAGTGTAACTGATGCTCCCATGACATTGCTACCAGTCAGCCTAAAGCTCATCCTTTAACCTTATCTGACACAAACAGTGTCTTCTTGTATATTAGGGTATATCAGAAATTGCATTATGATACATTAAGTTCATAATCACCTGATACTAATCACAGATGATTGGTGCAGAATCACCAAATAAGGGGATTCAATACCATTCATCATAGAGGATGGATAGATACATTCAACAGCATAGACAACAATGCTCATTGACCCTGCTGGTATGTACACTACTCTGTTGTTCATATCACATGTGAGTTAGAGATGTGAGGATATTTTTTTAGATTTTTTTAAATCCTGCCTTTATTATTTTTATAAACTCAGAGCTGTACCCAGCTCTCTTTCATGCTCAAGGTGGGATTAAAATTCATTTTTCATTGTCATGTAAAACTGACCAAAATGTGTTGAACAAAACTGATTTGCTGGACATGTGTACAACTTTCTCTTTGGAAAAAATATTGGAAGAATTTATATTAGGGCATTCTTAATTCAGCTTTTAGAGAATTAAGAAAGTTATGCTAACTATAACTCTAAGCCACTGCTGTCCTTTAAGGATATAAATAGAAGACTTGGTGAAAATTTAACTTCTTTTTCTAAAGAGAGAGAGAGAGAGAGAGAGAGAGAGAGAGAGAGGGAGGAAGGAAGGAAGGAAGGAAGAAGAAAGAAAGAAAGAAAGAAAGAAAGAAAGAAAGAAAGAAAGAAAGAAAGAAAGAAAGAAAGAAAGAAAGAAAGAAAGAAAGAAAGAAAGAAAGAAAGAAAGAAAGAAAGTAAGTGAACAGAGATTAGCATTGTGAACAAGAAATAAGAAAGATGATCCAGACTATCAAAAGTCATGTAGGTTCTGACAAGTGATGGGAAACTATCCAAAGTAGGAGAGTTCTATGTATGGTTCACTGGATTAAATGCCACCCTATGGAAGGGCAAGATGATAACTGGATGGCAGAATATAACAAAAGATAGAGAAAAAAGATAATAGTACCAAACAACAGAATACTACTATTACAATAAGTAATAACAATAGAACACAACATCCTCCTGAATTGCAACTAAAAAGCTCAGGGTAAAATGTCTTCCCAAATGTGAATAGATGTAAACAGTAAACAAGACAATATCCAGTGCTACCAAAAACCAGAGATGGTCTAATTCCTTTATTTTTCCAAAACCTATATTGGGTCTAAGCTATTAGAGTATTCATTTTACAGCTAAGAAAAGGGAATATCAATACTGCATTTATGCTAAATAATGTTTTATATTTATTTCTATTCTATTCCATTCTACACTAGCACTGATGATGTTCAAGTAATGAAACATCTGCAAGAAAACTCAGAGAGCACCAAGGACCCCTCTTTCTATTCTATAATAATACAGGCAGTCATCAACTTACAACCACAACTGAGCCCAAAATTTATGTTGCTAAATGAGTTTTGTCCTATTTTATGACTTTTCTTGCTACATTTGTTAAGCGAATCACTGCAATTGTTAAATTAGTAGAACGGTTGTTAAGTGAATCGGGTTTTTCCCATTAACTTTGTTTGTCAGAAGATAACAAAAGCTGATCACATGACTCCGGGACACTGAAACCGTCATAAATGTGAGTCTGTTGTCAAGCATCTGAATATAAATCACGTGACCATGAGGATACTGCAATGGTCATAACTGTGAAAAACAGTAATAAGTCACTTTTTTCAATGCTATTGTAACTTTGAACAGTCACTAAATGAACTGTTGTAAGTCGAGGACTACCTCTAGTAGAATACATCTGGCAACAATGAAATCTGAATTGGATTCCACACCCTTTTCTGATGATTCCTCATCATACATTTGATCACCTTACTTTGCTTTCAGAATAAAATAAGTTAAATAAAATTGTACATATCTTTCCCAATTCCAGTATGTTACATTTTTATGACCAAATTTCTGCCATGCTAATAGAGAATTTCTATTGTTTGTGGAGGGAACATACAGGGATGACAGTTACCTGTTGTGATGGACCTGGCAATACATTGACTTTATAGTTAAAGGTTGTTGAATATAAATTTCATTGTCATTATTTCCAACTCAGGCAGTAGGAAATGAAAGTCAGAAACATGGAAAAATTGAGAATTTTTTTCTACCCAGTTATCATGGCTACTATACATTTCTTTCTTTTAGAAAACTCAGGTATCCAACATTTTTACCATTTATCATAAATGATAAGCAGACAATGATTATTTGAGGCATTCTATCATGCTTGCCTTTCACCATTAGATTAATAGTAGCCAATTAGAGGCACACTCCTGCACAGCCTTTGTATGCATTTTCTTCAACTCTGTTAATTATACTTGTAAGCAGACATAATTATACTTACAAGTTATCCATCCATCTTTTCCAAAGACAGTGAGAAATGGAAGACAGTAAATATTTGACTACCTGGTAACATCTTAAACTAATTAGAAACAAATTCTGGCCCTTTAGACCTTGCATATCTAGCAAAGACATCAGTCTATTTTATTCACTATATCATTGTAGAAGAGACAAAAAGAAAACAAGTCATGCTTATTTTATATTTAGTGTGTAAGGATTTGTAGATGGCAGGCAGATGATTAGCCAAGTAGTGTACAACTACAAAATGCCCACAATTGCCCTCTTAGTTCACTGTTGTTGTTTTTTTTAAAGAAAAATAACTTATTTGGATTCTTTATTTTTTTCATACTCCATTCTTACTTTCCTAGAATTGGAGAAATTACATGACTAGAATATAATTCATAAAGATACTTTTTAGTTAGAGATGGTCAGCTTTTTCTGATACCATGACATATTAGGTGATGTTTTCAAGATGCTATACACAATTAATATTTATCACTTCAGTAATTTATATTCCATACAGTAGAACATTTATTACTAACAAGGTAGAAATTATACACATATTTTGCCGGATGGTAATATTGTGAGCAAACAACATACAAAGCTAAGGCTTCTTCCAATGTACAATAGTATAGTACAGTGTAATGCCTATCTATTCAGAACAGTGTTTCAAATAGTCGGTATCTCTATCAGTTTAAACTAGCATACAATATAATATTTGAATATGATGCAAATTAATAAGATATATTTTGCAAACCTTGCCCACATATAAAGGAAGCATGCATTTTAAATATTAATTGTAGGTCTTTTTCAGATTTTTATTTATGGGTGAAACCTAATGGACTCATTTTCTCAGCAAAAAGTCAGTTTGCTATTTTTCCCCTTAAATAATTCAAATGACAGACATGCTATAGCAGAACAACCAAAGAACATCTCTATCACAATTAACTACTTCAACCAAACTTCTGTATCATTCAGTCCAATGACATCAGCCAGCCTTGCATTTCCGATCAGCATGCACGAGATTACATTCTGCAGCCATTGCTCTCATGGGATCTTCTGCTATATATCATGTCCAAATGATCACTTTGGTAGCATATGCTGCCATCCATTTTATTCAGAGGAACATCTTGTGAATTTTAATCACAATTTATGACCTGCTATTACGTGCTGATGCACAAAAGAAAAGCACGGGTTGATGGTTGTTCCATGAAAATGTCAAGAGGCAACATTTCATAACCATATATGTGCAATATGAGGTAAAATATTATCAGGTACTTCACATAATCAAGTAAGATATAATAAAAGATCATTCTATATTATGAAATTATATTCTATCAGTTCATTTTAAGATTAAGACTTTATTTCAGGCTATTTTTCCAAAGAAATTTCATTCACTTCCTCTATTGAAATTTCTGTAATTGGGTATTTGTTGAACGATTATTTAAGAGACAATGCAGTCACCACCTCTATTGTTCTATTGTCAAAGGGACAGATGATTACATTATCTGACTTTTCCTGGAAAAAAAAATAAAACAAAGTCTTGCTTCTTGGCAAAATCACACACAACCAGAATATATATATATATATATTCAATATGCCAGGCACCTGAACACAAGTATTAAACTTCTTGGTAGCAGATTGGAATTCCTTTTATGAATAATATCATTCATTCCAAAATTGTGTGTGTGTGTGTGTGTGTGTGTGTGTGTGTGTGTGTGTGTGTGTGTGTGTGTGTGTGTGTGTGTATGGTTGATCTGTGCTACTTCGGACAGCCCTGAAGGAAAATGGAACCAGTGCACTGACAAGGGAATAAGAATTTTGTACTTGACACCCAAACAGATTTTCTGTCTGGCCAAGATACTTGATATTTATTTGCAGAAATATTTTCTGATTTCATCCTTGTTTACCTTATAGGTAAGCATTAAAATCATATACTTACATGATATTTAATGTATACTAAGTAGAATAATTTCCATTAAATCTTGCATTTGTCTCTGCACAGTATATATGAATCCACATGTAAATTGTTGGGATATCACAGTTAAGGAATGTGTTAAGAATTCTTGTTCCTTTCTTATTCTATTATTTTATATTATCAAATGTAGAAAGAGCAAAGTATACTTTTATACCCAGAATAATATATCTAACACTATTATACCTAATATAACGCTAGAGCATAAAACAGATACCCTCAGAATATTTATCAGCCTGTTTTTTTCTATGATTTATGAAACAAATGAAATAATCTCACCAAAAGGCCTTTAGAAACTTTAATAACAAATGAATAAAGCAATGTCATTGTAATATATATAGATCCAAAATGACCTCTGTTGCTATATTTTCATGTTAAGAATACCCAATAGCAATTCATGATAAGATCTGAAATTCATTTAAAGCCTTTGGTTTAAATTTGGTTTGGGCAATAAGAATTGGAGGCCTAATTAAGAACACTCAGTAAACTATACACTATTGGTTGGTACACTAAGAGCTTCACACCTTAGGGGATATAACTGGCCAGTCAATATGGACATTGATAGAATGCTGTGATGGGAATAGCAATAAAGGTGAAGCAGGAAGATGTTACTACCCCGGGGGTCAATACTTATTGCAACACCTGAGACCAATTCAAGCAAATACAATCCTTTTTTAAAAAAAATGTGGCAGCTTTAGAACATTGCAGACTATATTGCAAAATACAGCTACAATGTTAATGAAAGACAAGACCACTGAGCTCAGAAGAAATGTGTTTTTATCTCTGGAATGATAGAGTGTAAATCAAAGGGAAATCACAAATGTGCTTTTTTATTCCTTGTGGAAACTTAGGTGTGATAAGATAATGAGATAGTTTTGATGATATGACAATGGATTGAGACAATTTATTATGTGACACTGAGGAAAGTTATAAGATCCAACAGGGATGAGTGGAAATTGAGCAAGTTCTCATCTTTACACTTTATAGTTTTATATACTTGTTTTGAAGGCAGGTCAGTCACTTAAATGAAACACAATAAATTCTAAGATTAGTTACAAGATATAAATATAATATTCACTATATTTATACAAAATATTCAATGTTAACAAGTTAACAAGTCACTGGAATGCCTATATTTTTGTAGTCTCACTTCAATAAAGTATTAATAAGGCTAAGTAAAGGTTTGCTTGGGCTGCATTTCTTCATATCCCTTTGCTGCCTTTTAATGTGCTGACAGACAATTTTAAACTGGATTGCAAAATAGCAGCATACTTCATAGATAACATAAATCAGTGATATTCAAAAGCTCTTCTGAAAGAACATTGCCAAACTCTTATATCCATTACAAGTGACTCCAATGGTGACAACATCCAATATTTTATTAGCTGACATGGCAGCTATTACTTCTTTTTTCTCATTTAAATAGAATGAAAATCAGATGTCATTGCTGAAAGATGTATTTGGGGGAAAAACATAAGTACTGTGAAAAAATGATGTTTTCTCTAAAACAACAGTAATAGACCAAGAAAGCTTTGTATTCAAAAATAGTCAAAGAGCCACATATCTGGACATGATTGACTAAAAATATATAAAATCAAATCAATATATAAAATAAAAAATGAGATCAAGATTTTGTATGATATAAATGAATGTATGGGCTTTGAGAATTAGGGTGATAAACCACTAAAACTGATTGAGAACATATACTGTATACTAATGCCATACTAAAATTTACGAACTCTAGACTCCCCAAGGATCCTGATATTCTTAATTGCACAAACATATATTCAGCAAACAATATGCTTAGGAATCTCACTTAGTGACTGTTTCTCAAAACCACAGAAAACTAATGTCAGAACCTAGCACTTCCTGTTTATTATTATGTTTGATTGCACAGTCAGCCAGATGTTTAGACTGGATTTGGCATTTTTATCTACCCGTTGAATTCTTCCAAAGGTCTTGGAATAGACAGATTCTATTTTTTATGGTGTTAAAAGTTATTTTTAGGTTAGATTACATTCACAGTTTAAGACTAGTGGATTCTAGTCCTATCTAAGCACCTAAGAATTATTAAGATAGCATTTAAGAATATAGACACTTCCAAGCAGGGTGGGTTTTTTGTACAATTGGGATATTCAGGTCTGATTTTCCTCTTATTGAGCAAGTCCTTAGATATCACTCTGAGGCTTCAGTCAGGATTAGTATAACGATGGATTTCATTTCCCATAAGCTTTCAGTTTTGATCTACAAGTCCTGGCATTTCATTTTTTTTTAATGGAAACTGTTTTTCCTAAACCATAGCATCACCAAAAATAATATCAATAAACCAGACTTACTTCAGCTTTGTGCTTATGAATGGATAGCTGTTTTTCTGGTTTGTTGATTTTGCCTCCAAGTTATTCAGTTATAGCCACAGTTATGTTGCACATTGGTTTGTTTCTTGCAGTTGATTGATTGTTTCTTGAAGTTAGCATCTTTTAATACTTTGTCAGCTGTTTTTTTGCAAGAAGTTTCAATACAGGCAACCTTTTTCTGTTGTTTTTGTGCTGTTCTGCTGTTCAGTTATTCTATATTAATTCCTCCTGTTTTTTAGTTAGGGGGCTTGGTTTTTTCTAAAGGAAAGTGAAGGAGAATATACCTGGGTTGGGAATTAAAACAATTAAATATGTATGCCGACTTTCTATAGTGCTCCCTAATTTCCCTTTACGGTCTTGATCTATTTCTGGCAAAGCTTTGATTTCTTTGCTCTGTGTAGATCTTTGAAGCACTTCCAATTTTGCCTCTGTGAATCTTATTTCATTGATCTGCTAGCCTCTGTTGTTATTTCTGATTCTGGATGTTGTTCTTTCTAGAAATGGTGCGTCCTTTTCAGATATCCCCTTCTTGTTGGACTTGATTTGTAATAACCAGGGCTTTTTTTGTCATAGAATGTACAGAATGGCATTCCGGCACCTTTTTTCAATGGATTTTCAACTTCCACAGAAACACTAGTGAAGGTGGCTCTTCACTCAGCTCATGCTGCTTTGGCGCATAGTTAGTCCCGGGGCACAACTCATGTGCTCGCACCACCAGACTCAGATGCTGTCTCCTAAGGGGAAGGAGAGTATCCCTCAGAGGCAGCTATTCCCTCTGTTGGCTTTTGAAAGCCAACAGGAATTGCCCAGACCTGGTCATTAACACCTGTCTCTGCACCTCCAAGCACTCCAAAGGATCCAGCCGGAAAATGCTGCACATCAAAGTTGTCTGCCATGGAAGTGAGTTGGCAGAATCTTTGCACCCCTCCCTACTGTCCAACCGCACCATCTTCTTGTGACTAAGAGAGGACCAGGGGTGGGAGGTGGGGAGAGCAGCGCTTAATTTTGCGTAGATCTGGGTCTAAAAGAACTGCAAGGTGGCATCTGCTGTGTTTGCGAGTGAAACATAGATTAAGTGTTTATTGGTTTCAGACAAACCCAGTTCCAAGACAAAGGCCTTAAGGGTTGTGTAGCCCTTAATGTTTACATCAACTTTTGCGGGATTTGTTGGGAGGTGGTCACTGCTGGGCTTGTGATTGGTCATGTGGTCACATGCTGAGTGCTCACTGAGGGTGGCAACTGTTGTTTCGCTGTACAACTGATGTGTGTGGGTGTGTATACAGTGATTGACTACGTGCAAAAGGTAAATCATTTTTTTATTTTAAAAAATCATTGGTGATTTTTTTTTAATTTTTAGTGTAAAAGTATGACCCCAAATTTAAAAATGAAAAAAATTACTAATTACTTCTCAACCACTGGTCCTGCTAATAAAAAGGCCAGAATATTAACAGACACAGTGACAGAACACACAAAAATAATGATGCCTGTTGATATTTCTGAATCTGATCTTGAGAAGCAATGCCAAACTACAAATGACTGGCTGGACTGCTGGATCTGTGATCAAAAAAATGATTTTTGCTTGAAAAATGAATGGCTTTGTGTTTACAAAATGAAAGTTGTAGAAAAGTTGGAACTCTTGGAATCGAAATAAAATGGAAATGAAACTTTCCAAAGAATGGACCAACAATAAGATAATCTATTGTGGCAAAGATAGGAAGCAACAGTTGAGCTCACTTCAAAAAAAAAAATTTGATCACAGAGAATCTGCTGCACATAAAGCAGCATTAAAAATAGTTGCTGAAAGCAAAAAAATGACTCTTGAGAATGTTTTTTTAACCTCATTATCTCATGAAAAAATAATAACTGCAATGGAAAATCAATCATTCCATCATTTTGAAACTGAAATTGATCTTCAAGAACTGAATGGAGTTGAAATGGGTCGTATTCTTCATGCTACAAATGCATCTATTAACACTGTTAATCATATAAGTGAAGAAATGAGGAAAACTCTGGTTAAAGAAATTGTTCAATCCAATAATAAAATTTCATTGATAATTGATGAATCAACCACAATAAGCAAAAAAAAAACCTACCCTAATAGAATATGTTCAATGTTGTATCAAAAGTGTTGGAATGAATTCACCGATAAATTTGTTTTTTGATTTGGCAGAACTTGAAAAAGTAACAGCAGAAGGAGTATTTGATTCCTTACTCTAAAGTCTTCACTCTTATGGGATGACAGAAGATTATTTTAAAAAATATTTGGTTTCTCTGGCATGCGATGGCACTGCTCTGATGTTAGGGTGTAAAAGTGGAGTGAAAAAATTGCTGTCAGAATGTTTTCCTTCTCATAGTTTGGCATTGTGCTAATCACAGACTAGAATTATCAGTAGGTGATGCTGTCAAGAAAACTTCAGGACTTCCGGTGGCTCCGCCGGCGCTGCTGGGTCTCCTTTGTGAGACTCCGCTCTCTGGATTTGTAAAGCCGCGAAAAACAGCGCTCATCAGCTGTTTTTTCGCGGTGAAAAATCCCCTCTCCGGGCAAAGGAGAGGTGTAGAGCATCGGGAGTAAGGTTGAGCCTTCTTAGATCCCTGGAAAATAAGTTTTCAGGGATTAAGAGTGAGCTCCCTATAGCTCCGGAGAACGCTCCTTTCCAGAGACGCCTCTGTCTTCTGACAGAGAAAGACGCCGCGACCACCTCTGCTTCTTTTAAGTTCAACACTGGAGAGACTGTAAGCAGGCTGAATGAATACAGGAGTCTTAAATGGATTGCAAGTATTTTTATTGTTTCTTTTTGGCTATACATTTCTAACGTACACAATCAACATAATGCTTCAAAATGGCGCTTAACTTTCACTGCTTTCATTGCTAGGGAAAGTGCTGGATAGTGAAAGTGGATTTGTTACTTCTCACTTCCTGCTTCTTTAAGTGCAGTTAGAGAGATGGCTCTGACTGTCTGAAATTTAAAATGGAGCGGAATTTACAGTTAAATGCTGAACCTATGTTGGATTGTACTGATGAATTTTATGAAGAAAGACCTGATACACAGGGGATTTTTATTTTTACGCAAGAGTTTAAAGAGATTAATGCACTTTTGAAGGAGGCTTTTACAGAAATATTTACTATATGTACTAAATTCCTTCCTTTAAATGAAGCTGAACAACTTACTGCTGAACAATTTATATCACAATTTGAATATGGAGAAGAGTTAGAACATTCAACTGGAATCTCTCCTTCAAATGAATTACAATCCTCTGTTGAGTATTATACAATACAAGAGAAATTAGGAGATCAACAGGGAAATGAAGAGGATACTTCTGAGAATAAAGACTATAACTGGATTTTGCTTGATGAAAAGTTTATTTATGGAGAGGAAGAGGTTTTGCTTCAAGAAAAGGAATTCTATCCAGCTAAGCACCAAGAAGAGGATTTAATTCACAAAAGAGAGACATTGTTTCACCTCAAGAAGCAATTAGGCTACAAAGTGAAATGGACTTTGCTTGATGAGCAGTTTATTTATGGAGAGCAAGAGGAATTGATTCAAGAAAGGAAGATTCAGTTTCAGAAGCAATTTATTTACGGGGCTGAAGAAATAACGAAGAGAGACTTATTATTTGAAAGGGTGGCCCTGTTATGGCGGCTTGTTTGGTTAGGAAAAAAACCTAGAGTTTGTTTGAAGTAATGAAATTTAAATTTGTATGTAAGGAATTATTGGCAATTTAAAATTATGGACTTAATTGAGGACCAAGATTAGGAGTAAGATGCAAGAGAAGATGTTTAATGGTTGACACAATTAAATAGACGAAGGATGTATTTGTTTTGATGATCTGGGTTTGACATTAGATTGACTTAATGATGAGATAGATAGACTGGATAAAATTGAAGGAATGTAAGTTAGAAATGCTATAAATAGTTTGTTTGTATTATGGAGGTTTATTTCTTAGATGAGAGAGCCCAGAAGTCGATTGATTAAATGAAATTTATAGAATGATAAATATTATTCTTAACAAGATGAGTTAATTGTTTAATAAGGAATTAAGCTTAATTTAAGATTATGGGTTGAATTAAAGATAAATATTATAGCTAAGGTTTTGGTGAGGATGTTTAAATGAAGATATACTAAGATATATTATGAGAAATTAAATTGATTAGAATGTAATTGATATTGCTACTATTATTATTATTATTATTTTTCTTTTTTTGAACTGAGGGATTTATTGATATTGTTATTGTTATTAATATCATCTGTTTAATTCTAACAAGATGAGTTTTTTTTTAGAATGTAATTGATATTGCTACTACTATTATTATTATTATTTTTCTTTTTTTTCAACTGAGGGATTTATTGATATAGTTATCGTCATTAATATCATCTGTTTAATTTTAATAAGATGAGTTTTTTTTAATGGATTGTTTTGATTTAGAGAATGTATATATTACATAGTTTAAAATTCTTGTTAAGATTATATAATAATTATGTTTGATGTAGTGGGGTTTTCTTTTGTTATACCCTGTAAGCATTCTGGGAAGTCGTGGGTTAGGGAGGGATTATAATTTTAGATAAGATGTTTTCTCAACTGTATTTGGGGCTGGTGGAAGAATAATTAATTATTGTTACTAAAGGGTTGTCTGGGTGGCCTTTGGTGGAGTGAAGATTGATTTAAGTGGAAGTTGATAAGAAGGGGGAATAATAGGATGGAGATAGAGAACGATGAAGGTTATTTGTTTGAGATGTTTATTTTCAGTTGAGTTATTATCATTAGATGCATTGGAAAATGTATTTATGCTTTGTTTATGGATGATTGTTTATTTTAATACTATGATCTGATATGACTAGTCTCTTTTTTCTGTTAAAATTTAAAAAAAAAACCAATAAAATATTTAAAAAAAGAAAAGAAAAGAAAACTTCAGGAATGAATAGATTCAAATCATTTATTGATAAACTTTATGTCAAACACCATGCTTCGGCAAAGAATAGTAGAGAGTTGCATTTATGTGCAGAATTACTGGGGACTCTATCCTTGGAAACTCTATCCTTGGAAAATTTTATGCGACTGGAGGCTAAAACGTATAAAGAAAGTTTGCTGGAATTAGGTATGTCTAGTTTAATGAAAAGAAGAACTAGGGGTGACATGATAGCAATGTTCCAATATCTCAGGGGTTGCCACAAAGAGGGAGTCAAGCTATTCTTCAAAGCAACTGAAGGCAAGACAAGAAGCAACAGACGGAAACTAATGAAAGAGAGAAGCAACCTAGAACAAAGGAGAAATTTCCTGTCACTTAGAACAATCAGTGGAACAACCTGCCTCCAGAAGTTGTGAATGCTCCAACACCAGAAGTTTTTAAGAAGAGATTGGACAACCATTTGTCTGAAATAGCATAGAGTTTCCTGCCTGAGCAAGGTCCCTTCCAACTCTGTTATTCTGTTAAATTTTGGATGAGGCATAAATCCATGTGTTCAGTTATAGTATACTCCAAGGATGGTTTCCATTGAGAACTGAATTCTACATTAGATTTACTTGTAAGGTAGAAAATTATTCTGTACATCAAAGCAAACTTCCCCAGCTTGCTTAACCTTTTTTCCAAAGTGAAAATCAAATTTTCTAATAAGAATATATAATATCCTTGCATCAAAAACTGACATTAAATTGATTTGCAAGATGTATGATGGGCCTGACATTAATGTAACATTTCTAGTGTCTACACAAGAAGCAGAACTAGAAATGCTAGTTCTACTACCTACGTTAGAGGTTACATTAACAGAATCATGCAAGCCTGAAACTATCCCTCCCATCCCTCACTTTTACCCTCTCAAAAACTAGGGAGAGAAAAATAACAAATACAAATATAAAAGACCATAATAATAGATATCCTAAAAAAACTAGAAATCCCATAGTTGAAGGAAATGTTAGGCCCAAGATCAGGAATGGCACAGCGAAATCCAATTAAATTCAATCCTTTATTTGCTTAAACCTAATTGACAGAATCTTGCCAAATTCAAGCGATAACCTTCTAACTTACTAGATATACTCTGAGAGAATCTTGTGTGAATTCAAGCTACAGTGAACTTCTTTCCTGCTCTCCCTTCCCTTCAAAAATAGATAAAACTTTGAGTAGCATTCACTCAGCCACTCAGTTTGCTTTGCTTTTTCTTTATGAGGTCATGCCTCATAATAGTGCTGACAGGAGCATGAGCTCACAAAGGAGAAATAAATAAAACTTTTTGGTGGGCTGAGTGAAAACACTCAAGAGTTTTATCTCATATGGACACTTAGTTAGGTTCATTTGCTTTTATTTGGTTGCTTATATTTTCTTATGCTTTTATTTATCTGTATTTATGTAGCTTAGGTTTGTTTTATTTTACAGTATTTATTTGTTTATTCATTCTACTTAATATACCTATTTACACATACTGTTTATTTGTTTATTTCTTTATCATATTTCATATATTTGTTGAATTAGTTTAGTTAGGATTAGTTTAGTTTAGCTTAGTTTCGCACATTTCATTTATAATGGAAACATTCCTGTATTATGCAAGGAAACTCCTGTTTGAGGTAAGAGATCTTTGGTTTTATTTACTTGTCAATTTGCATGTCTGACTGTAGGATTTAGAATTCAAAGAGGTAATATGACAGATAACATGATATAAGTAATGATAATGATGAAGTAAAACAGGAGTCAAAAGAATCTAGGAACAAGCAAAAACATTTTAGAATAATTTTTAGAATAACTTTTGAACCAAAATATTTTTAAAATATTTGCACATCTTCTTTCAGGCACTTTCTTCGTGAAGTGTGTTAATATCTTCAGTTTAAACACATCCACAGGACAGCCTTCCAGAAAGGCTGGGAAACATGGCTCTGTGGCTTTGCTTGGGATGTAGAGAAAAGCACAGTTGTGGGGCTGGCTAGAGCCCTCAAATCCCTAATTCCTAATTAAGTCAGGAGGCTCAGAGTCACCTTACTCTAAATTAGAGATGAGAGGATCCTAGCCTCTGACCATGTTGTCATCAACGCTATCTTGGAGGCAGTGTCAATTGTTCATACAACAAGGTTTAAATTGGAATAAAAGGGCCATTATAACATCACTTTAACAGCAGAGCAGCTAAAGGCAACTTCAGCTGTCTCAGCAGCTGGCTAGAGGCAAAAATTCAGGTGATGTCATGAGGTTTGTTGCTTAACAATGGTTAACAGTGATTAGTGAGAAGGACTGAGGGAAGACAGGACAGCTTTCTGGGTCGTAGTTTTTTCTTTAATAGCAATAGAGTCTTGAGACAGTACCACACTATAATTTGATTAGTAAATTTGCCTCCTCTGTTCAAAGGGTTCAAAATGTCTTCTTTTGGCAAGTGTGTCTGGAAATACCAAGAGTAACAAAGAAAGCAGAGGGAGCACGTCCATGAAATAACAGCAAGGCATCAGGAGGAGCTGGAGGAAAAGAATTCCAGAATAATGGCTGTGAATCAGTCGTTTCCCTTACAAGCCTGCCTTAAACTTCTTTTTTGGTCTGCTTATTTCTATTCTATGACTGATGTATGCTTCTGGACATTTTTATGTCTTAGTTGGAAGAAGAAAATAAAGCGCTTGCCAGCAATTTAGCACATATTATGGAGGAAAACAACGAGATTAAAAAGAAACTCCAAAAAGCTGAAGAGAGTGAGTATTATTTTAATTATTTTAATTAATTTTCATTTTCATTTTTAAAATGAGAGTGATTGGTTTTATGTAAAGTTTAACAAGTTCACGAGTACAAGTTATTTTATTATTTTTCCCCAGGGCTTGCCCAGCTGACCCCTTACACCGCAACAATAATAGAGTGGCTGAGGCAACGGGAGATGGAGGCAATGGAGGAGGAAGAAGAGATGAGCTCCCAGATACACCTATTCACAAACATTCGACCAACATAGATGAAGATGAGATGCCATGTTTATTCGACAAAAGTGGAATAATCATAATGACAGGCTGTTGTTTCATAGGAGATTTACATAGGAGTCATGCAAAAAATAAGAAGAAAAATGTTATCTCTGATTTTTTCCAGTTTTCTTTTTTCTGAGAATTCAATTAAGAATCCAAGAAAGCAAAATGATCAAAATACCTCCCTACCAACAATCAACATTTACATGAACAAGATTAACATCAAACCAACAATCAAAGAGTAAACAATGTTCCAGTTAAGGAACTGCCAAACAAGCTAACAGTAAACAGCCCAACCAAAGAAGGTCACACAAACCAACTACAAAGAACGGCACTACAAAGTAGCCACACAGGTGCATTGCAAGATCCACAAGAAATACCATTTGTCTGCAAGCAAGAACTGGTGGGACCATAAAATATAGAAAATGAAGAAGCTAAAGTGTTCTGGGAGTTTAGAATCCAAAAAGACAAGCACCTGCCATATAACAAGCCAACTGTCAATAAGAAAGACAAAAAAAGTCTAGACAGTGGACTGGGCAGTACTGGAAACAGCAGGCTAGAGAAGAAGGAGAAATTAAAAATACATATACAGAAGAAGGGACAAGACCAAGAGAACAGAGACAAATAAGATGGCCTAGAAGATTAAAACCTAGATATAATTGAAAGAGATGGAGAAAAAAAATGGGATCCTTTCAATGAATATAAATGGATTGAACTCCCCCTCAAAAAGGAAACTTTTTTTACACGACTACAAAAATTAAAAATTGATATAATTTACCTTCAAGAAACACATATCAAGAGACAACACTATAAATTGTTAGAGCAACCAAAAATTGGCAAACTCCATTTTGCATTAGCACAACAAAAGAAAAGAGGAATAGCTTTATACAGTATATTAAAGAAACAATGAACCTAAACAAATTTATGTGGATGAAGAGGTGAGAATATTAATGGTGAAAATAATGATGGAACAAAAACAGATATTGATGGTAGCAATATATGCACCAAATGATAAACAAGAAGAATTTTATCAAAAATTACATTAAAAAATATTAGAATTGGAATATCAAAATCTTTGTATAATGGGAGACTTTAATGCAATAGCTGATGGAACTTTGGTCTATAAAAGCACTAAAATAGGGAAGAAAGGATTATCTAAAATGGCAGAAGAAACTTGTATTCAAGACATATGGAGAGAAAAAAAATCCAAAAAAATGCAATATATATTTTATTCAAATAGACACAAATCATGGTCTAGAATCAATATGATATGGCTATCCTCTGAACTTAGCACTATGATACATGAAATAGAGATAGAAACTAATATCTGGGCAGATCATAATCCAATAAAGATGACTTGGAGAGGAACCAAGCAAAAATTAAGATGGTTCCTGAACAAATCTATATTGAAAGAAAAAGAATTTATACAACTAGTGAAAAAGGAAATGGACTTTAAAAAAAAAATAAGAAAGAAGAGACAGCACTTCAAAATGTGTGGGTTACAGCTAAAGCATATTTTAGAAGGTTGACTATAATTTATACTGCTAAAAAGAACAAAGAAAGAAAACAACAGTTAAAGCTGAAGGAAGAATTTAGGAAATTAGAATTATAAATAGAACCACAAAAGAAAACACTTAAGCAAATGGAAATAATAAAACATAAATTAAAGCTTGTAGAGATAGAAACAATGGCTTAACAAATTAAAAGGACTAAACAGAACTTCTTTGAAAATGCTAACAAACTGGGGAGATGGTTAGCACATAAATTGAAAAAAGAAAAAGAGAAAAAATTGATAAACAAGTTGCAAGATTCAAAAGGTGAATTACAGTTTTATAATATTACAATAAAAAAATCATCAAAGATTTTTATGAGACACTTTATGATATAGAGGAAACTTCAAAAGAAAAAATACAGCAGTACTTAAAAAAAAGCAGATCTACCAAAAATTCCAGAGAATATCCAAAACTATTAAATGGAAAAATATCAGTGATGGAGATAACAGAAGCCATAAAAAGGCAAAAAAAATGACAAGACCCTTGGCCCAGATGGACTACCTGCAGAACTTTACAAATCCTTGCAAGATATATTAAGCCCAATAATGAAAGAACTGTGTAATGAAATTCTTTTGGAGGCTAAAATACCAAATACATGGACAGAAGCTAGTATTACTTTAATACCTAAAGAAGATTCTGATTCGCAAAGAAAAAATTATGGATTGATATCATTATTAAACATAGATTATAAATTTTTTACCTCAATAATAGCAGAAAGATTAAAGAAATTTCTGACTGAATTTATACATACAAACCAAAATGGTTTTTTACCTAAAAGACAAATAAAAAAGTAACTTAAGAATGATTCTAGATGTTTTGGAGTACTATGAAACCCACCCAGGGAAATGGCATTAATATTTCTAGATGCACAGAAGACGTTTGATAACGTAAATTGGCAATTCATGTTCTAGCAACTAGAAGAAATGGACTTTGGATAAAAAGTTATAAACATAATCAAAACAATTTACAACAAATAAACAGCTAAAGTTATTGTAAATGGAGATTTTACAGAAAATTTTAATATTAAAAAAGACACAAGACAGGGATGCCCATTATCCCCATTACTATTTATATCAACACTGGAAGTATTGAATAGAAACATCAGGCAAGATATAGAAATTAAAGGACTGTAAATAAAAGATGAAAAATATAAACTACAAGCATTTGCAGATGTCTTGGTTTTTATATGAGAAGAACTGCTTGAAACATGCATCAAGCTTATGGAGAAAACAGAAGAATTTGGAGAAATGGCAGGGTTGAAAATAAATAGAGAAAAGACTAAAGTGTTAACTAAAAGTCTTACAGAAAAACAAAAAAAATCAACTAGCAAAATAAACCCAAATCTCCAAATAGTTAAAAAAGTTAAATATTTGGGAAGGTAAAAAACCAGCAAGATGTGCAACAATTAAAGAAGACAACTATGTAAGATTATTAAAACAAATAAAACTAGATCTGGAAAAGTGGAAAAATCTACAACTTTCAATGCTGGGGAGAATAGCAACAGTGAAAATGAATATTTTACAAAAAATACTTTTTTTATTTCAAACAATACCTATAAGATTGGGGAAAATCTTTTTTGATGAACTAAATAAAATAATATTGAAATTTATTTGGCAAGGGGAAAAAGCCAAAATTAGACTGAAAATGTTACAAGAAGCAAAAGAAAATGGAGGACTTGGACTGCCGGACTGGACGCTATATTACCAAGCAACTATATTAACATGGATAAAAGAGTGGACAATGTTTGGGGACAAAAGATTACTATACCTAGAGGGGGATGCATGCCTTTCTGTGATATGGGAAGAATAAAATACATAGATATTTTCAAAATCATTATATAAGAATGCATTTTTCTTAAAATGGGAAAAAATAAAAGCGAAAATTTATATTAAAATACCTGAATGGCTTTCAACAATGGAAGCATTTGCTTACCAAAACTTGATTAATTACGAGAAAGTTGTGACCTATAAAGATATTCTGGGCAATGAAGGAAAATTGAAGTATAGATAAGATTTAGAAGAGCAGGATATTGATTTATCATGGTGGTCATATTTGCAAATTCAAACGAGATACGAAAAAGTTGGGATTTTACAAAGAACAGACAGAATTTGACCAGATATTGCTGAAAACAGATGAAAAACTAATCAAAAAACTACAAATATTTGCTAAGCTTAAAGATGGAAGAGGAACAAGTAAAAGAAACAATGATAGTACGGGCAAAGAACTTAGGATATAATATAGAATTAGAAAAGTGGCAAAGCTTATGGGAAAGAAACTCTAAAAAAACAAAAGCAGCAACATATAAAGAAAACTTATACAAAATGTTATATAGATGGCATTTAACAGCGGTGAGATTAGCAAAAATGTTTTTAAAAATCATTGTTGTTTTTTTCAATCTTTGTATATTTGCTTTGGATAAATATCTTTTCAGGTTGGTGGCCGAGAGGAGGGGGGAAAGAGGGGATGGTTTTGTGGGAGGGGCAGGAGCACATGTGTGTGCATGCATGGGCACAAGCACCCATTGCTCATGCGAGTGAGGCCCCAAGCACTTGTGTGACTGAGGCCATGAACAACCATGGCACTTACGCAAGTAGGGACATGAGCACCCACAATGCTTGTGCTAGTGGAGCTGTTCGCATGTGTGTATGCACACACACCAGCCAACCACTCACATGGCCTGGTTACAAATAGGCCATGGACCAATAGTGAGCCCATAGTTTGGGGACCCCTGCTGCAGAACATTTTCATCAGATGTCCAGAAACTCCAACATTCTAGTATTCTGCAATATGTTCTCAGCCAAGGAATTTCAGCTGGTGGGCTCCATGAGACAAATTGTCTCTGCTGTGTCTACTGTCTCCTGCTCTCTAGCATCTTACACCTGAGGTGAGATTGGCTCCCACTCTCCTGATGTTTTGAAAGAGCCTTAAGACCTGGTTCTGTCAGATGGCTTGGGGAACCAATGGGGGAGATTCATTCTGGAGATACAGTAGCTGACTAATTAAAAGTTAATGCCACCTCCCCCCAAGTGTCTGGCTCCCTTCTTTGCTAACTTGTCCCCCTGCTTTTATCTGTTAATGTTTTTATCTGGTATGTTTTATAATGGATAATTTTAATGTTTTCAATATCTTTTATGTTGTAAGCTACCTAGAATCATTAGATAAAAGATGGGCAGCAAATAAATAAATAAATAAATAAATACGTACATGCGTACGTAAGTGCATACATACATACATACATATGTACGTACATACATACATAAATACATACATACATAAAGTAGTCCTTGTTGATAAGAGTTTCAGTAAATTACATCTCACCATACTGTTCATTGGAGAGTCACTCTTCCACTGACTCCTCTGATGAGACCTCTCTAATATGGTTAAACCTCTGGCATAGCTCTCATCTTCCTCAGAGCATACGAGCCCCACAGCTATATCACAATGGTGTCTCACTGGTAGTTATTATTACGTACAACAATGTGAAATAATATATTCCAGTTCTTTAGCTGGTGTTGGCCAGTTCAAGACTGGTTTATGCCATAATCTTTCCATTTTGATTTTCAGATTTTGATCCTTTCTGATCTTCAGTTCTTCAACTTCTATTCTACTATCCTCTGGTATGCCATATCAGTTATCTACATTTTCTTCTTTTCAACCACAGTGTGTCAAGACTTTATTTGTTTGTATTTGGAAATCCTACAATATTTTAACTTCCTCATTTTGACTAATTTTTCAATTGTATGTTGACATCACTTTTTTATTACTGGCATATGATAATTCTTACAGATGTTCCTGGAAATTATTCTGGTCATTGTCTTATGTTGTCATTTGTATTCAGTTTACTTAATCTTCCATGAGCTGAGAATATGATCTATTGTTTCTTCTGCTTTTTTGCACAATCTGCGCTTTGAACATTTGATGATTTTCAGTTCTGATTTGATTGCATCATCATTATTATTATTATTATTATTATTACAAATTATTTGTATTGAAACAGTGGCTAAGGCATTATTCTTTAAGTAAAGTTTAATCTATGATTAAAATCTCCTTAAATGAGAATTATATGGTATACTTACCTATTTTTTTTATTTCCGATCTTTAAATAATAAATAATGAAACAAAATTGGCCCACAATTTTCTATTTCAAATGCATTTATTCAGTTTAGGAAATCCAACATCTTCATTTGTCTCAAATACATTTTTAAAGTATACAAAGTAATCCCTTAATATGTCCACTGTTTCATACTACAGTGCTATACACCAATATTTTTCCAATTGGTATCATAAAAATATAATTAGTCTACAACACTTGAAATTCTTCGGCAAGTTGGCATAACTATGCTCTTTAGAAAATTTAGACTAGTGATCCCATCTAGGGAACTTAGTTGTTTCTGAGATGAAAATCCTTTTGTGTTTTCTGGGGTTGTTTCTTAGATGTTTTTCAAATCACATAATTTATGCTGCTAGATTTTCTTCCAGTTTGATATGCTATGTCAGTAATTGCAATATTTTTTTAAATTTTATTTTATTTGCTTTTCAATCTCATTTATGGATTGCAGTTTTTAAACTTTGTTTGATTATGATCATTTCTCATCACTCTAATAAAAAAATTGATTCCAGTTCTTTAGCTGGTGTTGGCCAGTTCAAGACTGGTTTATGCCATAATCTTTCCATTTTGATTTTCAGATGTTGATCCTCTCTGATCTTCAGTTCTTCAACTTCTATTCTACTATCCTCTGGTATGCCACATCAGTTATCTACATTTTCTTCTTTTCAACCACAGTGTGTCAAGACTCTATTCCAGTATTTGTTGATTAAGTTATATTAAAGGAAATAGAACTTCTAGTTCTGGAAAATAACTATGATTTTATTTGGAGATAATTTTATTGGCTCTCTTCAAGTACTACTGTTAGCAGCAATGCCTGTAAACATACAGTTGCAAGCTATGTATTAGAACCCCTGAACAAAAGTAGCAGGCTATGTTGCAGATAACAATATTTGATTAGTGTTGAACATAATGTGCTGCTTTCATATAACTTATTGATTGAAGAATATTGCACCTGTTAATAGTTATGTATACATTTGTTGCTATAGATTCATTTTAGTGTTACATTTATGAGGTTAGTATCAATGTAAACTTTGTAATACAACACAACCTAGCAGCCTCAGGCACTCTTTTTTCCCAATGGATACTGGCTGTCATGGATTTCTGAGAAACAGACAGTTAAACCAAGAATATAATTGGGCTAAGGAAATACTCTCAGGGTGTAGAAGAATGATCACCTGGCAAATAGAGCTTATGATTGATACAGTGTCTAAGAACAACAGGAACCTAAGCTGTCAAGAGTGAAAAGTCTGCCTGCACTATCCAGTGGGGCAGAAATAAGAGTGGGGGTGATTGTGAATGGTTATGAAAGGTAATGAAAGATAACAATGAAATATAGCTAGGAAAGTGACAAGAGTGGAGATAAAATGATAGAAGAGAGAATGCTGGAGTGTAATAGGTTCAGCTTCAAACTGATAGTTGGAAGACTTCTTTAATGTTCTTGGTGTTTTCCGCTCTCATATGTTGATTGATGGTAAATGGCACTCTTATTTTGCCCTGTCTCCCTTCACTTCAAGAGGCTATTTTCACTGTCCTTTGAAAATCTGAAATATATTTCACAGGAAAAAAAAGAGGTTCATAACATTAGTTAACTCAGAATGGCATTGATGCTTTATGAAAGAAAAAAAGGATATTAAAAAAATCTGAAAATGAACTTTTTTACCGTCTTTCTAGTGGTATCTAAAGATGCTTAAAGCTGAATGAAACAAGCTGAACACTTGTTTTTGAGTGTCTTTCACAATTTACTTCATCTTAACCACCTGAGGTTGTGGTTTTTATATTACTGAAGAATAACACATAAGAAAGTATGCATCATAGTAAGACAGAATAAGAAACCTGATTTTCCCTCAGTTTTGTGGGAAATAGTTTTCTCTATTCTATTTAAAGATGCAGAAAATAATAACAATAACAGAACAGCAGACTTTATGAATAATCATACATAAATCAGATTAACAACTTGCACTGCAGTGCATCAAATATCTCATCTACAATTCTATTTAACAATAGTTATAGAAAGAAGGTGTTTTGAAAGGAAACCATTGAAAGGTGCAATGAAGCAGCAAGTAAAACGGCTAAGTGTTTTCTACATAAATGCCTTCTATACTGTGGGGGGAGGGGGGGAAATCAGGCCAGTATAAGCTTTTGTCCTGACTGTGGTCTTGCTTTCTAAGATTGTGGAAGTCAAATTTCAGCTTCCAAAAGATAAAATATATCTAAGTTTTGCATATTCAAAAGTACAACAAAATATGAATTGTTATAGAATGGGCTGCAAAGGAATAGAAACTGTCCATTTTATTTTCTCCTCATTAAATGTTCTATTCTTTCTATTCAAACAGAATATTAAAATAAAATTATATAAGAGGGAGGGATCAAAATGTTGTGTGTCTGTCTATCATCATAAGGAAAACTCTCTAAAAGTATAGAGAACAGGATCAGTTTGGTGCAGGGAAACCCACAAGAGAATTGATGAGTTTGAAAATGGAATAACTCTGATCTGGGGTCTCGGGGGGAGGGAATCCTGAAACAGTTTGTCTGCTTCTTTCCTTATAGAACATATACCGGTACACCACTCCACTCAACTCTTAAATAATAATAATATTAACAATAATGTTGGAAGGGACCTTGGAGGTCATCAAGTCCAACCCCCTGCTCAGGCAGGAAACCCTATACCATTTCAGACAAATGGCTGTCCAGTCTCTTCTTAAAAACTTCCAGTGATATAGACTGTCCCAAATCCAAAATTTGCATCCAAAAAGAAATAGATAAATAAGAATAAACATATAAATATATATTCATTAGAAGATTTTAATGTAATTAAACTGTAATTCAAGTACTACAAGGGCACCACAATGAATTATTACAACACACAGGATTGTGTGTTGGTAACTGGTAAAAGAGAGATTATTTTGAGAATACTTTAGTTTAAATATAAGAAGCTTTGCTTGTAATGGATTTAAATAAACTTAAATGCAACAGATAATCCAAATAGCATATATGACTAGATTTATATAATGTGTATTACATAAAATAATTTTACCAAAATTGTCAATAAAATTCACATAATTTTATCCTATATCATTACATTCCTTTAATTACATTCCTTTATATTTTATCCAGATTTAATGGATTCATAATCCACAATATATACCATTTTAGGTATATTTCTAACATATTCTTTTTTAAATCATGGGTAAAGGATAAATTGCAGTAGTAACCATGAGATTATTAATTATAAGTATGTATTAGTGACTAGCTCATTTTTTTACGTGTACAGTTGACCTTATGTTTTTCTATGAACAGAAATTTCTAGCTAGACTAAGTACCAATTACTTTCAACACAGAAAGGCTTTGGTTGAAACCTGAATTTAACACTGACAATGATAACTAATTTTTCAGCACATCAACCATATATTTGTGTGTACAGCATGTGCGCATGCATGCCTTTGAGTCAGGTTTTGACTTCTGGTGACTGCCCAAGACAAGTCCCTGCTTTTTTTTTGACAGGTCTTCTTGGAAGTGGTTTGCCATTTCCTTGTTCTGAGAGAGGATAACTCAACAAAGCTGGCTTTATACCTAAAGTAGGACTCGAAGGCACAGTGTACCAGTTCCTAGATTACTACTTTAACCAAAACTTGCTCATATTGGACCATGCAGATACATTTTACTTTGTGCCAGTTGATTAGCTACTGTATTTCAAAGCAGAGTTGTTATAATATTATTTAAGTAAATTCACTGTCCCTCTCCCTCTCTCTCTCCCTCTCTATCTCTCTCTCCCCTTATATAAAAAGATTAACGTTTATTTCATTTTTTAAGGGAAACTAATTATGGAAAGGAAGACAAATATATCTTCGACTGTTCTCTTTATTGATATGCACAAAAGATCAACAGAATTTCAACTTTTTAAAAATTAATATAGCAATTAATATTACTAAGATTAACTTAAAATTTGCCTTTTTAATATAGGGTAAAGTTACAATGCCCAGTACTGCAGAGGATAAGGCAAGCAAAAAAGAAAGGATCTAATCATTATTCTGTCAGGATGGTGGTATTGACACAATTTTTATTGGCAAAAAAGGAGTCCAATTTCCAGGTTCATTACCCGAAACAACATAGAAATTTGAAACAAGAAAACATTTTAGAGCTTCAAGTATATAGATCAAGGTATAATTCATATGCCACATTCCCCAATGGATTCTGAGGATAAGAGGAAAGGGAAAGAAAAAAGCAATTTTTCTGCCCATTTGATTGATGGTCTATTTGACCTCTGGAATGCCCTCTTGCCACAACCTTTTAAATACCATCTGCTCTTTTTGCGAAGAGGGTGATGGGAAAGAGTCACTTGGAGACCGCAATTGATTATAAAAGCATTAATCAAGGACATAGATTATCTGCTGCCTGACACTGTGTATTGTAGTTAAGCAATTTCACCTCAAATGTGATTGGAAAGGTTAATCCTGTTTCTCAAGCCTAATTTAGATTTTTTTTAAAAAAAAAATCTAGCTACTTCTGGACTGATGGAACAAACAGGAAGTGAAAAAATATCAACCTGTATTGTAACATCTAGTCACTTTATATTTATTAGGGTGGTCTAATATGCTGTTAAAAAGCATTTGAGTCTTCAAGAAAGAGGCATACATACACAGATACTAACAGTACTATAGGTATTTTTCTTTTACTTATCCTATGTTTAAGACTGCCATGGCTAAGAATGTATAAATCCTCTATAAGAAACATAAGCTAATTAAATTGTTTAAAGATGGGCATTGAGCTGTCTCCTTTATTAGGTAAGTGGAAATTTGAATTCAATTGTGGTGGTGGAGGGGGGCTTTTTTGTTCATTTGCTTTCATTTTGGAGGTCATTTCAAGTGCCTTTCTATCCTAAGCATAACATTTATTCAATAGGGTGACCGAACAGTGTAGATTTTTTTTACAAAAAATGGCAAAGATGAAGTGGCAAGCCATGAGTGATAAATGAAGGAGGTTATTACATTGACTTTTCATGCACGTAAGGGCATAAGTCTTTTAAAAAAGTTTAAAATAGCAAGTGAATGTTCAAGTGGCAGCACCTCAAGCCACAGTTATGATCAGCTTAAGAAACCAAAGAAGATGTCTTTCTTTTATGATTTATCACCCCAAAAGAAAATTGATTTTAAAATGAAACAGATGAAAAGGTATTACTTTAACTGAGGAAGGCCATAGCAGAGCTACAGTTCAGAAAATGATTGTGACAATGATGAGGCCTGCTTAGCATAACTGTAAAATGAACTACTGCAACTCCTTCCTTAACATGCTGTTTATCTTAGTGATATACGTCTTCCTTCCTTTGCCAAATTCAGTAAGATCTCCAAAATACATTAAATTCTCCAGTTGTTAAATAAAGTTGATTTTAAGTACTTTGACATTTTTCATGTAAATGAGAAGCAGATTATTATACAATATTCAGATTTTAACACAGAATATGCTAATTTAGCAGCAGTTTGGCACGTATGACAATTACTTAATTGTGATGTAGCAAAAAGTGAATTGGCTCCATCCTAAAAGGCCTGAATAAATGCAATTTAACTTTTTAAAAACCTTTGTCTATATAGTCCCATGGTATAACTGATCGATGTTGTTTAGTAACTCTATAATTCCCTATGAAGATCATTAGTAAAATAGATTAAGCATTAGATAATTTCTGATCTGATAACTAGAGCCAGGACATAACAGATGGAGCACTTTCTTTCACAGACAAAGCATTAATCAGTCTCTACACACAGATTGGGCTTTCATAAATTCTCTAAATTTTACTGAAATAAAGAGAAAAAATCCCCAACCTTAGAGTAATTTTGAAGAAGAGACTCAGATTGGTGTATGGGAGTCCCAGTTCAGTTCTGAACTGAAGAAGCCTCTTGGATGAGCAGTGTAATATTTTCAAGAAAAAAATGAAAAAATTCCAGTTGCCTTTTGAAAAGCACCTTTGGAACAATCATGACCTGGATGATTGAGAATCTCCATAGACAACTAGAAATGGGAAAATTGTGACTTCTAGCTTCCCCTAGGTATAAAGCCTTCTGGAACACATTGGGCTACTCATTTCTTAGCTCTAGAAATAAAGCAATGGCAAACTAGTTCTGAAAATTTTATTAAGAAAACTGTAGGAACTTGCCTAGGCAGTTGCCCAGAGTCAAAGCTGATTCAAAGGCATAAAAACAATGTTCAAGAATTCAGCAAGCAACCAGCAGGATCTGCCTATAAACATCTAAGCCCATGTGATCTATCTCCAAATGTAACTTTTTCAACAAACTCTAAAAATATGGTGATTTCAATTGGAATTTTTTTGAGAGAGGGGAAGAGATTTTTACTAACAAATAAGTATCACAACAACAATAACAATAAAGTTGGAAGATATCTTGGAGGTCATCTAGTCCAACCCCCTGCTCAGGCAGGAAATGCTTATTATAATGTCTGATAAATATTGCTCTGAAATTTGTGTAGCACTCTTCTGTGATAATGTGTTAGGCATGTTTGGTTGAAGACAGAGGAAAAAGATTTTCATCTAGTTTGATCTTCCTTGTGTTATCCATTGCCTTTCTATAAATCCATAACCTTTAATCTTTCTTTAACTTTTTGTTTATTGTTTAGTCTGTAATGTAGTTTCCAGTTTTAATGTCTTAAATCATTGCAGGGAATATGGAGGGATAGGGTTTTTTTAATTGTCTGACATACTTTTCTGAAATTTTATAGCATTATATATTACATTTCTATTGCCCCTTTTTATCAACAAGAGTTGAAGGTTGAATGTACAACTAAAAATACAATTAAAAATAATAATATTTATGCTGCAAAACATTATTTTGGAAGTGATTTTATATTCTTCAGAATATCTCTTTTGCTGACAAAAGGTAGCTTGACCAGCTTGTGATGAAAGAGTTCTTAGAGAACAAGAGTGCTAGAACTGGCTTTTTAGTTACTAGATTCAAGGCAGAGATTTATGTATAAATACAGCTACTTCTTGGCTACCAGCCAAGCAAAATGTTAAGGAAGATCAAGAAGAAGAAAACAAAAGAAAAAAAATATAAGACAAAGCTTCAGAGTTCTTTATGGAAAAATAGTTCTGCAAATAGTCCTCTATTTTAGGGACTAGAATTTCTACAAGGTTGAAATAGAAAAAAAACCTCATTTCTGCAGAGTATAATAACTGATACTTATTGATCTCTTGACAAACAGTTATTAAATATTGCCACTCAAGTGACACTGAGCAACAATTGGAAACAGATGTACATGTACAAGATCTGCACTTGTGAGGTGATATAAATAGATCTTTGGTCTTTGGAGTAAGTATGTTAATGAAGCATGAGAGACAAGTAAAACAATGTGAAACATGGTGACATGAACTCCATTCCTTATACTGTATATATGCATCATTGTATTACATGCATGTTGTAATGCATTAGGCCTGGAACAAAGGAACAGGCCATGTGACTTGACCATGCTGTTTTGGAGCAACAGGAAATGGAGGAGGGGCCAAGAGGCTGGATGGACGTTGTACCAAGATTTGAATCCATTGGCCACAGGGGTGGCTTTGCCAGTGTAGCCTTGTCATTGGCTGCAGAAATAACATTGTCATTGGCTGTTTGTAACCATGTGATGCATTGTGTAACCGCCCACTGTAACAGGTAATAAAAGGGGAAGGCAGCCTTTTGTCTGTTGTCTCACGCCCCAGAGAGAAACCTGACTGGAGTCATGCTTCCTTCTCTAATATTCGGCCCACGTGTGTAGGACCCACCATGAGAATTGAAGCGGCCTACGGAGGGCAAAGCTTCAACTGGTGACCCCGACGTGATTCAATGAAAAGTCACGTCCTTCTGGCACCCCACCACTTGCTATGTCTGGAATAGACCATGTGCATGCTTTTGGTAAGTGTGGGGCAGAGGCTATGCAAAAATTGGGCTGAGTACCTGAAAGAATTGCTTAGCTTAGTCAGGAGAGCAAATTATATTCAGAAACTTAATAATCAGGCTGTTTTCCCTGTCACTCAGAAAGATTTATATCTTTTATTGGCTTTTTTGGAAAAAATTTATTCCTCCTACCTGGAGGAGGAGCAATTAGACCTCGCCACATGGCAATAGGCTCCTGGCTCCACACACCACCCAGAGCTTCGCCAGGTGTCTTAGCCCATGGGAGGCTGTAATGTCCATGCTGGCATTACACTATGCAAAACAGAGCAAGCTAAATTGGCTAATCTTCAGGCTTTAAAAACAAGCCCTGAGACAAAAAAATGTTACAATCTGACTCAAAAATTTGCCCCACTGGAAGAACAACCCTCGTGGCATTTCTTCAACAAAGATCACCCCCCCCCCGTGAGTATGTGGGTGGAATTCTCCAAGGATCAAAGGGGAGGGCTTGGTGTAATTGTCAGGACCTTAATTATGCAACTAACAAAGTTTTCACGTAAGGAGTTGAAAGTATTGTTAATGTTTGTTTGGCATAGTCCCTCATACATCTTAAAGGGACCATAAAAAATTGCTGATTGGATTAAAATTGGCTTATGTGAGGAGCCCTTCTGCTTCCTTCCCAAATTCTCTTTACGTGGAAGAATTGTTTGCAGGTCTATTTTAAAAGATCTGCCTTCTTTTCTTCTCCTGTAGCTATTGGCTTAGAACATAGTCATTGTTATCAGGATTCTGTTTCTGTTTCTCCTGCCCTGTCCTTTTAACTTGCTAAAAAATCTTAAGTCTTTTTCTCCTTCTGACTCAGAACATGCTTTCCTATGCTAATTCAGTCTTTTCTCTCTTACCTTTTAACTTGCTAAAAAATCTTAAGTCTGTTGATTCTATTCCTAATAATTGGAAAATGAGAAAATATTTCCTGGTAATCCATTGATTCAAAAATGCCTTGTTCGCTTGTTAACTCTTCTTAACTTGTGACAGACTCCCCTGAGAGCCTGCAGCCATTTCCTCCCCTGCAGGGCCATTTTCTCCCCCCTCTTCTTTTGTCCTTTTGCAGGTTTATCTGAAGGCAATGAAGACCATAACTAGGCCGGTTTAAAACCAGAAAAACCAGCTACTATTTCTTTCCCGGTTTCCAAGGAAACGGATGGCTGTAAACGGAGACTCAATTTACATTTGAATCTGTGTTACCTCATCTTTGAATCTGTGTTACCTTCTCTCTCACACACACACACCCTCCCTGGTTGTTTTGTTTAATAAACCATGGCCCTTTCCTTTCTTATTTCTCTGCCAATTTTGCCTTTAACTTTCCCTTTCTTATTTCTTTGCCAATTTTGACTTTCTTACTTCTCTTTGCCTATTTTGAATTTATGCTTTCTAGTCTTGTTAATGATTTTTGTTTTTGTCCCTTTCTTATTTATCTTTAATGATTTAATTTTTGTGACAATCTTTGCTGTTTTGCATTTTTTGTTTCTCACCATGCTATGTTGCTGAATGCATCCAATTGTTGGATCAGTGTGCCTATGAATGAAATCTCTCTCTCTTTTCACTTTGAATCCTTCCTTACTTTGTGTTATGTATTAATCACACAGCTTCATCAGTTAGTAACAAGACCTTTCTGGGTATTTGGCAATCTTGTAATAAAAAAACTATCCCTTGCAGCTAGATTATAAAGCTAGATAATGACACAATGACAACAAGAAAGCATGTGCTGATTATGTTCCCTTGTTTGATTTTGGTGAAAATTTTGAAACTTTGTACAACTTCTCTAAAAAACAAGTACTTCTTATGTGGAAAAAATGCACATTGGTCAATACCCCAGAATTGGTCTGGTACATATACATTTCTGACAACACACACAACATTTCTGCCACAGTTGCTCACATGGAAAGTATGGTACAAAACAATCCCTTATCACAAGAAACTGGTGCCTTGTTTGATTGACAGTTATTTTCCTGGCTACCTAATGCTGGGTGACTCAAGAAATTGGTTTTCAGTATTATAATGTTTCTAGTATTCTGTGTAACAATCTGTTGCTGTGTGCAATGTATCCACCCCCTGTTGAACCTGTGTAAGCCTCCCTCTCCCTCCCTCTGTCAAAAAGAAATGACAAAAGAGAGAATGAGATCTGCTAAAACTGAAAGATATGCAGTGGAACAATTTAACAATGGCTAAAAATGTTAGGTCTATGAAATCTGGGCATTTGAAAGAGGTTGTTTGCAAACTAAGCCACCTCAAGATTCAAAAATCTATGTAAGTACTTCACTAGCCTTCAAGCTTGCCAAAATAAAATTCAGGAAGATCTAGGATGAAAGATAGAATGCTTTGTGAAGGAGTTAGGAAAAATTTGGGATTGCAAACATTGACAGCTGCTACCAGTCATTTGAAACCTTGATCACAAAAGTCTAACATGCAATTAAATAAAGTAAATACTGGACAGTTAGTTGGGTATAATGGTTACAGCACCAGGCTAGTGTGGGAAGTCAGCTCCACAGAGAAGGAAATATTAAAAGGGCAAAAAAATATATTTCCTCAAAAAGATTTTTAAAAGCAGAAACCAGCCCTGCCCCCAAGTCTCTCTGTCCCAAGCAGGAGCCAGTTCTATACAAATGCAGATGCAAACCACCAGAAAGGCCCCAGCTAGGAGATCAAGAAGACAAAGACCTAAAATCTGCATGCCCCACCCAAACTCTAGGAGCCATTAGCCCCATCACCAGGGAAACAGGATATGATAATAGGACTAACCCATCACCATAAAGAATATCAGAGAGGCACATCTAAACTCAGGTCAGAATACGTGACACAGGAAATAGTCTCAAAGTTCATGCCACAGGAACAGGAAACTATTCCAAACATAATGTTAGAGAGGGTATAAAAACCTACTACCCATGTGCTCAGCCCTTCTTTTCTCTGGTCTTTCCTGCAAGAACCATCTTTCTGCCTCTTCAATAAACTGCAACCTTCTTCCCAAAGCAGTCGCCATGTTGTTTATTTATCCCCGGCTTGGATGAATCAGGATGAAGATTTTTCTTTCAACACTAGAAACCAGGATTCTGAGTAAGGCAGATATGTGACTTCTGGCCCAATCATTCTCCCTCTCAACCCTAGGAAGAAAGCAATAGCAAATGATTTCCAAAAATGTTGCCAAGAAAATGCAGGATTTGTCTAGGCACTTTCCAGCAATCAAAAGAAATAAAATAAAATAACTATATGTACAGAGGTGTCTGCAGGGAGGTGATGATCTGAATGAGGAAAGCAACATAACACAGTGCAAACTCTCCAAAATTTATACATGTGTTATGTTCTCACTCACTCACATGAAAGGGACAGATTAGGCAGCACTGAGATTTAAAAATACATCTTTGAGCATGACTATTGAGTGGATACCAACTCAGTATATGGCTTATTTTTCAAAATTGTATTAAACCAGTATTTATGAATTCTATAGAAGATAAATCACTTTAACTCTTCCAGCCATCTTGGAGTTTATTTTAACAATAAAAAGGGCACTTTCAATTGCACACATAATTTCCCCCACAAGAAAAAAAATGTACAGAGACATTTTTCCAGTATGATATACAATGACACATGCAACTCTGATTAAGAAATGTATTCAAATATGCCTATGGGGTTTTCTACATGTTGACTTAACCATATTTAATGTTATCTTGATAAAGTAACTTTTATTCCTGCTACTATTGATAGAAACTGCAGCATGGACTTAGAATAATCTGCTATCCAGGCTGCCTTTCAGCAACAAAGCCCTTGCAATAGCAAACACTACTCCCACTGTGGTATTCAAAGCTAATTTAGATTCGGCTACATTGATTTTGACTGACATTATGATATGGGAACAGCAAGATCCCAACAGACTGCATTGCTCAGTGAAGCATAGATCTGTTGAAGGACTGAATGACAGTATCTGTCTGTGTTTGTGTGTGTGTGTGCGCGCGCATGTGTGTGTGTGCGTGTGTGCACACATGCTATAATTTGTTGGAGTTCACACTTTAATAATGCCAAAAATGTAAAGTCTAACATTCAGAGATCTTTCCGGCATTTCTTATGTTGTTAGTCTAACAACATAAATCTTTGTGATGCTGCTCTAAAGCAACCATGTGGTGAAACATCAAATTGAACTGTAACAATGAAGCCTAATGATGTTATGATTTCATACTTCTTATAGCTCTGTTGCATGTTTGATAAATCTGCAGAGTGGGAGGCTAATACTTTGCTGTGTTTTTGTGAGGCAAAGTTTATTTTATCATATTTTATTGCTGTATAATTGTAGTAATGCATTTAAAAAAAACACTCCATTTATTGTTGTTACTGTTGTTCTTTCTGCTTTGCTATCACATGGTAGTTGTCTATTTCCTAAAGCAAAGCTATCAATCCATAAGGTGACAAAGAGTTTGTTTATCAGGTGACTCCCGTCACAGAACCTGACACTGTAAGTCAACCAAATGTAGGGATAATAAACATGCTAAGCTTTAAAGTGCTGCAAGATTTATTGCTTTTCCACAGCAGAATGCAATTGATATCCATTCGGGTCCATTGGGGTGGATGGAAAGACAAATGCAGGTTACATATTTTTGTGTGACAATGAAGGAGGTTATGTTGTCAATCATAACATAGGTTTTGTCAGTTTGTCAATGAGATTAATATAGACACATATTTGGATGTTCCTCTTTTGGTTTTGTTTAAAATTGTTATATTTTTAATTTTCGGAAATATAGGTGAAATTTGAATTATTATACTGTATAACAAAAACAAAATTAAGCTGAAAATCAGTGGACTACCCATACAATGTGGTAGAAATTGCCCTGGTTACAGATTAGACTTTTGGTCCTGATATATGTAAAATCTGCTTTTTTTTCCCGGATAGTGCTTTTAAAACATACTAGACAACCCACAATGTGTTGTGTCCATCCTTTCAGAGATATGTCCTTGTGTAAACAGAGAAACAGAATGAACATGGATGAATTGTTACTGATTTTGCTTCAGAATTAAAAAAGAAAACATTGTTTTATTATAGAAAAAATATGTGTACCAAGTCAAATATAGATGCTTTTTGTTTAACAAAGAATACTTTTGATGACAGGTGATTAATCTGCCATTATTTAAGTGAGGGAAGTCAGCTCCCCAGAGAAGAAAATATTAAAAAGGCAGAAAAATATATTTATAGTTTTCCTTGATAGCCCTAAATCTATCTGTCCCAAGCAGGAGCCAGCCCTATACAAATGCAAATATAACCATCAGAAAGTTGGAGCCAGAAACTCAAGAAGACAAAGAGATCTAAAATTTGCACACCCCACCCAAACTCTAGGAGCCATTAGCCCAGCCCCTGGGAAGCAGGATATGACTGTTATCAGGATTTTTGGGTTAAAATAAAATCCAGGACGAAAGTTCGGAGTAAAAGAATAAAGTTTCTTTATTCACAAAAGAAATGGCGGTTTGCAAAGCGCGGTGGCACTCGACCATGTGCAGACAAAAAGCTACAAGGAAGAGCCACACACAATACAGAAACGTAACAGTATTTATATCCCTCCCTAACTCCTCCCTGCCATACATAGGCTAACCCTGAGTGGCAAGTTTACAAACCTATGAAACAACACAAAATACCCTATATGTAAATTCCATACCTTTAGGCTTACCCTGAGTGGTAAGCTTACAACCCTATCAAACAACACAAAACCCTATTCTTACCCTATATGTAAATTCCATACCCTTAGGCTTAGTTTCAACACGTGCGCTGTGTCACGTATACTTTGTTACCAGTCACGTACACAATGGAAAAGTTTAAACTCTTTCTCATCCCCCCCTTTCAATCCCCCATTTCTTATTTGGTAATTTGTTTAATATTTTCCTTTATTTCCTTCTATCTTTGTTTTTCACTTATTGTTGTTTTCATGGAATCCGTACTTTCCAACAACTGAATCTGGTCTTCAATTTCCATCCCACTCCTGATCAGTATAAATCTCAATTTCTGTTGAAATTGCAGCTCTCTTTCTCTTGGAGCTATACACCTGGTGATTTAGCCTTTCCCCTTCTCCCAACGGAATCAAAAAGAAAGCAGGTTTTATTTCACCTAGAGAACACAACCCAGTCCATTTTGGTTTGAAGTTCCGAATATGCCCTTTTTCCACAAATCCAATAAAGACCAGCTGGAGCAGGCCAAGATTGATCCCATCTTATGGTCTGATTTATGAATTGTTCCAAATGATTTGGCCATCCTAATCCAGTGCTCTCATTATACAAAGGCCACATTCTTGGGGTATTCTTAGTATTATTTGGCCACCAGGTGATGTTATAATTGTCTGTTACATTTATTATGAAAATTGATTCACATTCATTTACCCCTACTATTGGAGTATCATCCTCATACCTTTCTATACACCATTGGCACACAATACTTCTCTTCAGCTCCCAAATACTTCCATTCAGAGCTTGGGCCACTGTTCCTGCCAATTCAACAAATAAGTTTCTTGCAACTTCAGGAATATCAAAAGGTTTCTGCACTTCCTTCCAAAATTCCTTATAAAAGTTAAACTTTCTTTGGTCCCAATTTTCATACAGCTTTTGGGTTTCCAAATAAAATATTCCCCCGGGATCTATTCCTTTCACATAAGTCTGAATTCCAAATGTATATCCTCTTTTCTACAATTTTGTCCAATATAGAAATGCCTTGATGGTATTGACTTTAGGCAAATATATTTTTCATTTACCATATACGTTCTATGCCAATCAATATTATTATTATTATTTTCACAGGAGGCCATGTTGCCTGCTTACAAATGTCAAAAACAAAGCTCACCCCCTTCCCTGGAAATATTTGGACTTTTGTTATTAGCGCACTACTAGGGGAATCTCCACTTCTCACTATCAACCACTTCTGTTCAGGATCCCCCTTAGGATCAAAACACAGACCAGCGGTAGAGCAATAGGAGTAAGTAACATTCCCCTTCTCACAGGTTTGAACATCTCCCTTCTTTCCATCTTTTCCCCTGCATTTATGACTTGAATAATAAATGAGGGTTTCCTGGATTTTCTTTCCCATCTGTACCCTTTTTATACAGGAATTACAATTTGACTGTTTGTCTTGAGAAGATCTAACCTCCCTGGTTTTTCTAATTTGTATTTCCAACCCTCTCTCTATCATCCCCTTGGGTTGTGGTTTTCTCAAGATTATAGCACAACTCCCAGACCAGTATGGGGAAAGGTTCTTCTGTATGGAGTGATTACATATGAATTGGAGAGGAGTACTTATGCTTATTCCACACTGCCCGTTTCAGAGAAGGGCGCCCATCCAGACACATCGTGGATCATTAGCAGTCATCTCCATGCATTGGTTCATCACTTCCTTCTCAAAGGTTTTCCGGTCATTACATGTCCATAGTCCCTCCTGATCTGGTTTAGCGTCGAAGAGATGATTACATTTCTCCTCTGATTTTATTTTCAATAGGAACGGTCCCTTCCCCTGAGGCGGGAAATTTCTTATGCATATTGGTTTCTCTTTCTGGGTTACCTTACTCCTCTCTGGTCTCCAATTTTGGTCTACTTTACAATTCCCTTTCCAGAATGGGAGTGGTGCTATACATTCTTTACCCTCTCCACAATCTGACCAAAGAAATAAATGGTAGGAGTTCGCCTGGTCCCAGGCCACTTCACCACACATCCCCACTTGGATCCAATTTATTATCTTAACACATGTTGAATATTGGATTACTTGTTCCCATCCCAGTGGTCTCCTGATTAGACAACGCCAAATATTTTTCATTCTCCAAAAGGTTCCCATATAATCATGAACATCCTCACTTTTATAACAAGGATGATTTTCAGTCTTTGGTTCTCCCCACTCCTCCTCCCGGCTGGTGTATATCCAATCACACCCTGATTTCACTTATTTAGGCAGGCCGATTTCATTGTGCCATCCCCCCCCTTTACTAGAAAAACACACTGAAGCTTCTGCTCCTTGTCTTCCTCCCCATCCCCATATGAGGAGAAGGATACTCATTTTCGCTGCAAAGTCAATTTTAGAGGTCCAGTCTGTGTACTTGACCATTGTTCTGCAGGTTCACTGGCCTTCTTAGTTCGAGTGTAATGAGTCCAGCCCTTTTCTGCTGTGCGCATGGCAGTATCAGTGGTCAGCGATACTTGGTAAGGCCCCTCCCCACTTAGGTTGCAGTTTTTCCTCCTTCCAGCTCCGAATCAGAATCCACGTCCCACCTCAAACTTGTGAACAGGAAATTTCAAAGGGGTTGTTTGGATCAGCAAGTCTTGTTTCCTGAGATAAGACAAAGCAGAAAACAGCCCCAGTATCTAATTCTTTATAAACTTGTCATTAGTTTTCATATTGTGGAATTTCCCACTTGAGATATTTTAAAATCAACTTGAATGTATCGAAATAGCCTCACCATTAGATGTTATAAAGCATTTTATGTATTTGTTTACACATCATATAACCAACCATATATTAACAACATAGCTCATTTATAATCCCAAAATTTTTCTCAACTCCTTCATTTTAAACAAGGGTTGAATTACAATTCCTTCAATTCTCTTAGATACTATGTTTTATCAGTGTGTCCTGCACACAGACATAAAAACAAAACAAAAATAAATAAATAAATCAACAACAGTATAGGTGTATTCAAGTTTTTCTCATATTTCATTACTATAAGAATGGGTATTAAATTTCACATCCACACCACCTTCCTCCCAAAGCAAAATTCCAAGCGGAGAAAGAAGAGAGGAAAAAAAAAGTTAAAACAAGCAGCCCCCCTTCTTCTTTATGTCTCTCTCTCCCTCTTAAAGCAATACAGCCAGCTAAAAACGAAAGAGAGGGGGGGGGGAAGGGGGAAGAAGTTTTGCAAAAATCCTTCACATGCATTTCTTTCACACATCCTCCATGGAACTCTTCTCAGGCAAACACTTGCCACCGCTTCTCAATTGACCCCTAAAACAATAAAATCTGCCATTCACAACTTCTTCCACAGTCTGGGATGGGGAAGAAACTCACTCACAAACACACATTCGCTCACTCCCCCAACCTCCAGTTTTCATGATTCCCAGTTTCTTCCAGCAATCTCACATTGCAGGCAACTAAATTCCTGCCTTTCAGGTATCACACACACACACACACTTGCACATCAGCATATTCACACATTCACTTCCATTCTTTCAGCACTTATCTTCCTCGACCCTTGACTAATTAAATGACCTAAATATTTCACCTCTTCCTCTACAAATTGTAACTTCCCTTTACTCACTCTCAGCCCTTGTTGTGCTAAAAAGTTCAGCAACGCAATTGTTCCTTCCTCTGCCTCTATCTTTTTCTTACTGGATATCAACAGATCATCAACAGATCATCCACATATTCCTTGGTATTCCACAAATCGGGAACCCATATTAAAGCATAATCTAACTCATTGTCTAAACTTTTACATTTCTTCTTCTTCACATATGTGTACAAATTGTGACATTGGAAATAATCATTGGATCCATCTCTTGGCCATTCTACATTATCATCCTCCCACCAAATAAAACAACAAAGGTTAACCATATCTTGCTTGTTTAATCCTAATCTTAAAATTTCCCGATTATAGGGTGGAGATCCCCACCCTGCTAATATTTTGCCTAAAGGGCCTTTTGGGTCTATTTTAAGTTTAGGATTCTTTCTAATTCTTTCTACACATTTCTTTCCTGCATTAGTCGACCCTGTATTTCCCCCCATTCCTTATTGGGGCAGTCTTTTCCTTGAGTATGTGCGCCTGTGTCCCTCCTGGCAACCCTTTTTATTCCTCACACGTCACCGTCTCTGGATATTTCCAAAATATCCCACTCTCTCACTCCGTCCCTCAAAAGGACTTCCACCCGGCCCCCGTCACCAGTTCTCACATCCACAACTCTTTCCCTGACCGCCCTGGACTCTTGTGTTCTGGTGTTTTCAAAACCAGTACTCACCAGGGTCTGCGCGCAGATGTTGCCCGGTCTTCTCCAAGACTGCTTCTCACAAACTTTTTCTTTCTTACTTTATTAATCAACTCCTACTATTCATCCAACTAAATTTTACGGGCTTCCAAGAGCTGTTAAGTCCTCTGGGTGGTTCCCCTCCGTTCAAAACGGAACGGGGTGCACCTGAGGAGGACCCCTCAGAGTCCAAAAACAGATTGAAATCCCGGACGAGCCCCCAATTTGTTATCAGGATTTTTGGGTTAAAATAAAATCCAGGACGAAAGTTCGGAGTAAAAGAATAAAGTTTCTTTATTCACAAAAGAAATGGCGGTTTGCAAAGCGCGGTGGCACTCGACCATGTGCAGACAAAAAGCTACAAGGAAGAGCCACACACAATACAGAAACGTAACAGTATTTATATCCCTCCCTAACTCCTCCCTGCCATACATAGGCTAACCCTGAGTGGCAAGTTTACAAACCTATGAAACAACACAAAATACCCTATATGTAAATTCCATACCTTTAGGCTTACCCTGAGTGGTAAGCTTACAACCCTATCAAACAACACAAAACCCTATTCTTACCCTATATGTAAATTCCATACCCTTAGGCTTAGTTTCAACACGTGCGCTGTGTCACGTATACTTTGTTACCAGTCACGTACACAATGGAAAAGTTTAAACTCTTTCTCATCCCCCCCTTTCATGACTTTTGGGACATAATAGGATTAAACCACAGATACCAAGGCCTAGAAAAGCACACTCAGACTCAGTTCAAAGTTCATGCCACAAGATCAGGAAACTATTCCAAACAAAAGGCTTTCAGAGGGTATAAAAACCTATTCCACATGTGTTCAGCCCTTGATTTCTCTCCTCCTTCCTGCCAGAACCATCTTTCACTCTGGCTCTTCAATAAACTGTAACCTTGAGGTTCACTTACTGGGTAAAAACGCGTGGGACGTCGGGGTCCTTTGGGGGCCTCCTTTGTGAAGCCAGTTGGGTGACGAGAGACTCAGGGAGACATTTTTGTGGTTCTACATTCCTTTGTGGCCTTTCGATTTCTAACTAGTTTAATGTGTCTGCTGCTAATTTGAAAAGAAAATGGATGCAGATACTTCCGTTGACATATTTTCTAAAGCCCTGGAAGCTCAGATGCTTCAGACAGCTAAGATTGTAGAAGAACAGCTTGATGCTGAAATGCAAAAAATGGATCAAATGGATGAAGATGAACTGGAACTTCTCAAACAAAAAAGGCTTGAAGCACTCAAGAAAGATTAGCAACAAAAACAGGAATGGGTTTCAAAAGGGCATGGAGAATACCGAGAAATCCCCAGTGAGCGAGAATTTTTTCAAGAAGTGAAAGGGAGCAAAAATGTGGTCTGTCATTTTTATAAAGATTCAACCTTCAGATGCTTAATATTAGATAAGCACTTAACAATACTTGCAAAAAAGCATATTGAGACTAAGTTTATCAAGTTAAATGCTGAAAAATCACCATTTCTTTGTGAGAGACTTCACATCAAGATAATTCCCACAGTAGCACTAATAAAAGATGGAAAAACTCAAGATTATGTGGTTGGATTTACTGATCTTGGCAACACAGATGAGTTCACCACAGAGACTTTAGAATGGAGATTGGGTTACTCAGATATCATCAACTACAGTGGCAACTTAATGGAGCCGCCTTTCCAAAGCCAAAAGAAGTTTGGAACCTCTTTCACAAAATTGGATAAGAAAACAACCAGAGGAAAGAAATATGATTCAGATTCTGATGATTAGAATTCATGATACAAATATTTGTAAACCATTTTTCTTTTATGTTTGATACATTTTTAGGAATGTTTTATACAGCTTTTTGCTTTCAGAACATTTGCACATCACACTCATTTTCTAACAGTTTTATAGAGTTCATGAAAGGAAATCTTCATCTTAGAAAATAATTTCTTCATAAAGAAATTTGAACCCTTTTGAACTATGTAATATGAGAGGTGACTTTCAATATTTTATTAATTTAACAATAGCTCTCTAACTTGCATCTTAAAATTTATACCATTTATCATTAAGGTATTAATGAAGGACTTCTGTCAAGAATTGTTATTTAAACTATTCTTGAAGTAGTGCATTAATAAAAGTCATTCTAATAATAAATAAAAAAAACTGTAACCTTCTTCCCAAAGCAGTCGCCATGTTTTTTATTTATCCCCAGATTGGATGAACCAGGATGAAGACTTTTCTTCCCACAATTTGGCACCCCAGATCGGACTCCAAGCTAACCTCTTCAATGGACTGAGACTGGTAAGCCCCATCTTGCTGGCAGCAGACCCCTTGTGTCTGTAGATGGGTTTCCCAGGCCTTGCCCATGTGGAGCCAGGGTAGTAAAGGGAGTTTTGGATTTGAGCTCAAGGGCTGCTTTGGAAAGAAGGTGAAGGTGAGTACCTCTAAATTTTAAGTTTAAAGCTCAGGGGAACAAAGGAAATGTGTGTATGTCTGTGTGTGAGAGTGAGAAGACCCTTTTTTCCCAATCACAGTTGGATTTTGCTCCTTCTGGTCTTTCCTAGCCGCAGAAAGGATCTCTTTAATTGGCAGAACCTGAAAAGCATGGGGGGTTGCCAGAGTGTAGGACCTTTTGTCAGGGAAAAGGGAGAAGCTGTGTGAAAATGGAATGGAATGAGTAAATGAGAGAATTGGATTTGGGCAACCAGCTGGTAAGGCCCTGTAAGCAAAGCCCATCTGTAGAAGGGGCCAGTACTAAAGTGCACAAAGTATAGGTCCTCCCAGACTTCTCCTAAGTCTGTAAACTGCATGCAGGGTGTAAACAGAGGCTGGGTACCTGTGCAGGACCTCCTCGGACAATTTATTTTTGAGGTCCGCAAAGTGACAGCAGAGAGTTCCCTAAACTGGAAGGCCCTTACTCCGTGTAGGGAAGCAGAGTCTTCCTGGGCAATTTTTTAGTGCCCAAAAACTGTAGGCGGGGCGGCAGGATTGTTGTCGCTAAGAGTGGCTGGGAAGTGCTGCTAGGATGAAACCTGACTGAGCCAGATTGGACCCCACATTGGAAGGGCAACATGGGTAGCTGCAGTTCGAGGGTTGGAATTAGGACACTTATTGGAGATTTGCTCAAGGTGTGGGATGAGAGACGAGTGCCTGTCCTGGATGGTATAAGAACATAAGAACATAAGAAGAGCCATGCTGAATCAGGCCAAAGCCCATCGAGTCCAGCATTCTGTGTCACACAGTGGCCCACCAAATGTACATGGGGATCTTGAGCAGAAAGAGAAGGCAAAACCCCCCCCTTTCCCTTGACCCCCAAACAAATGGTACTCAAGGGAATCCTGCCTGCCTCAACCAACATAGAGGCGGCACATGGACATCTGTTTTAATAACCACCAATACACTTTGCATCCATGAATCTATCTAGCCCTGCCTTGAAGCTGTCAAGGCTGACAGCTGTCACGACCCCTTCAGGAAGTGAATTCCATAAATCAACGACCCTCTGGGTGAAGAAATATTTCCCTTTATTTGTCCTCACTTTCTTAGCTATAAGCTTTAGGGAGTGCCCCCTTGTCCTGGTATTGTGTGATAGAGAAAAGAATTTTTCTCTATCCACATTTTCTATCCCATGCATGATTTTATACACTTCGATCAAGTCACCCCTTAAACGCCGTCTTTCAAGGCTGAAGAGACCAAGGCGTTGCAATCTGGTTTCATAAGGGAGGCGCTCCATTTCCTTGATCATTCTTGTTGCCCTTTTTTGCACCTTTTCCAGTTCCATTATATCCTTCTTGAGGTGCGGTGACCAGAACTGTACACAGTACTCCAAGTGTGGTCTCACCATCGATTTGTACAGAGGCAATACAACACTTGCTGACTTATTTTCGATTCCCTTCCTAATCATGCCAAGCATGGAATTTGCTTTTTTTACTGCTGCTGCGCATTGGGTTGACATCTTCATCGAGCTGTCCACCAAAACCCCAAGATCCCTTTCTTGGGTTGTCTCAGAAAGTTTGGTCCCCATCAGTTGGTAAGTATAATTGGGGTTCTTTGCCCCGATGTGCATAACTTTGCACTTGTTTAGGTTAAAATGCATTTACCACTTTGTTGCCCACTCAAAAAGAAAAAAGCGAGCAAGACAAATTTGTGAAGAATGGGCTTTGCTAGGGCTTTGCTGGGAAACCAATTTGGCTAAATAAAGGTACTTAAAGGGAAAATAAGAAATAGTGATTCTCTCTCTCTCTATCTCTCCTCTCTCTGCAACCAGATGGTATGTTTAAAATGTATGCCTTTCCTAACTTGAGTTATCTGAAATTTATGGTGGGAATGACTAGAATGTGTAAAACTAAGACTTCTGTTTCCTTTTCTGTTTTCCTTGTCTTTGTGTATATATGTTTGTCAAAGTCTTTGTGTGTGAGGTAAATATGACTATTAACTGTTTCAAATCAAAGAGAAAAGATTTTAAAATTCTGCTAGAAATTTTGCTTAAAATAAGCCACAAAAAGGAAATACCTCATTCTGTTTGTCTGGCCAACAAACAGAGTGAAGAAAAATGTGTTTGTTTGTTTATTTTTTCTTTTCTCTTTCTCTCTGTGTACTTTTAAGAACAGCCCAAAGTTACCAGGAGGGAATGTTTTAAGTTCATCTGCTAGAAAAGGTTTCACTCTTGCACTTAATATATAATAAAGTTGGAAGGGACCTTGGAGGTCATCTAGTCCAACCCCCTGCTCAGGCAGAACACCCTATACGAACTTTATCAAATGCCTTACTGAAGTCCAAGAAAATTATATCCACAGCATTCCTCTGGTCCACTAATTTTGTAACTGGGTCAAAGAATGCAGTAAGATGTGTCTAGCATGATCAACCCATGATCATGATCAACCCATGTTTGACAAACCCATGTTGGCTTTTAGTAATGACTTTGTTTGCCTCTAGGTGTTCGCTGATTCTTATTTGATTATCTTTTCCAGAATCTTCCCAGGTATTGAGGTCAGGCTGATGGGTCTGTAGTTTCCTGGATCTATTTTTTTTTCTTTTTTTTGAAGAGGGGAACTACATCAGCTCTTTTCCAGTCCTCTGGTAGTTCCCCAATGCTCCAGGATCTTTGAAAAATATAGTTCAGTGGTTCTGAGATCACATCTGCCAGTTTCTTCAGAACCTTGGGGTATAATTCATCTGGTCCTGGTGATTTGAACTTGTCTAGGCTGAATAGGTACTCACTTACCATTTTCTTGCCTATCTTAACTTGTGTTTCTAATCTATTTTTATGGTACTGTTTTTGACAAGTTGGATGTAGTTTTTTTCCTTTGTGTAAAGACAGATGCAAAAAAAATGAATTAAATAGTTCTGCTTTCTCCCTGTTGCTTATCATCTTCTTGCCACTTCCCCCCCCCTTATGGACCAATCATTTCCTTCAGTTTTTTGGGTTTTTTTACATGTTGAAAGAAGATTTTTTATTATTTTTGACTTTGGTCACAAGCCTTAGTTCATTTTGAGCCTTAGCTTTCCTCACCTCATCTTTGCAGGCTCGGACTATTTGCTAATATTCTGCTTTAGTTATGTGCCCCTCTTTCAGTTTTTATACTTGTCCCTCTTATCTTTCAATTTATCAGAGAGTTATTTATGCAGCCATGCTGGTTTCTTTTGAGAGTTATTATTTTTCTTCTTTGTTGGTATTGTGCTAGACTGGGTTATTTTTTAAAAAACAATTTCCAAGCTTCTTGTTTTCCCCTTGAGGATTTTCATCCATGGAATCCCTCCCAAGCCCTCTCTAAGTTTATTGAAATTAACTCTCTTAAAGTCCAAGACTCTAGTTTGACTGTGTTCTATTGTCATGTGCTTCCTACGTACCTTAGTTAGCTGACTAGCAAAAAGCTCATCTATTTACCCTTTTATATTGACCCAAATGCATTCAAGACAGTATTCATCATTGTTGTGCCCTATTTCTGTAGATATGTAGTTATTTCATATAGAGAGAGAAACTCCGCCTCGTCTTTTATTTGGTCTGTTTCTTTTAAACAATTAAAATCCCTCTAGCCGAGTGTTCCATTTGTGGGACCATGTCTCCATAATGACAACTATATCGTATCTGCTCTCATTTACCTGAATTTATAGTTCACCTTGTTTACTGTTCATACTCTGTGTATTGGTGTATAGACATTTGAGTCCTTTATGACTGACAACTATGTGGTGCCTGAATTCCCCTATTTTCTTACCACCTGTTTGGTTAGTGCACTTTGTGTGACACTCGCTATTAAAACCTTGATTTTGCTTGATAGCAAGGTTGATATTCTTGTCCACACACATATCTATATTATGTGCACTGCTAACCCTGTAAATTTTTGACTGCCGGGGACAGGGATGTTCTGTATCAATTAACTCACTGTCCCTTGTTTAGTTTAAATATTCCTCCAGAAAATATGTGAGTTTATTGCCAAGTAACTCAGTCCCTTTCTTTGAGGGATGCAAACCATTTCTTTTGTACATTGTTTCATTGGACCAGCTACAGACATTATGACCATTCAGCATGAATCCCCGGCTAGCTAGACAGAATGGTCCTCAAACCCTTTCATGGTTTCCAAAATGGTCATTTCTGATTTTTTGGTCAGTGTCTGTTGTTGGGTTAATTTCCTTCTCAATTCAGTCTAAAAGGTGTTAATTTTGTTCCATGGGGAATCCAGTGTTAATTATTTTATTGTTGTGTACCTGTTGATGTTTCTATTCTAATTCTGTCAATTCTAATTGCTGTTAGCCTGTTCTGCATTCCTTATAGCCAGTGTGTGTTAAGTGTTTGTTTATTTAGCCTCAGGCTGCCGCTGAGTCAGACTAGTTTGTATTGGGTTCTTCCTGTATGTGCCAAGGTATTTTCTCTTTGGGGTGAGGAGAGGGTGTCCTGCCTGCTGGGTTCCTGCCCCAAGCTCTGGAAATCATTCTGCAATGTGTTGTAAATGGGTTTTATCTATCTATCCTTTTCCTGAAAAATGTGTGTCTAGCTATAAGAGCTTCCTGTAGCTCAAACTTCTTAAGTTACTTTTCTTATCCTATCACTAATTGGTGAAACTACTATGAAGCTTTTCTGAAACATATAAACATTTCTCAATCTCTAAAACAATGTGGTCTATTTTAGAATAAATGTTAAAGGCAGATTCTCCTGCCCCTGGGAAATTGCATACCTTAAAATATTAGGCTTTTAAAATTATTTGGAGCTTTCAGCATTCTCAAGCTGTCCAGCATTTTCTTTTCAAGTTGCAAGTCCTTGTCTTTAACATGTTGCAAATGTTCAAGTTCAAAAGTGAAACATTTCATATATGTTCTCTTACCAGAATCCAGGATTTTCTCGTCCTCATCTGTGATTGTCCTCATTTGTCTATCTGTTTCTTTAACAACTGCAGTATTAATGCCTTTTCAAACTGCCTGTAAGCTACTCACCCTCATGTACATCTCCTTTTCTTATTCTTTGTTCTCCCTACCTTTTGTCTGCCTCTCCTGGGAGAGTCCACCCAGAAAGGGGGGATAGAATCTTATTCTCATGTCTTTCAGCCAGCCCTGCATAGATGACCCCCCACAACCTTTGGAAGCAGAGCACACTGACCCGGATACTGCCTCCATCCATTTGAGCCATGGAATTGGGTTTTGAATCCAGCCATCCACTAAAAGCCACCATGCAACCTGAGTGGAACATCTTTCCAAGTCCTACCATTCCCCCAGATGTCTGTGAAAAACTACAAAGCAGAAGGAAGAAACCCTGGAGCCACTGGTGCCATGTGAAACCTCAGAAAAAAATAGTTAGAAAGACTATGGGGGGAGGGTGGAAAGTCATTGTAAAGTTTTCTTTCTTGTCCCATTTGTATTGTAACAAGCCAATTGAATGTATTTATGGAGAAATGGCATTTGGGAATAGTTGGCACAGCAAGTACTGAACACTTTGGACTTCTATCTGGGTGAGAGGGAAAATTTATCCAGAATGTTTGTATTGCCTGCTTTGTATTAGTAGCTACACACACACACACCATTCATAACCACACTGAGTTTCTTCCACCTACCTTCAGTAAAGTTCCCAGGCTGATTTTTGCTCTATTGCACCAAAGCTTTGTAGGAACAACTTCCAGCAAATTCCAAGGGAGAGGGAACCAGGCCCCCTCAGGTGATTTGCAATTCATATGCCCTGACTAAGGAAGTAGCAGGAAAGAGATCCCCAAACCTCAGCCCTGAATATCTTGCACTGGTGGACTCAGATTGGGATTCCTAGAGGTCATTATGTGCAATTTAAGAAAAAATTAATAGCCTGGCATACTGGCTAACCTTAACTGGACATTACTAACCTGGATGCACTGAACTAAAAGCTAAGGTAGGAAACAACCCTTGAAAATGGGCAGCCAATGGTAATGTACTGAGGAAAACCATGGCTGTGAAGAATTTTGGGAGGAATGTGCAAATCTGACTGGAAGCTAAAAGTGACATCCAACATTTGAAAATGATTGGCACAGAATATTGGACACTATAAATTTCTTTTCCACCTAACAAAATTTTTGCCCTGACTTTTAGAACTTTATGGGTTGCAAGCTCCCCTTTTGGGAGCCACTGAAGGGATCTTTTTCTGCTGCCTCCATTAATGTCTTATTTTTTGGCTTAACAGTTTAAAAGCATGTCTACCAAGTCTCCCTGACCAAATCAATTTTACTCTTGTGCCATTCTCACACTTAAGGTACAAAGTGGGGATTGAGGGAAGAGAAGGAAATACTAAAAAGGCAGAAAAATATATTTCCTTCAAGGATCTTAAAGAGACAGAAAAGCATGCCCAGCTTTCCTTGATAGCCCTAAATCTCTCTTGTCCCAAGCAGGAGCTAGCCCTGTACAAATGCAAATATAACCATCAGAAAGTTGGAGCCAGAAACTCAAGAAGACAAAAAGACCTAAAATCTGCATACCCCACCCAAACTCTAGGAGCCATTAGCCCAGCCCCAGGGAAGCAGGATATGACTTTTGGGACATAATAGGATTAAACCACAGATACCAAGGCCTAGAAAAGCACACTCAGACTCAGTTCAAAGTTCATGCCACAGGAACAGGAAACTATTCCAAACAAAAGGCTTTCAGGGGTACAAAAACCTACTCCACATGTGCTCAGCCCTTGATTTCTCTCCTCCTTTCTGCCAGAACTATCTTTCAGTCTGGCTCTTCAGTAAACTATAACCTTCTTCCTAAAGCAGTTGCCATGTTGTTTATTTATCCCCAGCTTGGATGAACCAGGATGAAGACTTTTCTTCCCATATAAGAATAGTCTTAACTTCTTTTTCCTCATCTAACAGCAACAGCTAACTGTGCTGAAATACCAGTTTCTCCAACATATTCTCTATGGTGTCCTTGCACTTTATGTATACAGAGAGCAAAGCATCACTGTATTGGGAACTGTGCCTATTGAAAAGGAAGATCTTTACCTACTGATCAATTGAGCATGATTCTTGGTATTATGATATGTCCTTTTTGAATGGACGAATGTTTACTTTTGCTACAATGAGATTCTTGTGAGGTTCTTCCATGATCATTCATGTTCCATAGCAAAGCCTTGGAGGATACAAATTTCTCATTAAAATATGAGAGACCCTATCTTCAATTCCTATTTATGTGGTGGCAATGCAGAAAGTCCAATTGAATCAAAGAATTATTTTGGAAAATGAGTAGCATTAACTCCTTCTTTGACATTTCCAGACTAATGTCTTTCTTTTATTATTCCAGGGAAGGATCCATTGGATGTGGAATGGATTTTTCTCATCATTTCATTGAAGAGAACCCAGGTAGCATTCTTTAAGAATAGTTTGATAGGATTGTCAAATGTTGGGTGGATGAAATCTATGCATTCTTCCATAGTTCTTCCTTGTAGAATGTTATTTTCAAGTTATTTATTTCATCATTTTAATTTTTCAAAATCTTCTCTTCTCCAAGAACAACTAAGAATGCAGAATATCTTCTTTGTCCCTCACTCAGTTGCATGTTTCTTTTCAACTGAAACTTCTCCATTCCTATGATTTTTTTAATCTCCATGCCAGTCTCATTTTACAACTCCTTTTACAACTGATAGAAATTGATGGAAATCGCCACAACAAATGGTTACAATCCCACCACTCTTGCCACATATATCATAAAGAGTCTGGTCTACAACTTCAAAGCTCACTTACACAATTGTGAGGCTTTCATCTCAAACAATAAAACTCACATATTGAAGCAAATTTGCAGTATTGGAGATTTTTTCCTATGTTACAAAGAACACTTTCATTCACTTTGATGGTTATCTTGAACCTTGAATGTGCTGTCCTTCAATCAGACATCAGTGTTGCTGCAATACCAAATGATGTTACAATAACACCTTCATCTCCCCTAACTTTAATGAGGATCAACTTGGTAACAAATGCCTTTTTCATTCTTCATGATTCATTCTTCCACTCTTTTTCCAATCTCTCTTCTTTCCCATCTCTTATTAGTCCAAGTGTAGAAACTTGGGATATTCACGTGTTTTCACAAATGGCTCATGTTTGCAACAAACCATTAATTCTGTTAAAGGTTCCTGCCATATCTATTTATTTGCACAGCAGCATTACCAGTATCTTGAAAGAATGTTGTGGAGAGTGCACTTGAAAGCAAATAACTGCTGGTTCCCTCTCATGAATTTAAAATCCAAATATCGATGCAAGAACTTCAGAGGAACCAATATATCTGCCTGTCAAGCACTGTGTGATTTCATCTTTTCTGTTCCATGCAAAAATTGCCTGATCACTCCCCTTCATGGTATACTTAATGGCCTATTTGATGGATTTGACAGATGAGCATATTTCTACATTGAGATGACAATTGAATACCTTAAAAACTTGTGCATAACAGTGTACCACCCATTGAGAAGCTACCTGCTTCTTTCAGAGAAACTAATATTGTAGTTCCTGTTAATTTATGTTTGGAATAATCTTTTTATTAAAAAGAGATAATCTGAGTGCTGACACACCATCCTGGAATATCAAAGTTTCTGGAGCCAAAGAACCTGTTTGTTGTTTGCTATTATCACTTTTTAAAGTTCTGTAACCCCTGCTGTATGCCTCTCAGAGGCAGGGTGTGATGTCCTGAACACAAAGGGTGGGGGAGGGGATCTTCCAATGGCAACTAACAATTCCCACATTTTCTACTCTACCTTAGAAAAATTGCTATAAACATCATATCTTTTTTTTGTTGCTGTTAAGTATTCGGTCCTTGAAGGCAGCTTGTAGCTATTTATATGGTTAGCTTCCAGGTGGCAGCCAATAGGTTTAAAGTAACAGTTTCCATCCCAAACCCTATTTACCAGCCTGGAGACAGCAAGTCTGGCTTAACTAACAGCAGCCATTACATAATAACAGAATCTAGGTCAGACATTCAAACAAGTGATTAGACATTAAGGAAGTGATTCAAAACAGTTGTGATCAATACATTACAGTTGTTAGTTGTGAAGTCGTGTCCGATCCATCGTGACCACATGGACAACATTCCTCCAGGCCTTCCTGTCCTCTACCATCTTCTGGAGTCCATTTAACCTTATCTTTAAAGATGGCTTATACTTGAAAATATTGAATAATGTCCCAGTCAACACAATTATGCTTATTTTGTAATTATAAACAAAAAATTAAAAAAGGATTGAAATGCACATATTAAAATGTGATGTGAAATGTGTTTATTACTACTTGTTGTAAGCATCTGCAGCCTAATCATTTTTTTTCTTTTTGTAGGGTGGATAGCAAACAATCCCTTTTTTCTGTTGAACTAAAAATTATTTAAACAATGATGTGCTATTTAAAGGTAAGCTGAAAAAAAATGTACCATTAGTAAAATTTAACTTAACAATGTACAATAAAAAATTACCACCTTTCAGTAATGACGTTATAATTTAGCCTTTAATTGTAAAAAAAAAAATCTAATTGGGAGCTAAAATAGATTATGGATTAGGATTTTTCTTTAATGCTTTTAATGTCAAAATTCTATACTGGAGTTAATTCAGTATAATTAACTTCAGTAATTCAATATAATTAAGTTCAGATTTAACAAAATTAATGGAGATCAGCAACTGCTAATTTTATTTCATGTTATGTCTCTGAAAACAATAGGAATGTATTTATGCAAAGTGAACCTTTAACATAATTTTGATTTTCTATGCTACTAATTTTTAATACTTAATATGGAATATCTTTTACATTTATTTCAAGTCAATGAACCTTATGCTGACACTACACTTATATAACTATTTTATAGCTTTTGCATTGATCACTAATTCAAAGAGCCAGTTTTTATTTATATGTTAGTTTTCTGCATTATGTATTATTTATACTAGTTTTACTTTGATATTGTCTATACTATAGCAGCTTTTATAGTTGCAGTTATATAGTTATAATACCGCAGTGTCTTTTATATTGTTAAGCCACAGTGAGTTAACTTCAGTCAACAGCATATAAGTTTAAAATACAGATACAAACTGGTTGTGGAGCAGCACCAATGTACTTATGTGAAAATAATACATTAGTTTGAATTCCATCAGAATGATACCTAAATAGGTATTTTGTCATGAAAATATAAAGTAGAAAATGGAGAAGACATTTTTATAGGATCATGGTAAAACTGTTGCATGCTATTTTCAAAAAATGACTGTAAGTCAAACTTCTTAAAGACAGATTTTTGGAGGGGAAAACCAGCTGAGAAGTTTCCTCATTTTTTCTTCCATTACACTTTAATAGAACATGATTAGCCAAGGAGGTTGTCAACCTGTCAAAAGGTAAAAGATATCTATATGTACTTCATGGCACCTCTTAATACTATAGGTTTCTGCTGGGGAACAGAAGAGAACACAAATTCTGCAGTTTGTGAATTCGTATTAGGCACTGAGGCACAAATACGAAGTAGCAGCATTTGCATGAAGATATCATTCTCCATTGAAATAAGTAAATTTTCTTTCATCAAACTGAATGACAACTATAATTTATAGGATAATTTATAGGATAATATAGTGCTTTGGATAATGGTATCCAGAGCACTAGCTGCTCAGAAAATGTACTTATAGAATAGTGACATTCTAGTGTTTTACACACAAGGTTAAAGGTAATGCCAGAAAGGCTTTTCCCCAATATGTCAAAATGCTATGATATCAAGTCTTATGCTGATGTGATATTCAAACATTTAATGTTTAAAGCAATTAATCTTTCATCTATTTCTACAGAAGCAATGTTTTACTTTCAATACTGCCATTAGTAAGTCTGTAATCATACTTAGTAACAGTCATGCTTAGATTTTTATGAAATAAAGCCAATGCAAATACCATTGTAATTTATAATTTTATTTACTTAAAGAATGGGCATTCTGCATCATTTGCCAATACCTGTAGCCAATTCTTTCTCCTGATTAAGCAAATAGCAAATGATTCTGTTTCTGCATTGGATGAACATGTATCTATTAGGCATGTTGAGAAAGTATAGTCAGACTTTCTTAAGAACTATTTCATAGTTATCTCATCTATGAACAAACATGATAACATAATTAAGATGTTTACTTATGTGGGTAACTGCAAAATAATGCAGAAACATTTAGCAATATTTACTAAATAAATTTAGTTTGCTTATCACAGGATGATTATACTTAAACAATTAAGCATTACTTAGTAATAAAAATAAAGAGGTTCATATGTTGGCATATAAAATATTGATTTTCCCCTTTAAAAAATTCTCTGAATATGTGGAATATTGACCACATTTTTAGATATTTAAATATGTTTAAAATGTAAAGAATAAAAAAATTGAGAACAATGACAACTATTCAATTGAGAACAATGACAACTAGTGATATTTTATATCACTAACAAAATGTTCTGCTGATATCTTATGTCCCAAACCAACTGGCATTTTTGACTTGTATATATCTACACGTACATATAGGTAGTTTTGACTTTAAATTGATTGTTTAATAACTATTTTAAATTATGCTGTCTCAGAGGGGCACTTTACAGTACATAAACCACTTCTGACCATCATAAAATGTCACACTATCTCCCTCCTGCAGTCATGTGATCATGATCTGGGACCTTGGCAATCATCTGCACTTATAATTGGTTGCCAAGCATCCCATGATCATGTGATCATATGAAAGAAGAATTTCCCCTCTTTCCATGGAAGACAGGAAGATCCATGCCATCAACATGCTTGCTCTTCAGGTCATTAGGTAGAGATGCTGTTGATATAATGAGTTGACCAAAGAAGGACATGAAAGATGCCATTGTGAAGATCCCAAACTCCTCACAACGTGTGGAGGTTTATGCCTTAAGTCCAATACCCAGACACTGTATACCAGATGCAAAGAGAGCAGCTGGGGTCTGGTGAGTATCTAAGTCACTGTCATGGATGAAACTCAGAGCATCCAGGAGTACATCGGAAAGAGGCCAGTAAAAGATGACCTGCTGAAAGAATGCCTGAGGCAGCAGCAGTTGTAGGAGAAAATCAAGCAAGACAAGACCCTGCATAGGATCTACTGTCAATAGATAGCTGAAATGGCAGATATTTTGGAAATTCTACTAGTTTATGAAAAAGACTGGATTAAAAAACAGCACTGAGACACTGAGCAGCATAAGAACAGGCACTGACCACCAGATCCATAGAAGCAAGGGTCTATTTCATAAGACAGGCTCACACACAGTCCAATACATAATGGTAGTGTGTAGGATGCAGGTAGGGAGAGCATACACTGAAGGGTACAACCTAGTATCTGGCATTGTGTACAGGTACACTTGGGCTAGAACTTGTATAAGTCTAGATGGCCAATCCCACAGAAGATTGTGGAAAATAAAAGGCCTAAGATCCTGTAAGATTTCCAGATCTAGACAGACAGGCAATTACTGGCCAATCAAGCAGACATTTTAGTAGTATACAGTGATCAGAAGATAGTGGTAGTGATAATGTAGTGGTGCCAAATGACAGCAACTTCAGAAAGATTGAGTATGAGAAACCAGAGAAGTACAATGGCCTGAAGGAGGAACTGGAGAGAATGTGGAAAGTAAAATCCAAAGTGGTCCCAATAGTGATAGAAGCACTCAGAACAGTGACTCTTAAGCTTGGAGAGTTATTCCAACAAATCCAAGGAATGACATCAGACCTTTCTGTCCAGAAAAGTTCAGTACTACAAACAGCTAAGATTCTGTTCGGAACCCTCAAACTCCCAGGTCTCTGGCAGAGGACCTGAGATTGAGGAAGACACAAACCACCCATAAGAGTGAGAGGAGAATTTCATTCAAAGTAACTTTCAGTTTGTTTCATCACCAGTTACATTTGCATGTCAGAACTGATTTTTTTGTGTGTAACAAAAGAGGTTGCAAGTATTCATCACTCGTTCTACTGCCCACTTTTCACATTTTTGCTCCAGAAAGATGACAAATTCCAGTCATAAACTTGGATCCAAATTACCATAGGTATCCTAAAAATCCCTACAATTTTCTACCTCTTTGAAAACCACTGATGAGAATATGATAGGAGTTTCATGAAAGGATCTGTTTTCATGGGACCTTTTAAGAGAGGAGTGAAGAAAGTCAAGAGTCACTTTTTGATTTCTTGTCTTCGAGCGCATACTCTCTCCAAACTGCCTGTAAGCAATCACTGCAGTTTTCTTGGCAAGATTTCAGAAGTGGTTTGCCATATTTGCTTCCTGGGACTGAAAGAGAATGACTGCCCCAAGGACATCCAGCTGGCTTGGGCTACACCAAGCTGGCTTTCTGGAAGCAAGAAAGACTATTTGAAGCTAAAACCAACTTCTCATGAATTTTTGAAGTGCATTTTTTGTGCACTTGATGATTTCACATGAAATATTTATTCAGCAACAAACTGAAAGGGCAAAATATTGTAGATAAACAGAGAGCAAATCCCACTCCCTTCTCACATTATCTAGTGGAATATCTGTAAGAAAACAACCATGCAAGACAGCACCAAGGACTCCACAGGACTTTCATCTGTTAAGCTACCTTTGGTCCCTTCATGTATGTGCCACATTTGGTCCCTGCCTGTATGTGCAGAACTAGCACAAGTTCTGAAGCTACTATATAGTTGCATTATCTGTGCTTATAGCTGCACTTACCGGACTTACATATCTGCCTTTTGGTATTAATATAGGGAAAAGCAAGATATACTTTCTATTAGTTATTTACATTGAAATATGTTATTTAATATCAGATTTTCACAAGTATGATGGTGGATCCTAAATAGGTGATTGTATTCTGTCATTATAAAAACAGCTTTTTATAAAATTCAACTTTTAAAGACAGTTGTTTCAGATCATGAGCCTTTTTGCTATAGGAATTATTCATTTTAGTGCATATAATTAAAGGAACAAAAATACTTTCTTTCTTATCTACACACAGCCAATAATTTCTTTTTGAAAATAGTAAACACGGACATGATCTCATTGTGAAGATAGACCATAAACTGACTGTATAATATAACTGAAATGAAGCATTATATTCCCCCATACTTTGCTTTTATTTTGAACTGTCTATAATCAAAATTAATCACAATGAGATATGAGGAGAAAGGATATAATTCCAGAACTAAAGAAATTAATATTAAATTAATATTAATTTAGTATTAATATTAAATGACACTTAGAGATCATATAACATATAAATGGCAGTCAGTTAAAAAAGTATCAGTGAAGAAGCAGAATACAAAATAAAAATGAAAGAAGTTGGAAAGTTAGATTTATATAGCAATTGTTCTCAATTATTATAGCAATAATATTAACATTAAATACTTCACAGGTATTGTAATTTTATTCTTAATATTTTAATATATATATATATTATTGATTTTTTACAATAGCAATCTTTAATGCTTAGTAAATAGCATGTTATCTGGATTTATATATTTAAAAACAATCAATAATATTTAATTTCTATAATTCCATAATCAATATATTAGTTAATGATATATTTCTTTGTTCTTCTCTTCTTCCAGTAGTATTCTCCTTTGTGAACATTAAAAAAATATAGTTCTTAATATTTTCAATACATAGCTTCCCTATTTGAGTCACTTTCCTCTGGTTTATGTTCTGTTGTCTGATTTGTTTGTTCATTACTTTATTGTTGTTTTCTGAGGGTCTTTTGATTGTAGGTTTAGGTTGAAGATGTGCTCATTTATGTCATCAAAATTGTGCTCATTTATGTCATCAAAGCATGCGCGTCGTGACGGGCCGAACTGTGCATGCGCGACGGGCCGAACAGCGCATGCGCGGCGCAACAAGCCAAACCACGCATGAGCGACAGGCTGAACAGCGCATGCACGGTGGGCTGAACAGCGCATGCGTGGCATGACGGGCCGAACAGAGCATGCGTGACGGGCTGAACAGCACATGCACGGCACGACAGGCCGAACCGCGCATGCGCGGAGGGCCGAACCGCACATGCGCGGTGGGATGAACTGCGCATGCGTGACGCGACGGGCCGAACCGCACATGCGCAACGCGATGGGCTGAACCGCGCATGCGCAGCGGGCCAAATCGCGCATGCGTGACGCGACGGGCCGAACCACGCATGCGCAGCGCGCGTGATGATCCGAACCGCGCATGCACAGCGTGCACGACGACCTGAGCCGCGCATGCACGACGGGACGACCCAAATCGCGCATGCGCGACGCGATGCCCCGAATCGCGCATGTGCGGTGCGCGCGCGACGGCCGAGGGGAAACGGGCAAAAAAATGGCGGATTGCGGTGTCCAGCGACCCCCGCGAAACGGTCGTTCGAGCCCAAATGGGGTCACGACCCACAGGTTGAGAACCGCTGGTCTAATCAATATACATTTTTGTTAAAATTGTGATACAAGTAATGCTGATTTAGTGATCAGAATTGGGACTGATAATTGTATCTCTCACTGCCATCCATAGTCACTTAGGAAAACACCACATGATTGCAACTTATAATATTACTTCTAATTTTTTTATTACTCTGTCACAAACTTGTTGGAATGCACACAAATGGAAATCACATGACCATGGGATATGATGATGGTCATAAATGGGAGGAGTTTTTTTACACTGTCAATTGCTAAATGATACAGTTGGTAAGTGAGAACAATCTGTATATGGAAATGCAGACTAATTCATCCTAGTAATTGTTAATAGTTTAATAGTTTCAGTTCAGTGAGAGCATGGACCTAAAAAATTAAACAAAACTCCCCAAAAAACAAAAACAATAACTCACCCAAAAGGCTCAATATGAGAAAAATCTCAAATGTGTACACTTACAGAAGGAAGTTTGAGCTGTACCCTAAGAATGACCATGCCATTATGTGGTTATGTAATGTGCTGAGCAGCATTACTTGAATGCCCAACCTCCTCCAGTTGGAGAATTTGTAATACATCTGGGCTTGTGCAATATCATAAGGATCAGACATACAGTGTAATGCATTTTAGAACCTAGTTTCTTATTTAATTCTCCACTGCAGGTAATATTAATGTAATTTTATTGAAAAAAATCCATAAAGGCATGTAAAAACAATACAGAATTATTTTCACTATACTGAATATCAGAAATATTTTCTAAAATGTGTAGAATTACTTCATTCCAAGTTAAACCTCATATTGGAATACATTTCTACACAATTATGAGTCAGTGGTTTAAAAAGTTTTAGAAATAGGTTATCAGAAATTTCTCTAGTGTATGCCTACTTAAAAATCAGTTTGCAATGTTATTTGACTTAGAATGATGGCAAACAATGTTTCACTGTTATGTTGCTTATAATGGATAGGAGAAATTCTTTGTTCCATTTTGTTTGCTTGTTATTAACTTTTTCTTTCACTTTTAAATTCATACAGTAGCAGAAGCTCTTGTTCATATTTGCTAGTAAGTCAACTTTCTTCCTGGCATCAAGAGATGACCTCTTCAGACCTAAATATTTATCAAGTCAGCAGTTTATTCCCTTAGGCCTTTATCTTCAGTCTTTTCCTCTTCTAGTCACGTCTATTGAAGGACTTTATACATCCCCAGGATGAAATAGACTAATCTGCTTCCTTTTAAAGAACAAGAATGACACCTTTACTGACCAGACTTTATCTGTGAGATCAGAAAGCCAATAAAGAGAGACTTCATCTATTTGGAAAAGGTCTTTGGCAATATTAACATTATAATTGGAACAGAGTTAGTGTCATGTCAGTGGCGAAAGTTTGTTTATTGTTATAACATTCAGTAGCCTCATATTTAATTTTAAAATAGTTCTGATTTAAAATAAAATAAAAATAAATAAAAAGCTGTAATTAATTTTGCTAGAAGAGTTTACAGGTAGTTCTTGACATATAACAGTTTATTTACTGGACATTCAAAATTTTAATGGCACTGAAAAAAGTGACTTATGATCCTTTTTTCACAGTTAGAACTGTAGTAGCATTTCCATGTTGCACATGGTCAAAATTCAGATGCTTGGCAACTAACTCATATTTACAATATGCAGTTGCAATGTCCCAGAGTCGTGTGACTTTTGTGATCTTCTGACAAGCAAAATCGATGGAAAAGCTAGATTCACTTAACAACCGTGTTACTAACTTAACAACTGCAGTGATTCACTTAACAACTGTGGCAAAAAAGGTCATAAAACTGTCATAGCAACAGACATTTTAGGTTCAGTTATGATTATACTTGTATATAATTACAATTACATTGTAAATGTAATATGCATACCTTCTGCAAAAAAAAAATAATCTTATACAAATTGAAATAACTTAACAACATCATTGTCTATACATGACTCCTGGAATAAAAATATACATTTACAGTATTTTGTTGCCCATCTCCATGCTATTATATATATTTTAAATTCAGTAGTTTATATTCAAATGCCAAGTCTACATTAGTATTTTGAATACTAATTATTTTAATGAAGAAGGAAAGAAGGAAGGAAGGAAGAAAAAGGAATTTTCAATTTTTTTCAGTAATGAAAATGAGAAAGCCACCAATACTTTTTTCAAAATGCTTGTCACAACTATATTTATTTGATATTTATGAAGGTATATGTGTTCATTTGATTCCCTAACAATTACAAAGCTGTTAAAATGACAATCAGAACAGGAAATATCCATGAATAATAAAAATAATTTACATTTAGATTGCAGCTGAGTTGAAATCATTCTAAATAGAGCACAGAGTGGACATAAGTTACTAAAAAAAGAACTATTTTTCATAATAGTATAAAACAAAAACCTTAAATTTACTATAGTAGATTCTATGACTGAAATTATATTCACAAGATTCAATTTGTGATTATATTGTTTATTTACTAGGACATTAGATTGGAATTTAAAATATGTCGGTGTCTATCTGTGTGTCTAAACAAATATTTAGATATAGTTTTTCCCTTTAAAAATTAAGTAAATTAGCTGTCTTTTTAACAACAACAACAAATAATAATAATAACAACAACAACAACAATAATAATAGAGTTGGAAAGGACCTTGGAGGTCATCTAGTCCAACCCCCTGGTCAGGCAGGAAACCCTATACCATTTCAGACAAATGGTTGTCTAGTCTCTTCTTTAAAACTTCCAGTGTTGCAGCATTCACAACTTCTAGGGGGCAAGTTGTTCCACTGATTAATTATTCTAACTGTCAGGAAATTTCTCCTTAGTTCTAGGTTGCTTCTCTCCTTGATTAGTTTCCATCCATTGCTTCTTGTCCTGCCCTTAAGTGCTTTGGAGAATAGCTTGACTCCCTTATCGTCTATCTAAGAAATCTGGTAAAAATTACTGATCCTTAGCACTCCAGAGTCATGTCAATTAGATAGGAGAAACAATATTTGAATCTATATTGCTGAAAATATTTTCCATATTGAGGAATTCATGGTCCAAATCAACAGTATGCATTCTGGCCTGAATATAGTTTTTCTTTGAGACCTTTGTTTTAACACTAAACTGTGGCAAAAAAAAAACCTGGCTAGTCTTACTGCATTTAAGAAGCTTTGGTAATGTTTGTATTGATTAGACATAAAGCAACTGACAACACTGCAATAAATTTTTACTGCTTAGTACTGATCAATATGGATTTTTTTTTTAGCTGTTCTTGCGAAAATTGCTTTTTAGCTCTTTAGATAGGGTCAAACTATCTTAAGTTAATTATATATAAAGTAACAAGTTGCAATTGTTACCATAGGCATTTGGAACTTTTCACTGCCATCTAAAAGTAAATTATGTTTCAGATACAATTACTGGAACAAAATTTTTCTGTTGTCAGGATGCTGGTGGCAAAAATAATTCTAATGTTAAAATCAGTAAAGTGAAAGAGCAATTCGGAATATTAGGGTTGAATAGAATTATTAAGTGAAACTATACAATAAATTTGTATTTGAGGCAAATGATCAAAGCTCTCTCAGTATACTTTTGTAATTAGTTTATTATTGCATCAGCACAGAACAAAAGTAAGCAATTAAAAATAGATAGGCATATAGAGAAAACAGTAAGTAGATATCATGTAATACAATAATAAATTGGAAAAAGAATAATCAATGCTATAGTACACTCTCTTCTTTTCATTTTCTTTTCCCAAATGCTAAATATTATTTAAATACTTATACTTTAAAATTTAATGATTATTGCTTTTATCTATTTAAATCATTGTTGTTTTTAATCAATATATCTTTTTTCTTCAAAAGCTATTTTTTAAATGTCATAACTTGCCTTATTGTATAATACATGTAAGGGAGCATTCTTGATTGATTAAAAACTGTATTGTGAAATCAAAGCACATTAGGATCTTTCTAAAGTTGAATCTTGCTGTCTGAAAATAATGTTGGAAGATACAATCAAAGAACAATTACATAAGGAAAGAATTTTCCTTCTACTGATGTAGAGATAAGACTTCCTTGAATTAAAAAGGGCACAGTCAAGCATATCTGAGAAAATTTGTGTAGTTTTCTTGGTTATGTTTTCAGCTTAACTAAGTTTACAGCCTTGGAATTTCCTGGCTATTTTCCATTTAAGTGCTAATCAGGTTCCTACCTGTAGTTCAGCTTTATCAAGATTTGCCAAAATCGATTAGATATTGCTCACCTGGGAATTCTGATGGAAACAGTCGTCAAATCAGCCTTTTCTTATAATTCTTGGAAAATAGTATCTCAATATGATTTGTTTTCATATGTTTCTAATGCATAATGGTTTCAGTTATTTTATGTGAGAGAGTATAAACTTTTTTAGATTCTTAATCCTAATTCCTAATTGTACATTCTAGAAATGGAACTGCATCCTTGACATAAATAGAACACATTGTTCCATGATAAATAAGCAGCAGTTTATCAACAGTCAAAAGAATTATTCAATTCCACTATATCTGTCTATGCCCACTTTATTTGTTCTAAATACTTCTAAGTTCCCCTCATTGTTTAATATGCTGCAAAACATGACAAATGTTTAAATACAATTTTAAATATTCTATATTTACCTGTTACCTGTTTGCCTGTTTCTCTCTCTCTCTCTCTTTCCACACACACAAACACACACAAATATATTTAGATACATTACATATTTTTCTACATACATTGTACATTTTTTTTCCATGAAAACACTATAATGGTTTTAGGGAAATCCTTCTTGTATTGCATTAATTTTATTACAATAAGATTATTTCAGAACAGAAATACTTTTGTTGTTATTTATATGTCTTAGGTTTCTGCTGTGCTTTTAAAATTCAGTAATATGCATTATTCTTTGAAAACAACATTAGTCAAAATATTATTTTGGGATGTGTAGATTATTTTTGGATAGCTGTACAGCATAATAGAAATAGTTTTGGTCTGAAGTAGTACCCAAATACTCTTCTGTAAAATGAGTGTTTACTACAGAAAAACAATGCATTAAGATCTTAGGCCATATTTGATTTCAAAAATAAGCATGAGAAAGTAGAATAAATCAGTGCCTACATTTTAAAGCATGAAAAGGCAATCTCTTTGGCCTGAAGGCTATCTCCTTCTTTTTGCCATGGCTGAGGATTGTAAGAGGTATGGCTGGTTACATTATAGGAAGGTTGCTGGTAATGTGTCAATTTCTGGCTCAATTTTTGGTGTAAACATTTTTAGAGGTGCTAGAACTTTACAACACTTAAACCCACCCAAATCCCTAAAAACATAAAAAATACATTTTTTCAGTTCCATAGTTTCTAAGACCCTCAAATTGAATTAGCTATTATGGCTGTGTATTTAGAATAATTTCACATCTGATTTTAAATTTAGTATTACATTTCCCCATATTATTGGAAAAAAAGAAGTGTGGTATATTAATCTGGGCACTGAAATTGTTCAGTACATGCAGATTTGTATATTCCAATGTGAGAAAGGTACATTACCACCTAAGTTTACTTACAAATATTTATTGGAATGAACAAAAAGGTGTCTTGGGAAATAGACAGGTTTTGTAATTATGGGTAGATTGTTGTCAGAAATTCTGTATATGATGTAGTAAACCTAGTATATCATCACTTATCTCCATTTTTAAACATTTTTTTAAGCAATCATTAATTTTTTTTTCTCAGTCCACTAAACTGAAGAGCTCTTTTTGTCATCTCTTACATTCTACAACTAGGTTTGTGAATGGAATACTATAGGACACTAAAGCCCTTGTTCCCTCTGGAATAAAAAATGAGGTTACAGAAAAATGAAGGTCATCCATTCTCATCAAGTCCTTGTTCCTTGATTATATTGCCTGTTTGGCAATGGTTTTAATGTTAGTTCTCTACAAGTATCCTTGATGTCCATGCTATTTTCTTAACAATTTTTCTCTGAAAATGTTTGCCAAGGAATTTGTGCAAAGTTGGATTCATGATATAGGTACATGAAAAAGTACAATTTTTGAGAGAAAGCACAGGAAGCTGAAGTTATTTATATATTGGATATCAGTTACAATATCTATGATATTCATAAGCAGGATTATTATTTGTAATTTCTTCTATGTAGAACAATGAACAAGAATACTGAAGCTTTTACAATTTTATATGCACTTTTCTTTCTGTGGTTAAAAGCAGTCTTCAGTGTAATCCATTATTGTATTTATAAGTTTGGCATCACCAAAAAAAACTGAATATTTTATCTGAACCCTATTATTTCAAAATATTTTATATCATATATTTCCACAGCTTCTATGTGTCAAAACATTTAAGCAGGCATGGAATGGTTTTGATCTTAAAGTTTCCTGTGGGGCTTTATAATTCAATACTGGAATGTAATTATGGGATACAGCAAGCCTGGAACCATCTCCTTAACCTTGTCAGCTTAAGGAAATTGTAGGCCCAATGCTTTTAATGGCCTTTACCATCAATAAATTACTGTCTTGCTTGAGGGTCTTTGGAAAAGACAGATATCTAACTCCTGACTCACTTCTCTCTTTTTTTAAAACTTTTTTTTCTTGATTAACAGCAAAATATAACTTGAGCAAGTCTATTCTTTACGCTCTGTTACTTTGAAGACTATATTCTGATATTGGCATGTCCTAAAATGCTGTTTTGCATTGGTTTAAAAGCAATTATCAATATACCTGTATTTTCTTATAACTAACATATATTTTGTATATATGTCAGTAATGAATGCAACATATTTATATAAAATTAAAGTATGGATAAATTTATTTAGTTTGTCTTTTCTTTAAATGGTCCCCCTATATATTTTACATTACAAGGTTTAGTTATAAATTCAAGATATGCATTTCTCTAACATTTTATATGTGTGTGAGTGTATCTGTCTATCTTCACTTCTGTGGGTCTGTGTTTTTATTATGATATATTACTAATCCTTGTGGTATAATTTTAAGTCCTATTGTTTGTAATTTAACATTTCAAGTTTCTAAACCTATCTGTGTTCTATATGAAAATAGAGACCAGTGAAGAATAAAATATAAATTTTGTGATATGGTACAAATATTAGCTCCTAAATGACTATTTCAAATATTTAGATTAAAGTTTAGTTGCTTCAGATGAATAGAATTTAAAAGCATCACTAAAAATATGATGTAACAATGTTATGTTTTATGATGTATCTCCCATTTACACACAATTTCCTAGAATATGATTTGTGTACAATTGACAAAACTGCAGCATATTGGAAATTTATAATAATAGTATAATCCAATATTTCTTTAGTATTGGATTCCTGGTGTTTCATCATGATTTTATTAAAGTTGAGGTTCTGGTGAGGAATCATGATAAAGTTGACATCCCTGAAGGAGCAGTCAGCAAAGATGAGAGGCCAGACAGCTAATTCTGGCTGGTGTAGTCTTTCTGGATATAGGAAAGACCATGAGATCACGTACTTGTACTTCAGAGAACTGGTCCTTGTGGGTAGCCTTCAGGAACTGAAGCTTTTGCAAGCAATTCATGAGTTGAACAGCTAGGTGTTATAATGCAGCCTATATAGACACAAGGTTCACACAAAACTCATTTCTGAAGCATTTTTACATATAATTAATTTACAGATAGAGATTTTATTACTGGCGGGATACAAAAATTCCACAGTGAGTCAACAATATTTCTGGATTTCATAGGGAAAACAAAGGATTATAAATATTTTAAAACTTTTGGCACAAAAAATGTAATTAGGTTAGATTAACATTTTAAAATAGATAAAGGGTAAGGGTTTAGGATTTTTTGGTGAAAGAGCTTTGAAATAAATTGGAATTAAAATAGACAACAATATAGACTTTATTGGAATGATTTTTTGTTTGCTTGTTGTTTGTTTGTTTGCAAAAAAATTGCAGACTTTACAAAATTTTACAAAAGAAAAGTTAAAGGCAAAATGAACCTGACTATGATACGGACTATAGCTAGGCAGATGTTGACTGTAACTACAGAATGCCATTTGAAATGAAAATATTGAGGACATAGAAACACAAAACAGGAGAAAAAAAGGAAGCTAGCCTTTTCGGTTTCCCTTGCTTGCGATACTTTCATTTTTAGATTGTAATATTATAAAGTAATGGCAACCACTAGAAAAGTGGCAAAAATAGCAGATGGAAGAAGTAGAACAGTAGAACAACCTACTGAGAGAGAAGTTACAAATGATTTGCTTGTTTGAGCAACTGATCAGTAAGTTTAGCTAAAACACTTGATACTAATCAACAACTTTAGAAAAAAGAGTGATGAAAGACCTGTAAAGAAGAAAGAGGAATTAAAAGAATTTAAGAAGATCAAAAGCTATACAAAACAAGTGTCTTTTTTTATATAAAAATGTTATTGGTTTTTTTAATTTTTACAACAAAGTGCTCAAAGCACACCGTGGTGTTAGGGTAAACGATCATCCAAAAACAAAACATTTATACATAATTCAGTCAATACCTCTAGTATTCCCTCTCTTTTCCCCTTAACTAACATAGTTTATTTAAAATAGTTCAATCTAGCTTAAATTTAATCAACCTGTACCTGTTTCTAACACTTTAAAAATTTACACAACCATGATCAAATTAACTTTAAATACAAACTCTATCATTTCAGGTATTCCTTCCAAATATATCCTAGTACCTTAGTTTTTATTATAAATTTTATTTAATTCTTCTTCCACTAGTATCCCTTAATTAGAATAAAGTATTAGTCTATCCTATATATATCTAGTCTATTAACTAATCAATCTCTTTTAGCTAACAGACACAAAAATAGAATAAAAAAATCAAATCTTAAATTCTTTCAATCCATTAAACATAGTTCAATTCATATCCAATTAAATTATTGTAACTAATAACATCGATCTTATCAAGCAGCAATCATTTTATTAGATTAATTCAAGATTACATAATTTTCTTACGAGTGACCTTATTGTCCTAAACAAAAAAGAACACATTCTTAAAGCATTTAATATATATTTCATTAATCACCCCTTTTTTCTCTTACTTGTAACTCATAATCTTAATCCTAAAATCAAATCCATAAATCTAAATTGCCTTTAATCCATTATCTCACAATATCTCTTTTTTAAGCTAATTAATCTATCCTAAAGCTATATAAACCATCAATCAACTTTAAACTAACAAGATAACATCAAACTTTAAGATATTTCAATTCATTAATCATCAAACAAATAGATCATCAGTAATTTCCGTATAGATAAATTTTATATCTTCCATTAATCCCATTTTTCTTACATCTAACTCATAATCTTGGTCCTTAAGTCAGTCCATAATTCTAGATTGCCTTTAGTCCATTACTCAAAACTTTAACTTTCATTTTTTTTAAGTATTATTCTAGGTTTTTTCAAATGCCAAGTAGGTTTCCATAGCAAAGCTTCCTTTCCAACAGATAGGTCTCTCTTTGTTGCTTGTAGTATCATTTGAATCAGTGAGAACCATCTTGGCCTCTGAATTGGCCTTCTGATTTTTTTTTACCATAAAGTCTCATTGCTTTAAAATTCCAAGTCCCAGTCTTTGCTTTTTCTGATTCTCAACGCCATAGGTGAATTGCATATAAGGCAAACTCAATTTCTCTTTATTCTCAATTAAGTCCTCTTCTTGTGTGGTCTGTTTGGTAAAAGAATCAGGTACAATCTGAAAGTCAGTTTTGAAGTTTGAAGAAGAGATTCTGGCTCTTAGTTCTATAGTAAGCTCTTTCATTGTAACACATATTTCCTCTTTAGTCTCAGATTTTTTCCAGAATAAATTTACAGTTTAGATGTGAGTGCAGCTCCATTTTAAAAGAAAATTCAAACATCCAATTAACTTTCATATAAAGAAATCATCTCCTCTCCAGTTGCAATATTAATTTTTAGCCAGTAGATGTCCTCAGTAAGCTAAAAAATTTTTCAAAAGTCATTTCATTTTTCATTTTTTTTCTTTACCTTTCCCTTTTTTCTGTTTTTCCATGGAAAAATAGAGGCAGAAATATTCAAAAAAAACAACATAGACTAGTAATAAAGTTCTTAGAAAAAAATTTTTTCCAGTACCCCAAAACATACTTGTATAAAAAAGCAATGTAGTTTCTAAAGCTTTGTTCTATTCTTTTGTTCGCCTTTCTTCCCAAACGAGTAAAAGCTGCCTTTCCGAGCCAGGGAAATATTTCCAACACAGCTCTTACAGGCAAAAAACAAACAAAACAAAAAAAACAAAGAGAGGGAAAAAAAGAAAGATCTCATCCGGATTCACCACGGTGGGTTTGAAGCTTAGCTGTTCTTTGACTTGCGGTTTTTAGCGGCTAAGTGATCGGCCATTTTACTGGCCAATCTTCTTCTCCATCAGCCCTCAGCCCTGTCTGGCCTGGACAGCTGGAGGAGCCACTGCTCCTCCACAGCAGAGCAAAGCCTCTTTGATGAAAGGCGCACCCTCCAGGGTGACTTTAGACCCGTATAAGGGTCTACTGGTGGAGGGAAGCTAGCCGACAAAGAGACGAGTCTCTTTGTGTGACTAGGAGCGCCGCGACCCGGAACCAGAAGTCAAAACAAGAGTCTTGATATGTAAAACAAATTAATAACAAAGTGGAAATTCTGTAGAGTAAGTAAAAGTTATAAACAGAATTGGAAATATATTCAGTACATTTGGCTCTATTAAATTGAGAGAGAAGCAATTTGTTTGAGATATAGAGCAATCCTAGAGGATTCTGACAAATATAAGAGAGAAGTAGCCATTTTGAGGGGAGGTAGGTATGGAGGTACAGAGGTATAAATTTGTAAAGTATATAGAATAAATACAAGATTTCCAAGAATAAGAAATGTTCCAAGGGATTTTTTCGTATAATTTGTCGGAAAGACAAAGAATCAGGTTTTACAGCAGCATTTTAATGTAAGGCTGAAAGCCAATAATATGGATGTAACTGTTCTTAAAGAAATTCTTATTAGAATCTTGCATAAGAGAAAAGTCTATCTTTTTTTTGCTTGAGAAATTAAATGGAAAAAGAGTCCATTTTTGACAAGACAATTTGGTAGGTGTGATTTTTAGCAGCAGTTTCAGCTAAATTCTATACAGAAGACAAAGGAATTTCTAGAAAAAAGTAATTGTTAACAGGGTCAAATAGAAATGTCAGATGAAACTATACAACACTTCAACAGCTGAAACAGGAAACTGAAAGGGATAATAATGAACTACTGTGGGTGTTATACTGTACATATTGATTTTTTTTTATTTTTGGCTTGATCATGGATTATAAATGCTTAATGTGGGATATCAGTGGAACAAATGATCCCCAAAAGACAAAAATAATAATTAGAAAAAAATTAAAGGGACATATATTAGGAAAAAAGAACACAAAATATTTCATTTATGAAATATAATTTAGAATTATTTCAATAAGAACTTTAAAAAATGGAGTTGTTTATTACAGTCCCCAACTAACCCCAGAGTTTGGATTAATTGTTCTTTTTTTTCCTTTTGGTAATTTGGTTTAGAGATTCTTGAAAAATTGGGGGGGGCTGGGGTGAATATAAATTGCTGGCCTATTGCTATCAGACTGATGATCATCAGCATCAGCTTTTGCTCTTTCCTGACTTTTTCTTTTTTTAAAAAAAACATAATAATTATGTTTAAGTATGCAAGTTCAGACACAATATATCTGCAACTTATCCAAAATGCTGTATTCAGATTATTGTCAATGAGATCATTGAAGTGTTCTTTTATTTGCTACAAGGGCTATCAAAGACAATATACTGTCCTTTTGTTTTCTGCTCATATATGAAAAAGCTTTATTTGGGGAAAAATTGATAAATTATACACTTGCTGACTTGAATTTAATTAGCATTTCAGTGATAAGTTTTCAATTGTATTTATATTTGTGAGTATGGCTACATGTGTATGTGTTATGTATATTATGTATGTGTGTGTGCATGTCTATGGAGATTCTCAGTCATACATATAATGTTTGTCCCAAAAGTGCTTTTTCAAAAGCCAACTGGACTTTATTTTTCCTTGAAGTCGTTTCTCTTCTCATCCAAGAAGTTTTAAAACTGAAGAAGCTTCTTGGATGAGAAGCAAAACATCTTCAAGAAAAAACAAAATCAAATTGCTTTTTGAAAAAGCACCTTTGGGATGTGTGTGCATGTGTTTGTGTGCATGTGTTTGTGTACACATATAAATAAACATGCACATATGTGAAAGACGACTTAGAAATACTGTGGCTCTTCCAAAATCATGGTAACCTAGTTTCATATCTTTGTAGGTTAGTATCACAACAGGATTAATGCTACCGTACATACTTGTGAACTTATGTTTTATATAAGGTTATTTACATCTCAAAAGCTAAAGTTAATGCATTATGCAGCTCCCATATTGGTAAGTAATGGTTAATGTAATCATAACACCCATCCTTAAAATGATGCATCAGCTCCACCAGTTCAAGTTACTAATCCTAATCTATAAATCTCTGTATAGCTTAGAGTGGCATTTTCAGAGCATGCAGAACAAAGAGAAATTGCTCTAATCTTTCAGATGAAGGTTTGACATTAAGCAAGAAACAAGCAAACATATTTTAAAATGAAATATATTACCAAAACTTATTCAGTAATATAAATGCTAATTTTTTTATTTTAAAAAAATGCCAATAAAGAATTAGGTGAAAAAAGTGTAACAAAGAGATATGGAAGTGAAATTGATAAGAAATAAGCTCTTTCATTTTTCCCTAGGTTAGGCTTAGCTTTAACAAAACGTAGGGAACCTGGCCATGATTAGTTTGTCTACTACAGATGAGGGGGAAAATGAACTTATTTGTTTCTATGTATGCTGTGGCAGTTATCACTATCATCTTGATTGACTTTCTATCTAAATGGAATCTAAATAGAGCAACTGAACTATTCCACACAGCAGACACCCTGTTAGCATGACTCTATTGACCTCAGCTACAGGCTGCAGTTAGCCATGCAAGCCACATTTATACCAGCCTCTCACAATATGAACAGATTTTCTTCCTTCTGATAATAGAAATTTATCGAGCTACTGCTGCTATCATACCATTTCTGAGTATAAGCATTATAAAAACAGGGGGGAAATCAATATTACATTTAAGGGTATAGACAGCAATATTTCAACTAATTATTGTCCCATCCTGCAGAGGCCAGATGACTATAATATAAATTTATTGAATTTATTTATGATTCTCCTACCGGTATTATCTCTCAATTTTTAAATGGGTTCTTTATTTACACTGTTTCAAACTAAATCATTTTATTTAGAATTATTTGTATTTCTTTTTTAAAAAATAGAATGTACTATTAGGAGCTAAACGAAAAAGCTTGTCTTCCGTTAAGTTCAGTAAAATTTGACCTTTTTATTTGGTAATACTACTGATATGATATTAGAAAACACTATAGACAAATTGTAAAACCCAGTTGTATCATTTTATTATGAAAGTTGGATTATTTTTTTTTTAAAAAAACCTAATGCTTTTGAAGTTTTCTGCCAGAAAGAAATTTCATTGCATCATTCAAAAATCAAATCATTCTATACAAAATGAACTAAAACAGACTTCACTCAAAGAACTAACAATGGAGTAGAGCTTAAGTATTTGGGTGTGTGTACATGGCAAGAGTTATTGGAGAATACCTTGATGCTGTGAAAAATTTATGCCAATCAAGTAAAAGAAGATAACCAAACTGAAACAGAAGTATGTAATAAAGAAAAAAACTTGTAGTGGCAGATAGTTGTGGTAAAATTATGTCTATGAAATGAAAATATCAGAAAGGTAATATTAAATGACTATCACACATCTTAGGGCCCTGGTTCAACCCAGCATTGAATACAATCTGTTATTTTAAGGTCTTGTGTTTCTTCTCATCTTTGCTAGTACAGTTTGAACCAAGGTCCCATAATTTTTTCACATCAAAATGCTAAATTAGTATCAGGGGGGGGAAGTATTAGTATTCTTCTGTTGAGAAAGAAATGCAATGTTTCTAGAAGTGGCTTCTAAATAATGATTTTATTTAGCAAAAATGTTCTTTAAATATTTATTAATATATATATTTCAGATATTTGCTATCAATACTTTCAGTCTTTAGTTAAAGTAATTAGTTAATCAAATGTTTCAGTAAGCTAAACATTAAATCAATTTAGATGAGTAGCAATTATCATTATGTTCACATCAGCAATGCTTAAAGGAATCCTTATTATTCTGAGCAGCAATACAACTTCTGTGTCCAACAGGTTTTATTAAATCCTTGATTCAGCCTTGTGATCCTCAGAGTTATAAATCTTTGAACAGTCTGTGGTAAAAGCTACTTTAGAAACTTAATTAGTGCAGACATTTAAAACATGGAATATAGTAGGTCAAGAATTATAATTGATAAAAAGTTCAGAAAATTTTTGAGTTCTGAGAAAAATAAATCTGCTGATTTAGAGGGGAAAAAATAGATGTTTTAAAAAAACTTTAAATCAGAATGTTAAGATAGCAGCACTAGTTGCTTGAATAAATAGTTCAACAAGCAATGAAATAAGCACCAAAAATCAGTTTAATGTTAAAATCAAGAAGAATGTCAAAAATGAAAAAAAATGAAAATAATGAATTCAATCAACTGCTGCTTGGTCCTGAAATAAATATTGATTATTTCACATTTATATGTATGTACATGTGTTTGTATGTTATGTGCATATACTATAAATACATTTAACGTATTAGGAGTCTGCAGCACTTTACATTTGAAGAAGAAAAGGTAGTTTTATATAGCAGCTTTAAAAGCAGGAGTCTTCAAACATGGCCCTTTTATGACTTGTGGACTTAATTCCCAGAATTACTCAGCCAGTCCACAAGTCATAAAAGGGCTAAGTTTGAAGACCTCTGTTTAAAAGTGACTCCTTAAAAAGCTGCATTTTTTTCTGAAATCATATGGCTTCTTCTTCAGCTGTAATATGAATCTAGGGAAATGTCAATTTCCAATAAGTGCAATATGCATCTTCAATACTTCTCTCATTTTGTAAAGCTCTGTTGCATATACGACTAATTTGTTTCAATTTTAAGAGAACCAGAGAGAAACGTCTTCTCTTCGTTTTCTTGGTTAACAAAGAAAAGTTGCATAGCTACTCCAACTTTCAGTTTGGCTGCATAACCATAACAATATAATAATCAACCAAATAACTTTAGGACATCACAACAAAGCATCCCTCCAAAGTATCAGAAACCACACTCCATAATTTCTTCCATAAAAGAGGAAATAACATGAACCCTAATATAAGGGAAAAAAAACCTTTGGGACAAAGTATGAACTGTAAAAGTATGTAATAAATATATTATCAGACAATGCTGGTATGAAGTGATACACATCTTAGAATTATTTGTAAAATGTATTCTCAGTGAAACTATATTAGGTGGTACTCCTTTGTTATTTAAATCCAAAGCAGTATTGATCATAATTCAATCTAAGTTTAATAGTTTTTACAATTCATAATTAACACTTATAAATTAAACAAATCAGACTATTCTACTGAACTATATATAAAGCATGCCTTCAAAATATGTTGAAGTATCTGCTAGTATCATATTATTTTTTCTAATTTTTAAACAGTGGACCGGGGTGGAATAACGTCACACCAAGTCTGAAAGGACTGAATCAACAAATTTTCCAAAATCAAGTACTTATCTGTTGAACTCTAACTGGCTTGAAAACCAATAAGGAAGTGCTTTCTTATGCAGGGAAACTGTTTCCAAGTATTCAAAGTATTGTTTGTGATTAAGAGCAAGCTCTGCCTTCTGTGGCATCATAAATGTGTAATATTAGCCACCACATTGCAATCGAGAAAGGAAGAAAAAACTGTCTTGTTTACCTAGCTGTTGCATTGGATCCCCAAATTTGATCATTGTATTTTGTACAAGTTGACTACTTTTGTTTGAAATGTGCATTCAGTTTAATCCTAGTTAAACTCAATTTAATCCAAGTTAATTTTAGTTATTACAATTATATATATTGACATATTCCATGACATTGTTGAAAGTAAAGTCTTCATCCTGGTTCATCCAAGCCAGGAATAAATAAGCAACATGGCAACTGCTTTGGGAAGATGGTTACAGTTTATTGAAGAGGCAGAAAGATGGTTCTTGCAGGAAAGACCAGAGGGAAAAAAGGACCTGAGCACATGGGCAGTAGGTTTTTATACCCTCTCTAGCCTTTTGTTTGGAATAGTTTCCTGTTCCTGTGGCATGAACTTTGAGGCTATTTCCTGTGTCACGTATTCTGACCTGAGTTTAGGTGTGCCTCTCTGGTATACTTGATGGTTAGTTCTATTATGTCCCATCTCAGGTGAGATATGCAGATTTTAGGTCACTTTGTCTTCTTGAGTTTTCTGGCTCCAACTTTCTGATGGTTACAGTTGCATTTGTATAGGGCTGGCTCCTGCTTGAGGCAAAGAGAGAGACTTGGGGGCTGGGTTGGTTTCTGCTTTTAAAAATCCTTTTGAGGAATAATATATTTTTCTGCCCTTTTAATATTTCCTTCTCTGGGGGGCTTCCCACAACATAATCATAAAAAGGGCTCCTTATATAATGTCTGTGTTTCTGTGTGTGTGTGTGTGTTTGGGGTTTTTTGTTTGTTTGTTTTTGGAGGAAGGATCAATATTTGCTGAAGCCAAAGCGAATAAGCTCCAGTACTACAGTTATATATTCACACATTCATCAGGGAATTGAACCTGTTGCAGAATAATGTTACTATGCCCACTGAATAGAAAAGCAAGCATATATATAGAAAAGATATTCAACAATGATTATTAGATCTCTTCTGCAGGAACAGATACAAGCTATGGGATGGTGACAGTACTTACAAACATGCATGGTACGAAGTGTCAATTTTTCATTGAGTTGATGCATGTTTTTGTATCATTTGGTTGCACTGTAAATTTTTTTGCAAGGGCACTTTGTTTCCTAGATATTCTATAAAAATGCTGACTTATCACTTCTTCAGCCTAGAATATCCTGACATGCATACTTATTTATTACCTTAGTTTCTTTATGTGTGACCTGTCCATTTAGAGATAATAAAGAAGGCTCTTTATTTCTTCCTACTTCTCTGAAATAGAAATGGATTTTTTTAAAAAAAAATAATGCTCACATTGGATTTCTCTGCTTGCTATTTAGCTTTCAGCAGCTTGTGGTGATTTATAGCATGGTAACAAATACAGGGTTGTCTGATATTTTTTTTGTCAAGTAGATTTCATTTAAAAGTGTAGTCTGTGTACACATGCACAAGGAAGCATACTATGAATAGGTACAAGAAAAAAAGAGTAGAATAACAGTCCACAAGTCATAAAAGAGCGAAGGTTGCCTACCCCTGCCCTATACTATAGCTTGTAGGATCTAGAGAATGGATATGTACAGTAATACAACTGTTTAGGGTTTTTAAAAAAATCTTTTAAAAAAGAAAGAAATAGTTATTTTACTTCATTTATATCTAGAAAAAAATGGCAAATGAATTATGGTCAAAAGATTTAAACTTACTTGGATTGCACTTATAAATTCATTTCCATATTTAATAAAAAGTAAAAATTGTACTATCAAGAGACACTTGGGGAGGGAATCATCACTGATTTATTGACTTTCATATATTTCCTACTATTTTCTTCCTTCTAAATATTTTTCTATGAACACATCCTATACTAATGTATTATTGTATTACAGTCTTTCTTTACTCTTTGACTGCCAAAATGGCCCTAGGCAGTGATCTTAACATATCCCTTTGTAAGCCTTCCTTGAATGATCATAGTAAATACTGCTTGCAGCAATTTTTGCTCCCTCTAGCATCTTTTCCACATAACTCTCTACACTTTTCTTTTTTCTTCCCCTACCACTTCTATAATATCCTTAAAAATAAATAATTTCCCACTGACAATTAACTATGTATTGTAAGTGACGCAACGTGTCTTTCAAACATTTAAGCATCAATAATTTTGTTTGAAAGCATCAAACAAAACAGAACACAAATAAATAAATAAATGTAACTATTTCTGAGCTTATTTTGCTGTATTTATTTAAGTAAACAAATACATTTAAACATTCTCATGGAGAATGCTTTAATTTAAATTTCTGCAATGAACCAAGGATTGGTTTCAGATTTAATGGCCCTTTTAAAGTCCATCATTCCATTATCACATAGTTATATTTAGTGCTTTTTTCTAAAAACAAAACAAAAAAAAAAGGTGCCGGAACTCACACACGTCATACAACCCGCCTTGCCTACCCTACAAGGTTCCATCCAAAAAAAGGTGCCGGAACTCCGTTCTGGGCGTTCTATGAGAAAAAAAAGCCCTGGTTATACTGAATTGTAGTTGAGAATGTTTATAAACTTTCCCTAAATTCACAGACACACATACATCTAGTACTTGTGGTATTATTACCGAAACTACATTGCATAAAAATACTATGTTACATTATGGAACAACCATGTCATTATTACTGAAACACATCAACAGTCACAATACTGTCTCTCTATTACCAATGATATTTACATACACATCCTTTTCATCAGTTGTATGGTGATACCAGAATAACAATATAATCTTTTGTATAATCTTCAGACTTTCGTATGCATGAATTATATGCAATGCAATTCAGCAATAAGCAAAGAAACAAAAAAGTGAATTAAATAACCAAATGAATTCAGTCATAGAAGCACTACGAAACTATCTGAAAGAAACACATAATCAAATAAATTATTGCAGATAACAATAGAGAACAATTGCTAGAGCACTACAGGTAGAAATATTGGAGCACCAGTGCATGAACTGAATAAAAGAGTAAAATATTCTTATTACTAATATTGTTGCATCACTTAAGAATATACATAATAACTCTATAATAGCATCTATAAAGCTACAAGCACTTTAGTTAATTGCAGATCACACAAACAAACAAAAGTTACTTCTGAAAGTAAAAAGCAACTCCCTTGGAAAGGAACACAATAAAGCACTTATCAGTACTAAGAAAATTCGACAAGCATTTTTAGGAAAGGAAGTTAAATCACTGTACCCAATCAAAACTTCAAAGAGATTGGGAAACTGGAATCCAGCCAGAAAAGCAGGATGCCTTTTGCTATATAAAATTAGCTTGCAGTTTTAAACTGTGAAACCAATTTTTCAACCTTCTGAATAACATACTTATTTTTTTTAAAAGAGCCACTCTCCAAGTTCTGCTAGTAGAGCTAATTCTTAATTTTCCACTGTTATGATTTTATGTTGATCTTGAAATCAGAAAAGCAAACACAATAAAATATACTGTAACTATCAACATAGACCTAAGTAATTCACATGCTCAGTAAAAGTTGGTCTAATTCAGTGGTTCTCAACCTTTTTCAGGTTGAGACCCCACTTGCGCCGCCCATGCACGACGCGACCCCGACGCGCGCGTGCGCGACGGGAAACAAAAAACAAAAAAACACAAAATGGTGGACCGTGACGGGCCGATCCGCACATGCGCGGTGCGCATGTGACAGCCCGAACCGTGCATGCGCAGCGCATGCGCAATGAAAAAAAACAAAAAAAACAAAATGGCGGACTGCGACGGGCCGATGCACGCATACGCGGTGCGCACGCGACAAAAAAACAAAAAAACAAAATGGCGGACCGCGACGGGATGATCTGCGCATGCGCGGCACGCGCGACGAAAAAAAAACCAAAAAAAATGGCGGACCGCGACAGGCTGATCCGCGCATGCGCAGCGCGCGTGCGATGGCCCGAACTGCGCATGCGCGGCACATGCGTGACAAAAAACAAAAAACAAAAAACAAAATGGCAGACCGCGATGGGCCGATCCGCACATGTGCGGCGCGCATGCGACAAAAAAAAATGATGGACCGCAGTGTCCGGCTACCCCCGCGAAACAGTCGTTCGACCCCAAATGGGGTCGCGACCCATAGGTTGAGAACCGCTGGTCTAACTGAAGACATCACTGCAGTGAAGGCTGAAGATAATCCCTCAGTTTTACAGATATTTTAGGAAAATTAATATTTATAGGTTATAAACATGAGTTAATATGAAATTGTCATTTTTTTACTATTTTCACAGTGTAATTGTACACAATAAATGTACATATGCAATCATATAATTTATCTTTTTATATTTAGAACAATGTTAGGAGGCATTTTTAAACATACCTGGCTTCTACTTGTTACGTGAAAAAATAGGCCAAATTCAAAATAGGGGAGTTCACCTAGGACTAGTGTGCCACAGATTTCATTGGAAAGAAAATACTTGCTCCAATGATACAATATAAGCAACTATACCTTTTATGAGTAAGCACTAGGTATTCATGAAAAAGGTTTTTCAGAAATGTGTAGATGTATTGATTTAATGACCCATGACATCATATGACTTACAGTTCAAAATATGAACTTATTCTGACAACACAGGTTTTGTTAGTGGTATGTTGTTTCATCTATGGTTATCATAAGATGTATGTAAGCAGCTCTTTTGTATTAGTTTTCAGTCTTTGTAGAGATTATCCCTAGCATACATTTTAGCTTCAATGACATCAATATAGAGGAAAACCCATATATATGTACAAGTAATGAATCTTGTTTAACTAGACTTTGGGTAAGCTTAGATTTTCTCCAGAAGATATGTTAGATGTCAGATGTCAAAATACTCAGCATCATTTTTTGACATAACCTAGTACCATTGTAAAATAGTGTCCCCTACACTGCTCCCAAACCATGGCTGATGCATCAAAAGTCTCTTGAAGAGGATTAATAGGATAACACTATTCAGTTTTCAACATAGGGCAAAAAATTGCTGAAGAGGATTACTAGGATAACACTATTTAGTTTTCCGCATAGGGCATACACCAGGCATACAATATTCAGTATCATATTGCAAATTAAATCTATCTAAAGCTGTCTGATAAATCAGAAATTCAAATATATATGGGGATGTAAGACTACTTCTTTCTCAGTTACCTTCCCTAGAATGGAATAACTGAAACTGCTCTTTTAACTGCATACTTTCTATAACTTAAAGGAGGATTCCTTCAATAGTGGTCCTCTAATTTGATCCTTCAGGCAGAGAGGAAAGAGACACTTCAGGGAAAGAGACACGGATGATATACTTTAACCATATGGTGAGTCTCAGCCAGGCTAATTTAATCAGCCATGAGAAAAATATTGAGTAAAATGGTAATAGCCCCATCTACTTATATGGTTTGCCCTATACCATTGAGATATATGGACTGAAAATCCAATATAACCAGGTAAATGGTTGCTTTTAGCTATCCAATAATTGAAATCAACGTTGAGGCACACCCAATTAATTTTATCCATGAAGAATAATGAACGTCATGCCTGGTGGATTGTTTGGACTGCCCCACTATGTCTAGGTTTTGGCTCATGTACTTTATCTGCTTCATAATATGGAAAAATATTGCCAGTTTGTTCTTTGTAGAAAAATAAATGAAAGAAAAAAATCTCTTCCCTGTCTCCGTTGCATGGAATTATCTTCCACACTAAATAGGCCTCATTTTGTGTTTGATCTTCTTCTTCTCAAGAGTTCACTTTGATTCCAGCTGTTATCTTATCTGCTTTTTTAATTCCATAGTAAAAAAAGAAGACTGATTTTGATCCATGGGAAGGAAGGAAGAAAGAGCTTAGGAGTGATAGTGTCAGTCATCTAGACCATATCTATACCACAAATCAGCGGGGCTTTAAAATTATTACTGACAGGCAAGGTGGGAAATTCCATCAGTCATTCAGGAAAACATCAAGATTTGTCAGGTAACCTGGTTATTTTAATCTGTCCTACTTTGAACATGCAGGGGGTTATATTGGCTGCCAACTAAAGCTGATAAGGGAATGAGCTGTCCATTATAGTGAAGTAAAACAAAGTTCCTCCATTTTCAAACCAACTACATGAAATCAGAATACCAAGCTGAGTATATTCCCTGAATCATGTTAGGAGACAGAGAGAAGAAAGGATGAACCTTGGAATCCTGGGCCATTTCATATTAAGAGAGAGAGGGGGGGAGAGAAAAATTATTACAATGTAAAATCATAAAAGAAAATGAAGATAATAAAAAAATAGTAAATTGAGAAAAACAATAGAAAAATAGAAAATGAAATAGTAAAAAAAAGATTGATTATAAAGAAGTAGCTTCCAATCTTCTTGATAGTGATTGTATATATATTTTGTCCTCTTTCTCTAAAGGTATATCATTATCTCCTTAAGCTATCCTTTCTAACTTTCAAACCCATAAAACAGAACTTCATTTTTTCTCATTTCAGTAAACAGTCTATAGGGGTTTCTAGTAACTGTTAAATGCAGTTGTTGATCTTTCGCTAATCAAACAAGTTAATTTTGCCATCATTGCTAAATTCACAAATCAGTTGTCCATTTGTTATAGAAGTAATACAATTCTGATGCAATCTTAATATAATTTAATATTTCTTCCTTATTTTTTCATAATCAGTAGCTCATACTACTAACTACTAAAAAGTATGGATTTTAATTCTTCTGTTATATTACATTTAAAAAGATAAAAGTAATATCTATGGAAAACCATATTTTGTGATCTAATTGCTTTTATATACACAAACGAAGTAAAACCTGCCAATCTCTACCATTTATTCTGCTAGGAAACAGGCAACCTGCATTAAGGAAGTAATTAAAGGCTTGCTTTTTTCACAAGGGCCACAGAATATGATGCTGTAAATTCAGTAGCTTTAATCAGATAATGAAACAGAAGTGCCACTTTGTTTTAAGAGAATACAATTTCATTAGTTCTGTAGTGTGAAGATAATTAAATAGCCATGCTGAATAAAGCAAATCTTTACCTTATAGTTCACTTTCAAAAACAAAATAAAAACATAATATAGATCAGGACCTGATTATGTGAACATATTTTCATTTTTTAAATGTTCTTATTGTAAAGGAGTATAGTTTTTTCAAATGCTTGGCTATTTGGCAGTAGTAAAATTGCTACCATAGTATTTCTGGTAGGGACCTGCCTCAACTATTTCCCCCAGGAAAGCACACTCAGGAAACAAGCATTGTTTCAAAGAGTATCTTTTACTGAGAAAAAGTGATTGGAGAATAAAAAGGCGGAACCTGAAATTCCTGTGCAAAACATTAAGCTAAAAGTCCTGTTTCTTCAGCTCCACCCCAATGTCTCAGTCCATCAGGAGCCAATCTGCTGGCGTGAAGATGTTATGAGAATTTCTGACCAAAAAGTTAATAACCAGCTGGCTACCAGGTGCCTGTGAAACCAGATGGGCCCGCAGGTATTTTCCCCCTCCTTAATTCCCATGTGAATACATCAAAGCGAAAGCAGCAACAAAAGTTAGAGTAGAGGAACATCCTCAATCCACACTCATATGTGCTCCCCCTCCCCTTTCTTATGGCAGCATTCCAGAGAGACCCAAAACCCAGTAATAAGTAAATGTGTCAACCATCTCCTTGGCATATGCAGCAAAAGAAACTCCTGGGACATTATTTTAGCAAGAGTATAACTTTACTAATTGATCCATATAGGTACAGTAGAAAGCAAAGCCAGAATTTGTGCTTTTTTTTAAACCAGAAAGAGTCGTTCTTCTGTATGCTTTGTTGTGGTGGTAGTGGTGGTTATTTCATTGTTAGGTTCCTCCAAACATTGAGCCAACCAATGGAAAAGAATATTTGTAGCTAAGGGTTGAATGGTGGGGTCTTTGATAGTTCCTAGATAGGCAAAAGACTAGCAGAGTCCATCCATGAATACCAATTAGCAGTCAGAAAACATGATGAAAACTTCTTAATTTTGTAACACATGGACAGACTTATCCATAGTTTCAACTGAGAAACTGTGACTATCCTAGACCAAGCCAAGCCTCAAAATGCTAGAGATTCCTGGAAGCTTGGCATTCAGACAAATCAGCCATAAATAGCATACAGACATAAAGAACATCTATATACCATTCAAAAGAGACAAAAAAACCCAAAATAAAACAAAATCACCAAAACACCTGCTCACCAACAATCAACACCCAGATAAACAGAGATTAACTCCAAGATTAACATTAGATCAGGGGTGTCAAACTGCCAGCCCACGGGCCGGACACGTCACATGGAAGCCGTGCCCACCCCATTGCCGGCAATGGCAAAACCGGCCCGATACGTTGCACGACATCATGTGACATCATGAGTTTGACATGCCTGCATTAGATCAACAATTACGAAACAAACAATACCCCAAATCAAAGAATTACCATTTCAGACAAACAAGCTAATGGTTAATGACAGTCCAAGGAACCACTAAGACCACTCCCACCAATAATAATAGGCGAAGGCACCAGTATATAAAATGAGAGAAAACCCCACTCCCTAATATTGATGCTGTTACCTAGCTTGGTAATGAAATGTCTGCAAGGAAACAACCAAGTTCAGAAGAAAGGAAGCCCTCAGAACCTGTGACTGTCCTAACTTGGCCTTCATCAAATGTATAAAAAGATCCAGCAGGAGCTCCTTTATAACAGGCAAAGAAGAGAACAACAAAGGGAGCAACTTTGTCATTCCATACATTGCAAGAATATCTGAAGAGCACAAGAGGATTTTCAATCAACACAACATATGTGTACACTTTAAAACCAAGAATAGATTAAAGTAGAAACTTGTCCACCTCATGTCAAAACACCCAGACCTAAACTGAGCAATGCAACCGAGGATTGCAAAGCAATGAGACATGTACAGATCTGTACATTGGGGAAACAAAACAATCACTTCACAAACACATGGCACAACACAGAAGAACATACCCATCAGGACAGGATTCAGCAGTCCATCTACATTCAGAAGACAAAGGTTTTGAAGACAGCAAAGTTCATATTCTGGATAGAGAAGACCACTGGTTTGAAAGAGGAGTCAAAGAGTACATGCCAAGTGAAACTATCTGTGCTCCACCACTTCTTGCCTATACATCTTCATGGAAGGAAAATGCATTGGTAGTTTACTAAGGCTTGCTTGCATTCTCAGCAGAAGTTGAAAGGCAATGTGTTCCAGCAGGATCATAATCTAGTAGGCTGCATTTTTAATAGCAATACCAAGTAGCCTTCTTGAAGACTAAAGGATATTTCCTTTCATCAGGAAAATAACTTGCAAACTTTTCCTTGAGATATTAAATGGAAGTGTGGAGAAATCCGTGGATCAGATAAGAGTGGGAAAAGAACATTGAAGCTGAACACTGCAGAAGGTGAGAAAGGAAAAGAAGAGATTTCTATTGTCAAATAGAAAAGTAAGGTAAGCAAACAGCAGTCACTTTAAGTGGCACATTGTAGACTTATCTCTACATTTAAATTCAAAGTCTTAATTGTTTTACAATCTTTAGTTTGTTTAAAAATACTTGTTTAAAAAAATGTATGAAGCTGTCCAATTGTACAAAGACCCTGCTGGGCAGGATAAAGTAGAAGTAAATATAAAAAAAATTAAAAACCCAAACCTTGGAATAAAAATATCCATTAAAAATATCTCAATAGAGAACCAGGTTTTCAGGCCACTTGTCAGATGGGGCCATAGGTAACTCAGTGGCCATGCAATAAAATAATTTAAATTCCCCCTTACCATAAATCCCCAGTGTTTATAATTGTAATTAGACTGGAGTATGGAAGATAAACCATAGAGAAATCATGAACTTTGATGTACCATGTCCAAAGCTGTGTAGTAAAATATTTATTAGAATTATTTTTACATACCAATTCTCATAAGAAAGTTACCAACAGTTCAGCTAGGAAAAAAAAATAGCTGTTGGGTGTAGTTTTCACAATAAATAATAACATCTATATATACATTTCACAAAACAATGATAAAAGAAGAAGACATGGAGAAATACCATCTTGTGGTAAAGAATTGTATATCTATAAATGTTGGACTTCGTCTATTAAAAGTAAAACATAACATTAACAATTTTGAAAGATGTTCCCTTACCAAGCTAGCAGAGCTCATGTGGATTTTAATAGAGGAAATGGCAGGCTGTTATACCACAGGACATATGTTTGATTGCTATTTATACCGTATGTTTGTTATTTATTATCCATAAGTGAAAGGAAATAACCAGACTACTGTAGCAGAGAGAGAATCAGGATGAAGCTCAGCTTCCTTCTTCTCCTTAAACTGAGCTCTAATGAATGATAGGAAAATATATGGAAGGTATGAGGGGGTATTAGCTAAAGAATTTTGACTGGTGAGACGCAGGAAGAGAGCCTTCTCTGCCATTGCTCCCAACCTTTGGAGCATCTTAATCCTAGAGGCAAGGCAGGGCTCTATCTTCTAGCCCAGGGGTCTTCAAACCTGGCCCTTTTATGACTTCTGGACTTCAACTGCCAGAATTCCTCATCCAGGCAGGCTGGCTGAAGAATTCTGGGAGTTGAAGTCCACAAGTCATAAAAAGGGCCAAGTTTGAAGACCCCTGTTCTAGCCTTTCAAGATCTGACTCTGCCAATTGGCATGGAGAAAGTATCTAAGAGTGATATGTAAACTTTTTGGGGGGTTTCAATGTCTTTATTTTAGTCCTGTTCTTAATACTGCTTTTATCTCTATTTTTAACTTTGCTTTATATACTACTGCATATTTTTATTGTAAGCCACCCAGAATCACTCAGGTAACACGGGTGGTGTAGAATTTTGGCAAATAAATAAAAATATATTTGGCTCAGTGTACTTTTGTGATACAGACAGCTCATAATTTTTGAAAATGTAATCAACATAGCACTGAATAAAACAGAAAATACTAAATTCCATATTGCTTGGTGAAGGGAATGCTTTGCATCTCAAGGACACCTAGATGGTTCTCAGAAAATGCAACATGTGATCAAGTAATTAAATAGTTAAAGCCAACTGCAATTATTCTGAAAGGTCAAGCAAAATATAGCCAAGACTTTAAACACAGCTGACATAGAAATTTTTTGAGGTCAAAGCAAAACAAGTAACCTACATAAAGGCAAAGTCAAAGGCTGGGGGAAGACAATTATGGCACATGTAATTACGGCATCATTGTGACATATGTATTTGCACCAAATGCATGTATGTAATCACGGCATTTGTGTAATTACATCACTACCATATCTGTATGTTTTTAATAGCACTGTTTGCTATGAATGGGATGTCAAAACTCCTGAAATCAGCTTTGCCTTGGTTATCATTCAGCAAAAGCCAAATTGCAATATATACTACCGGTAGATATAATCTTCAAAGAAATAGTCTTAAAAAGTAAATATTGCTTTACAGTGCTAGAACATCACAATAATACAGAAAATGTAGGCAGCTAACTTTAGAATAGAGACATAAATAAAGAGGTAGAAAATGCTCAGTTGTTAAATTAATGTGCAGTTGGGGTTCTGACCATAGTATCAAGGCTATTATTTATTTTTGCTTTGTGAACATTGACATCAATGAAATTCAATGGTATTTTTAAAATTTATATGTTGTAATGCTGAAAAATATGGTTGCTACCATAATTGTTTCTTTAAAAAAACTAGTAAATAAATGAATACCCAGTGGAGAAAATTGTGATATTCATAACACAGCAGTAATCTGCAATTGAAGCTGCCTATGAAAGAGTTTCAGACAGATTAAAATATCACCATGATGATTTATTCATTTAGCATTGAATGACCCGTCATCAAGACTTAATGCTAAGGAGATGCTAAATTTGTTATTCCAATTTGGGGAAGCCAGATTTTTTTGCATGACTTGGATTTTGCTACTTTTCACAGGAATAAATTTGCAGCAGTGAACTGTGATCTTTTCAGCACACATTGCAAGGTCAATATAAAATCATTTGAAGAGATTTTAAATTAAGATTTTACACTTCAAACTTTGTATTTCCAACTAATTGTCTGTCTTGAGTGCCAAAATCAAACATGCTGAGAGAGTCAAGGGACATTACTACTGGCAGAATTGCAGGCTGAAAGTAACATGCATTAAATATGCAAACAAACTTGAAAAGGCCTTCAAAGCCATGTTTTCTGAAACAGGCTTGGTGAAATGCATGGTTTATTTACCTACAACAAAAGATCCCCATTTTAAGAAATTCAAGAACTTTAAGGAAATGTTAAAAAACATGTTGACTCAAATATGTTTATATAAATCTACTGTGGAGATGGTGAAGTAAGAGCACTTTTAATTTCAGACTATTGTGAATATGATATCATCAGTTCTTTGTGTCTCCTATTTAATTCAAGGAGGAACAATGGTTAGAAAGATGTAAAATTTTTATTTCTTTTTACTGAGAGTAAGCTTTTTGTGACTGAAGCTTCAGGTACATAAACGTGGTCAAAATATCCATAAGAATTACTTTAAGACTTGCCATGTTGATACTTGTCAACACATTGCAAAAGGACAAGCATGAATGTAGCTGCAACAGTAAGGGGCTTTTTAAAAATATGAATTAAATTGTTATCATTATATTCTATCAAGTTACTTTTTCCACTGTGCATTACTTTCATGTGAGTTCATGGACCTACTTCAACACTCATAGAGATAATTGTATAACAATTATAATTAATTTTATTATAATTTTATTAAATCTCCTTCACACAGCATGGTAATGTCCATATATGCATTCCTAGTTACCAGTAAGGACATAATGCTGAGCATTTGGGGCACATTTTAGCCAATATGCTATAAATGCAACAAAAGCCTAGTTTTTAAGTATGTTCACACTAAAAATGCAAGCTTGAATCTCCGCTCTAGAAACTACTTTACAAATCACATACTGTTGCCCACATTCCATCCAAGTCAAAAAAGTCAATATGATAATCATAATAATACAATCAATACCCACTCCTTTTTATGTATGACACAAGACACACTGCACATTAAAAAGAGGGCATAGTTTGATCTCATGTTGTGGCCAAAATTTGATTCTTTTGACCCCACCTATAGCCGTCATAATCCTACCTGTTAAAAGTACAGGGAAACTACTGTCACATTCAGCATACTTAACATATATTAAATATAGATAATCATTGCTCTTATAATTCTAATTTAATTGGCAAAGACAGACTTTGAGAAGGAACTGGCTTTGAAACCAACCTTAATAAGAAATAGTTTTAAAAAGATCACGCTTTGAAAGTGTCTAAATTCTGCTGTGATTGCACTAGGAAACTTATGTGTACATAAAGAACAATTTTTTAAATTACAAGCAAAGTGGTTGTTTAAATTATACAACTATTTGAGGCTGCTTTCAAAAGCTAATTAGGAAATTTTCAGTCAATGTCATTTTCTTATCAGGTATTATAAAAAGCAAAGGTATATATTTCATTTTCATAATTAAAGTGAAAGGACTACAGCTTAATTGAATGCTATCTCATTAGCTTCATTGTTCAGCAATTGAAGGTTTATATTTTAAAAAAAAAAGGTGGATAAAGACATTAATGAGAGAAGTATGTCCATGCTCTATTGGTGAACTATGCACTGGTTTTAGAAATGCTTTTTGTTATAAAGTAACAGCAGCTGAAATCTAATATATTGTTATTTATAAATCAACATTAACAGATTAAATGACTAATTATACCCAAAGTCAGTTTAGCCCAAATATATGACATGTAATTCTACCAGCAAATAATGTAACAATGATTCTAACCTTTTGTGCTCTAAAATATTTCAAAGTCTACCTGCTGATGCAGGAAAAATTAGGTGGTTATGTATGAACAATGCTGCCTCTGCTGATAAGTTTTTTAATAAAGCTGGATAAAATGTAATTAGCATAAAATAATAGAAAAATGTTGATATTTAAAGTCACTGCTGTATTCTAGCATAATGTGTTTTCAGCTCCTATGAGAATCCTCCTGATTTTATGAAAATAATACTGTAGCTATATTCAGTCCTATTGATTTTTTTTAATTTCATGTGATTATTGTATTTGATTGCTTCAGGATGAGCACATTGTACTACTTAAAAGACCATAAGTAAAGTGCTGCTGGAGATTATCTAGTGCATTCAGTATCACACAAAAGGCATCTGAGAATTTCACGTGTGGCCTAGAGAATAGTAACATATTCCACTGTTGTTTTCCAACTATTAGAACATAGATTAAGTTTCAATAATCCCAAGTGATAATATTGTAAAAGATATGGAAAATGTGTCTATTCTTTACACTCTATTTATGCCATGCATGATTTTATAAACTTCTGTCACATGTTCTTCTACCCTTCTTTGTTCCATCACAACCAGATGGATCTATAGCTGGCTGGCAAACCATACTCAACGAGTAGTCCTCAATGGCATTGCATCCACATGGAAGGAAGTAAGCAGTGGGGTACCACAAGATTCCATCTTAGACCCAGTACTCTTCAATATCTTCATAAATGACTTAGATGAGGGAATTGATCTCATCAAATTTGCAGATGACACCATATCAGCAGGAGTAGCCAATACTCCAGAAGACAAACTCAGGATCCAAAAAGATTTAACAAACTTGAACAATGGGCTCTATCCAACAAAATGAGTTTCAATGTGGAGAAAAGCAAAGTTTATATTTAGGCAGGAAAAATCAAAGGTACAAGTACAGATTGGGCGAGACTTGACCATGAGCCAGCAGTGTGCAGCAGCAGCCAAAAAAACTAATACAATCCTGGGTTGTATAAAAAGAGGCATAGAATCAAGATGACGTAAAGTATTAGTACTACTTTATAAAACCCTAGTAATACCACACCTGGAATACTGCAGCCAATTTTGGTCACCATATCACAAAAAAGATGTTGAGAGTTTGGAAAAAATTCAGAAAAGAGGAACTAAGATGATTAAAGGCCTGGGGACTAAAACATACAAAGAATGGCTGCAGGACTTGGGTTTGGCTAGTCTACAAAAAAGAAGAAATAGGAGAGACATGATAGCAGTATTCCAGTATTTGAAGGGCTGCCACCAAGAAGAGGGGGCCACGTTATTCACCAAAGCACCAGAGGGCAGGACAAGAAACAATGGTTGGAAGCTGATCAAAGAGAGAGGCAACCTGGAATTAAGGAGAAACTTCCAGACAGTAAGGACAATTAACCAGTAGAACAGCTTGCTTCCAGAAATCATGGGCACTCCATCACTGGAGATTTTTAAAAAGAGGCCAGACCGTCACTTGTCTGAGATGGTATAGGTTCTCTTGCTTAAGCAGGGGGCTGACTAGAAGATCCCCAAGGTCCCTTCCAAATCTATTCTATTCTTAAGTTACACATATAGTCACGGATAGCTGCTCAGCTCTCTGTAATTTAAGAACCCTTTTTTCCCACCTTTATAATATCCTTTTCAAGGTGAAGTGACCACATAATGCTCCAAATGGGTATAATGAACTGGAACTGCCACATGCCAATTCTACCAAGCTTGAATCTGTAGGTTGTGCACCATTTATTCAGAAAGTGGGGAAAAAATAACCAATAAGTACAATGTTATATTTTTAGGCTAAAAGAAATCTTTAACAATCTCAAAGTGAACTTGAAAACACAGGTCAACACAGAAATCTTCAGCTGTAGTGTTTAGTGTTATAGACTGAATATATCAAAAAAACAAAAAGATATGTGCAAATCAATCATAAGAGAAGGAAGAAGTTTTGGCAGAAGTTATATTAAAGGGTTTTTTTTAATTTTAAACCATATCTACTTATTTTTTTAAATCAAATAGAAAAGCAATTGCCTGTTCTTGCCTACTACCTTATATACAATAAAACTGGATTAGGCCTATTGAATAAAACAAAGAGGACAGATATAAACATGGAAAGATGTTGCTCCTGACAGCAGGAATTTGAAAACTTACAGGAAGGCTGCATGTCATTTGACCTTTGAAAGGCCTGGCCATCAACTGCCATGCAAAGAACTAAACCAGGTATTGTATGCAGGAGCCAAAAGGGCATACGTTGAAGGGAAGTTATATGTGGGGCAGGGAGATGAAGTACCCTGGATTGACCAGGCTGCCAAGCACCTAAATTTCGATTTTGTAACCTCAGAAATTTGCAGTGCCATAACTTGAGCATTAGCTGTACTGAAAAGGAAAGAGGGATGAAATTTTAATCTCCATAACCATTTCTACAGATGTTTACAGATGTTTTTCATTCCAAAATAAAAATTGTACCTTGACCATTCCAGCATATAATAGAACTTTAAAATGAGATAAGAACACATTTTTAGTGAAAAGGCTCTTCTTGGACTTTCTTAGAAATTCTACCACACATTTTCTATTAATTCCAATCTGACATACATTATTAATTTCTAACAAACAAACAAACAAAACATTCTTTAAAAGATCTAAACATTCTAAACAAACATTTTATCTAACAGTTGCTATGATCATTGTGACAGTAATCATGAATTAAAACTATATCAATACCTTTATTTGCCTTTTTATATCTAGTCTCCACTGGATAGCAGTTACTTTCAGAACATATTTCTATGAACCTTTTATACCTTAGTGCTGATAATTGCAATATGCTAGCAAGTAATCCCATAAATAGTACAGATATGTTACAAAAATATATAGTACAATTATTTATACCAAGGAAACTGTCAGCTGGGGCTAACTTTTTAATTAAGTCCTTACTGGATGATCATGGGGTAGCTATAGCTATGGCTAAAATTGGTTGTAGAACCAATGATTGGTATGCTGTTCCCTGGCAAAGTAAATCTGGGTGTGCTCAAAATTTCCCCTTTCCCCCAAAATTATCAAATATCATGTAACTGTTCAACCATTGTAAAATAAACTAGTTTCCCTGATTGCACTTTTATCCCAGTTGACCTCTATCATACAATTAACAAAACAGAATAATAATTAAAGCAATATAAATGGTATCAACTGGAAGCCTGAACTATCTTACTAAATAATGGATGTTATGTTTTAATTTATAGTTAATGAACTAATCTCTCCCTATCTGCCTGTTAATATTTCATGACATTTGAATCAAAATTCAAGCATTAATGCAGCAGTAGAAAAATAGTCGTAATATCAAAGAGGAATATTCTTTGTATACATAAATCAGAGAGAAAAAGCAAGTATTAAGTATTATGTATATTATTATTTTAAACATGTAAAGTGTGTGTTTGCTTTGTACATCAATTTCCTTTAACTTAAATTCCTCAAAGCCTTTTCTAATGACTATTCAAACAATGAAGTCATCTTTAAGCTTTTGAGGGCTGTTATTGAATTCTCACCACAGGAAAGATGAATGACAATGAAAGCAGCACCTCATAATGAGATACAGTTTAACAGCATCTCATTATGAGATACAGTTTAACAGCAAACGAAGTAGGCAGAACTTTCTTATTTCTATTCTATTCTACAAACTTAGCCTTATTCTATGAATATGCATTTCATTTTGCTTCCCAAATTTACTCTATACAATATACATGCACATGTCTATGTATGTAAATAATTGGCAATTAAAATTATGTTTACAATACTAAATATGTATCTCCATTTAACTGATTTGATTTCCTCCAAAGGGAAGTTACCAAAATCTTTTCTAGATAGAGATATTAAAGCATTCCAAATATTTAAACAACCACCCAATATCATGAAAAATAATTTCATTATTAATTAGATAACACAAAATATGGAGTATTTTAAATGGTGACAAGACCACTTTAATACATTTATTTATTCCTTTCATGTACGTTTGAATAATTAGCTAAAACTGAACATATTTTTGATCTTGGACCATACCATAAACAAATTTTTATTGATTAAAAACAAAGGTGACACAATAAAGAAAATAGAATTAGCCACAAATTATCAAATTATCATATACCACACTTACAGAAGTCTTCTAATTCTTGGATTAGTCAGGTCTCCAATATTAGTCATCTCATTTATACCTTTAGTCAAAAAGGGTGTGATTTATCATTTAGCTGATTGGCAAGACGATAATTCTGTACCCTTTATACCTCCTTGGCTTTTGATTGATTGTCATTGCTGATCCATAAGTTGGTAACAGTATTTCCAAAAATCCGGCATTAATTAAGATGGATGCTTGTTTTAAGAATACTGTCTTTTATGTATGGGAAACATATAACATGTTGGACATCCATTTGTTATGAAAATTGTACTATCTGCCTCACAATATATTTCTTTTTTTAAAAAAAATTGTTTTTTTTAGATCTTAATACAAAGTGCTCGAGACACACTGTGGTGCTGGGGAATCAAAAATCCAAAAACAAGACATATATCAATAACCTAATCAATTATATCCTCTCTATTTCCCTCAAATAGCTTATATATTTAAAATAGTCTATTTCTAATTTAATTTACTATTAATCCTAAACCTGATTTAGAGCTTTATGCAATTACAATACCATAATCAAATTTAACTGTAAGTACACACATTATCAGTTCAGATATCCCTTCCAGATATATCCTAATTCTTTAATTTCATCATAAATCTTGTTTATTCCTTCTTCCACTAATATCTCCCAATTGATAAAATATTAATCTATCCTATACATATCTAGCTAAACAAAATACTATCAATCTTAAATCATTTGAATCCGTTAAACAAAGTTCTAAATTCATCCAATTAATTATCAAACGTAATAATATCCATATTATCCAACAAAACTACAGCATCTCTTCATTTTTCTTCATTGCATTATATAATAATTTTCATACAAATAAACTACTCAAGAACTTAATCCTTAAATCAATCCAAAGTTCTAAAATGCCTTATATCCAATATATATAAATTTCTCTTTTCAGTCTTATTCTAGGCTTTTTTCCTGCCAAACAGGTTTCCATAGCAACGCTTCCCTTTCATCCGATAAGTCTCTCTTTATTGCTTGTGATGCCACTTGTGGCAATAATAAGCTTCTTGTCCTCTGCATTGGAGCTCCATTTCTCTTATTCTTGAAACCTCGCTGTTTTGAAGGTTCAAATCTCAGTCTTTGCTTTTTCCGATCCTCGAAAATATAAGTAAGATGCTTGTAGGGTGAAACAAGTTCCTCTGTATCCTCAATACAGTCATCTTTTAGTGTATTTTGGTGTGTAGAATAGTCAGATGTAGTCTGAAAGTCACTTTTCAGATTTAAAGAAGAATCTCTGGTTCTTAGTTCTGTGGTATTCTCTTTCCTTGTAACAAATTCCTCTTTAATCTCCCTTAATTCCTCTTCTGGTATGTTTTGGTTTGTAGAATAAACAGTTGTAGTCTGAAAGTCAGTTTGAATGTTTGGGGTAGAATTAACTCTTCATTCTGTAATAATCCCTTTCCTTATAGCATATATTTCTTCAGAAACTTCATAGATCTTTTCCAGTATAAGCTTACAGTTTAAGTGAGGGTAGGGTTTCTCCATTTTAAAAGTAATCAAAGGAAGTCCTTTCTTTATTATTATTATTATTTTAATGAGGGCTGTAATTAAACAGTGTCCACCCCCTCAGTTCCCACAGCTGCACCAGCTTAATTTTTCCAGGAATAATCTGAAGGTCAAATCCTTCTCTCCAAAGAATAGTTGCAATATTAACTTTTCATCACTAGATGTCCTCAGTAAATAGAAAATCTTTTCCAGACCCCATTTTTTTTGTCCTTTTTTCTATCTTTTGAAGGAAGGAGTAGGGGAAAAAATAATCTTCCAATATTAACTAATTATATAATTCGAAACAGTATTTTTTCCTGTATCCCAAAATGATTAAAAATAGAGTGTAGCCTTTAAAATTTTTTTGTTCTCAACACCTTTCTTCCCACGCACACAGAATCTGCCTTTTCCAAACGGGGAAATTCAAATGGAGAGTTTTATATTTTGCCCTTTAAATTCCACACTATCCATTTCAGCCCATTGCTCAAAACTATTGCCTTTTATACACACACACACACACACACACACACACATACACATACACATACACACACACTCTCAGAGCAGCTACTTATAAAGAAAACCTCTGTAAAACATTTTATAGATGGCATTTACCACCTGCAACATTAACAAAATGTTTATTTAGTTATTTATTATATAATATATTTTATTAATTTTTTAACAAGCATACATCACTCAATGATTGGTAAACAGTGTGTTGTCTGAGTTACATTTGTAAAGACACTCCTTAACAATTGATTTCTATAGTTTGTATTCCATATATTAATTTTAGTTGATTTCCTCTTTCTCCAAAACATCCTTTTTTTCAAACATTGAGCTAATACAATTCTTACTGTTTTAATAAATGACAATTAGGTATATACTTTTTCCAACATTCCTAAAAAAAATAATCATCATATTAATACATTTCTTTTCCTTCTCGTTGTTTGGATTGCCTTATCATCAATCCTGTTACAGTCCTTATTTTAGTTTATTTCTCCCACCAAATTCTAAATATTCTTATTGGTGAAGGTTTTCTCAACAATTAGTTACATTTATATTGACAGACTTAATTCTGTTTTTTACATATAAGCCATCTCACATTTTGACATTTCTTAAGTACTAGATAAAAGAGTAAAAAGAGAGGGGGAAAAAAGAGAAACAAAAAAGAAATAAAAAAGAAAAAAGAAGAGAAAAAAGCAGAAACAACAAAACATTAGAAATAACATGCTACTTAGAATATATATCCCTCCTAGATTAATATGTATTTATTTCCTCAAATTTCTTATTCTTTTTAATCATAGTTAAGAATATATTTACTCTTTAGACAATCCATTCAATAGTTCTAGTCATCTAATCCCTTAACTCTGATGCAAAGCATTTATATATATATATATATATATATATATATATATATATATATATATATATATATATATATATATATATATATATATATATATATATATATATATATATATATATATATATATATATATATATATATATATATATCTTGAATTCAGTCACATTTAAGTATCTAAAACATTTCATCTCTCTTAAAGTGATATATTCCACATTTTTTCCATTTCTTTAACCATATTCAAACACATGCTTCTTTTTAAGTACTCTCTCTGATATGTCCCATCATCTATTTTCTTAGTTTCCATCTTAATCTTTTTTCTTTGCCCAAAGTCTTTCTTAATCAATGTACTTTGCTGAATCAAAAGGTTTTCCCATATGATCATAGGTGTTGCTGTTGATGTAGAGAGTAAATCAATGTCTCTGTCATGGGCATTTACCCACTTCTTTTTATTAGAAATCTTCTTCCTTCCTTTTCTCTCCACTTCTTTTGTCACTTTTTGTCTCTTCATCCAATCCTTTCTCTTATCTTCAAATTTGCTTTGTGATGTTGATATGTTAGTTGTCTTTTCTTCCACTTGAATTAAATCATACTCTTTTATTTTATAGAAGTCCATCTTTAAGTCTTTATCCTCGGATTTA